>OU343224.1:39233989-39313309 GCA_910596185.1 Chrysanthemum makinoi | reverse complement strand
GATCAGGATAGGGGAAACATAATTACGACCCAACCTTTGGCAACCTCCTAAGGTGAGAGTTCTTTGGGAATTAACAACGTGGAGGAATCCCTACCACTTGGCTAATACAGGGTGCATAGAGTTCAGGCCCGGTCTGATGCTATGTTTTCTATATCCCAGGATTCACCTCTCGGAGCAGTTAACACAGCTCGAAGTGATGAGGATCGGTTGGAACCTGAACATGAATTGACGGATTCTGAGTTTGTACATGATGACTTTTCCAATGAACCACCTATCGGACCAGTTCACATAGTCATCTCGTGGGGGGATATTCTTGACCTTAAATGAATTGACGCTAATTGTACCAAGATGGAGGAGACGATCTCGAATCTCAAGGAATTGGCTGGGTTTCATGAAAAGGATATTAGGCGCTTGAAGCACAGGGTTTTGATTTTGGAGAAGATGAAAAGGCCTGGGATTGCTGCTTTAAGGAAGCTACAGAGACAGAAAAACAAGGTGGACTCCTCTTCAGCTCTGAATATAGAGGATGTATCCAAACAGGGGAGGAGTGAAGGCAAGAATTCAGGGGAGGCTGTTAATGTATCTATGGAAGAAGATGTTGATAGTGGAGATCAAACATTTTTGGTATCTGATAAAGATGGGAAGCGTTCTTGAAAATGAAGAAAGTTGTAGAAGATGTAGTCCGAACACAAACTGATGGTATGTCTGAAACCATGGTTAGTACTCTTCTAACCATGCTGCGTATCAGATATGGCAACTATAACCACTACAACTATACCACTACAATCATACCCACTGCTATCATACCCTTCCCTTGTTGTCACCACTCTCTCTGTATCACCACCTAAGTCTAAAGAAGTTGAGAAAGAAGCTGCTAGTACATTGATAAATCTAAGCAAAACTTTATCTATTTCTACACCTCTGTTTTATTTGTTCATCACTGCCTAAACCCAAACCCAAACCCAGAGGAAAAAGTTTAGTTATTGGTGAACCTTTGAAGAAGAAAGTGAGTCATTCTGATATTGGAAAAGGTAAAGGGGTTGCAGTACCAGAGTTGAAGTTTAAATCTAAAGCAGAACAAGATGGTTTTTATATCAAACCTGTGGAGTTCATGTTTTAACTGTTTCTGGAAAGATTATTCATATGCTTGTAGAAGGTGAATATCCTCAGTTGAATAAGTATTCAGAAGTTATTGCTCAGATGTTGAAACCTGGTATTATCAAGATGCTGTTACCCTATGATGGTCAAGCTTATGATTTGTTGAAGAAATATGAGACAATTCTTAAATCTCATAAGTGTTTGGCTACATCCTCCATTTCAGATGTTTTGAGCTTAAAGGAAACTTGAGAATTCTGTTGGAATGTATCAAGTTTAGGGGAGGATTGTTGGGTTTTTGGTTCCTTGTATCATGAATTACTTTAGTACTGGACCCACCACGGACAGGTTTGATATAACCACGGACAGAAGAATGTAACCGCTGATAAAGACAACCACGGCTAGTAGTAGTGTGTAACCACTGCTAGTGTTTTGTATAGTCGGTTTAGTTTATTGTATTAGATAAATATGGTAAAGATATTTATCTTGTAGGTTACGTATTGTATTATGTAAAGGACTCCTTAGTCTATAAAAGGAGGTCCTAGGTTAGATTAGATATATGTGAAAGATATATATCTAAGGTCGATACACTTCAAGGTTGTAAAACCCTAATACTGTAAGTGTATTCGTATTAATAAATAATATTGAGGTGTTGAATGTTAACTGTTCTTCTTCTTAAGATTAAGTGTTAAATTCCGCGTAATACTTAATAAGCTTTTATTCTAAGTCAGTTTCTATATTAGATCGTTTGCTCAACTGGGATCAACATAGTTATAGAGTTGAGATAGTTGTTTCTAATTACATACTCTGATGAGCTTTTTGCAGTTGGGGATTGTGAAGTTGGGAGCACAAGAAAAGCTTGCAAAAATTGCTCTTGTAGACGTGCTGAAGAAGAAGAGAAAGTGAAAAAGCTGGGAGTCACTATGGATCAGTTGGAAAATCCTCAGACAGCCTGTGGCAGCGTAAGTCGTCTGGTAGGAATTATGTCAGGAAATGTCACTAAAAGTACTTCTTGTTTTTTTGTCTGTTATGTGAGACAAAATGAATAGTCTTCGTTGGTTGCACCTAAATGTGTACAAGAGATGTGGTGCGAGTCATTTTTACTTGTAACCCCCTACTCTCATTGCAAGGTTTGATTTCCTTTCAAATATTTTTACATTATTCTGAATCCAATAACAAACCTTGACATAAATGCTTTGTTCTTTTCAGGTTATCCCATATTCAATCCAAATCTCCCATCAGGTAAACTGCTATGTCGTTTGATGGAAGGTACAATTTATAATATATATTAGCTCATAGCCAGTAACAAATTTTTTTGCCAATCATTGATCAATTTGAGGATGCATGCGAAAGTATTTTTTTTCTTATCAACTTTCTACATTCTCGGTAGAATTTCAACCAGATAATACCTCATATGCGTCCTAAGGAGTGATGTTTGTTGCTTGTAAAAGTTTGTAATGACTGTGAATGATGATCTATTCGATTGTAGGCTGAAATTTTCATTTCTTTACTTATATGCACTTGACCAACTTCTAATAGTTGTGAAAATTCTAATAGGCACCTAGAGAAGAGCAAATGTAGCTCAAGGTGTTTCACTAAATAGACATGAAATGCATTTAACTCTTTTTATTGTCCTGCTCAGGTTCCTGTTGAACAAAATGCTCAAAGTGCTTCTTCATCACTCAAATCAGATGCAGGCACTCTACCAGCGGATCAAAGACCACGATTGTTGGAATGCCAATCAGATTCACATGGAGTGCAATCGAGCCATGTGTCTAATGCTAATGTTAGTGCTATCAATCGGCAACGACAAAAACAACCACATAAACAAAACCAGCAAAAACAACAACTACAAAAACCGCAACAACATATGCAATTTCCATATTCGTCCTTTCCTACTTATGGAGTCCTATGTCTAATATGGTGGTCGATAACTTACAAATAAGGGCAGGTAAACGCATAAACTTTCTTCAAGTATTTTGGAGTTCCATACAAATTTTTATGCACTTGATAGTTTATAAAAATACAAGTGATGGTGATCAACCTGATCTACTTAGTAAAATTCACCAATTTCGACAGTCCCATTTTGGCCAATTGTTTGACCCGCTACCTCTACACTTAGCACATCGAATCCATTCTACTCACAGTATGTTCAGATTTAGGTATAAAGTACTAATGGTGTATTACGAGCTGTATATGGATTGCGATTGAGACTTATAAAATGAAAGTTTGTAGTATGAGGAGATTATTGATCAATTGAACTTTTTTTTCATGAAGGTCATATAACTATTGCAACCGCTTCATACGTCTTCCAAATATGTTTGGTTTCATTTATACAATATGTATTTACAAATATGTTTGGTTTCATTTTTTGGATGCATAATGATGCATATTTGACAGTATCCCCATGTTTTATTTGTTTTGCCTTGTTCAGGAGTTCAACAAGGGTCTTCATTGCTAGATGAATCCAGGAGCAAGAAAATGTACTTCAAGAATGTGTCAACCAACTTGATTTCATGATCAGGTTACTACTTCCAGTGAAAGTTAGTACTTCTAGTACAAAGTTAGTGTATTAGTTACAACTGTTAGTTGTAAGTTAGTACTGTTGGTTCATATAGTTAGTACTGCTTATATGATATGTATTAGTTGTTCATGGAAAAGATTATAGATAGTTAGGAAAGTATTGTAAACCGACTAGGACTTCCTGTTATATAAAAGGAGTTCCTAGAGTATAGAGTTATATACGAATTTTATATTTTGTTCAGTTATATACAGTCCAATTTTATTTTATTTGAATTTGTTTTGATATATATTGATTTCTTAAGTGTGACTAAAAGATGTAGTCACACTTACTAACACTTTTGGTTACTGTTTGCTTAATTTGTTGCGTGACTAAATATTACAAAAGGCCACACAAGCATAAAATTTATGTGGCCATTGGATGATCAATAGTCACACAAAACACACATTTCTTCACTTTAAACACCATATGGTCACACTTATTAACACTTTTAGCCACTTTATGCTTAATTGTATGTGACTAAATACCCAAAAGAAACGTGCTTTGTGTGACTAAATGTTAGAAAAGGCCACATAAACATAAAATTCAAGTGGCCACTGGATGATCAATAGTCACATAAAACACACATTTCTTGACTTTAAACACCATAAGGTCACACTTATTAACACTTTTGGCCACTTTATGCTTGATTGTATGTGACTAAATACCCAAAAGAAACATGTTTTGTGTGACTAAATGTAACAAAAGGCCACACAAACATAAAATTCAAGTGGCCATTGGATGATCAATAGTCACACAAAATACACATTTCTTTACTTTAAACACCATATGGTCACACTTATTAACAGTTTTGGCCACTTTATGCTTAATTGTATGTGACTAAATACCCAAAAGAAACATGCTTTGTGTGACTAAATGTTAGAAAAGGCCACACAAACATAAAATTCATGTGGCAATTAGATGATCAATAGTCACACAAAACAAACATTTCTTCACTTTAAACACCATATGGTCACACTTATTAACAGTTTTGGCCACTTTATGATTAATTGTATTTGACTAAATACCCAAAAGAAACATGCTTTGTGTGACTAAATGTTAGAAAAGGCCACACAAACATAAAATTCATGTGATCAATAGTCACACAAAACACACATTTCTTCACTTTAAACACCATATGGTCACACTTATTAACATTTTTAGCCACTTTATGATTAATTGTATGTGACTAAATACCCAAAAGAAACACGCTTTATGTGACTAAATGTTACAAAAGCCAACACAAACATAAAATTCATGTGGCAATTAGATGATCAATAGTCACACAAAATACAAATTTCTTCACTTTAACACCATATGGTCACACTTATTAACACTTTTAGCTACTTTATGATTAATTGTATGTGACTAAATACCCAAAACAAACATGCTTTGTGTGACTAAATGTTAGAAAAGGCCACACAAACATAAAATTCATGTGATCAATAGTCACACAAAACACACATTTCTCTTCACTTTAAACACCATATGGTCACACTTATTAACACTTTTGGCCACTTTATGATTAATTGTATGTGACTAAATACCCAAAAGAAACATGCTTTGTCTGACTAAATGTTAGAAAAGGCCACATAAACATAAAATTCATGTAGCCATTGGATGATCAATAGTCACAGAAAATACACATTTCTCCACTTTAAACACCATATGGTCACACTTATTAACATTTTTAGCCACTTTATGATTAATTGTATGTGACTAAATACTCAAAAGAAACATGCTTTGTGTGACTAAATGTTACAAAAGCCAACACAAACATAAAATTCATGTGGCCATTGGATGATCAATAATCACACAAAATACACATTTCTTCACTTTAAAACCATATTGTCACACTTATTAACACTTTTAGCCACTTTATGATTAATTGTATTTGACTAAATACCCAAAACAAACATGTTTTGTGTGACTAAGGTGGTGTTTGTTTTTTAAGAGGCGCTGAATCTGAATCTAAACCGCACATCTGAATCTGAATACGAGGCGTAAATATCTGAATCTGACCGCATCTGAACGGGAAAAAAATACTCATGTTTGAACCACACATTTGCTTGCTCATACTAATTTTTTTTTGGTTTTTTTTTTGTGTCAGCAAGATGCAACAAGGGGCATTCAGATACCCCTCTCAAGTCTTGACCATTAAGATCTTACTGCCTCTGAACGCGTCTGAACGGGGAAAAAAAACAAACGGTCCGAACGACCAAAATCTCTGACCGCCTCTGAACAGTTCAGATTAAGAGGCTGTTAAGAGCCTCTTTATGAAAAACAAACACCACCTAAATGTTAGAAAAGGCCAAACAAACATAAAATTCAAGTGGCCATTGGATGAACAATAGTACAAAAAATACACATTTCTTTACTTTAAACACCATATGGTCACACTTATTAACACTTTTTGCCACTTTATGCTTAATTGTATGTGACTAAATATACAAAAAAAAAATGCTTTGTGTGACTATACAGTGTTTATGGTCACTAATACTGATTAATCCAACAAAATTTGTACCTAATTAGTCACACATGTTAAGGTTTTGGTTACTGTTTTGTAATAGAGACTAAAAAAAAGTCAAACATGTGACCTTAGGGTACCTATAGTCGCGCGACCTTTAGTAACACACTCTCGAAAAATCATGTGTGACTATATGTATATCGTCACACTTATTGGGTGTAACCAAATCCACTTTTTGTTCTAGTGTTACTTATACGTTCATTAACGTCATAACTTCTTTTACATATTTATTATGAATCGTATTAATATTTTTAGAGTTATTAAGCGTATTCTCATTTTTAGTAACGGACCGAATTAAAGTACTTTAGGGTAATATTTATTAATTATCCAAACTTAGGGGTTATAAATAATAAATGGTAAAATTAAAGGTTTATTATGACAATGATCCTATTTTAGGGTTTTATTAGATCATACTTCAAATTATAGGGTTCGCATGGTAAATATCTCAAAGTATAAGGTTTATATTGAAATTAGCTTAAATGTTTAATTTATTTTATTTTTCTATGTATAATATTGGTCTAACATCGAGCTTGCTCGCGGTATTTGATATTCATATCTACGACTAAGTAAACGTGCAAAAGGGTTAACTCCCGACTCACCTTCCCGACATACTTTCAAAAATACAAAACGGTTTACCCATTTGCCCCACGATCGCCCTTAAACATAGCCCTTCACAAGACCATATAACGTACTTCCCAAATTCAAGCCCGCTCACGGTCCAAAATAATTACTTTTACGACCAAACCAACATGCCAACGGACTAACCCCCGACTCATCTCCCCCGATACACATTTAAAACACAAAACGACTAACGCATGAATCCCACGATCACCCTCAAACTTACCCCCATATGACCATGTACATACATATTCTATATTACAATTTTGACTCATGAACTGGTTTTAATACACACGTGAACAAAGACCTCATGCATGCAATCCATTATTCGAATATGGCCTTATTATTGAATATTAGCTAATCGACTCGCACCCAATCCTACTCATAATACTAGTATATATATATATATATATATATATACATATATATATATATATATATATATATATAGGGTTGCGTTAATGTGGTGAACACCTTAAAATGAAAAACAATAGGAACCAATGTGCACCATTGGATCAACTTTTATTGATGAAAATTAATTACATTTAGATGGGTGGCATATTTGTAATAAACTCAAAAACTAATGGCATTGTGTATTATTTTTATACTAACAAAGTTACGCAAACTTTGTGGATGGTCATTTAATTCTCACATTTTTTTAACATTTGACTTTTCTTTAATATATTATTGACGCATGCTGTAGCTTTTTTAATTTTAAAATGTGATGCACATAATTTTATTTTATTTTTTTATTAAATTGTGTACGCCAAAATTCTGATGCATTTCTCTAATAACAATCTTTTTCGACACACTTTATTTTGTGATACATTTTTAATGACATATTAAGTTATTTTATACATATTTAGTGACACATTAATTTTTTTATAATTTAATTATGACAAACTAAAGTTATAATGACATCTATTTTTGATAGATATATAGTGACACATCAAATTTTTTATATAAATATATACATAAATATCTTGATACATATATAGTGTCACATTAATTTTTTTGATACACTTGTAGTTTGACATTAACTTTTTTAATACATATATAGTGACACATTAAAATTTAAATATATACATAGTGACACTAATTTTTTTTATACATTTTTAGTGACTATAAATTTTAATACATTTGTAGTGATAAACTATGTTTATCACACAATTTCCTTGACACATATGTGTTGACACGCAAATATTTTTTTTAATATGTTTGTACTTGCACATTAATTATTTGATTTCCCTTCCATGGTTTGACAATGAAAATGTCTGATTCTCAATGATTCTTTTAAGGAAAGACATAAAATATACTGTATATATACCCAAAAAAATATGATTAAAAAAACTAAACTTCAATAAATCACGTATGTATTAAAAAAACTGAACATCACTATTAAAAAATAATAGCTTGCATAAGAAACCAATATTGCATAAGAACCATTTCTTATCGGTAACCATAATCAAATCAAAAAACCAATACTGCATAAGAATAATCTAATGATACATAAATGAAAAACCATAAACAGATTGCTGATAACTTATAGATAGATCTAATGACTAGGTAATACGCAAATCAGTACAACACCAAAATCTATGATTCATTTACAGTTTTCCACCAAACCCAAATCATGAAAACGTCAACGCATCCGAAAATATTACCACCTGCACATGCGGGGAAAATGTTTGACAAGTGTTTTGTTATCATGATTCGACCATCACTTCGAATCATGATAACCACGAAGTGTGACCGGAAAAATAAGAGACATCCATTAAAATCAACAGCCTACCAGATATAAGATCTATCTAATGACGAAAACCGAAGGTTGCAGATGCAGGTGTGGCGACCAGAACTAGATGCGGTGGTTGCTGTAGATCACTCTAAGACAGAGGTTGGTTTATAGATGGTTACCGGAATAATTGCATCTAGGTTGAGGGGTTATGTGGAAGATCTGTATTCCATAAATGGATGAGAGAAACCAATTTTTATAAGAGAGAATGTGGGAAGAAATATACGGGTTTAGTTGATAAAAGGGAGATTACTATAATACCCTTAAAATAAATAAATTAGTTTACATTTTTTTTTTAAATAAAAAGACACTTGCTTAATTCTTATTGGTGCCTATTGTATCCTACTTTAAAGTGTATAACACATGAACATAAATCTATATATATATATATATATATATATATATATATATATATATATATAGATAGATAGCTTGCACTTATAACATATAAATATGGATAGTATGCAGACAACTTGACGTGAATGTGGTCGAAAAGGATTCATAGCAGATTACTTTGAGTCGTGCAAGGTGAAGCCAAAACAGATTCAAGGTGGGTCAAAAATGGAATCGAAAAAATATATATATATATATATATATATATATATATATATATATATATATATATAGGGGTGAGATCAAATAAAAAGATGATTTTTGGTAAAAAGAAAAACAATAATGTTTGACCTTTGATTTAAAATCAACGGATGAGATTAACAATCCTAACTAACTATTAAGGGTATAAAAGTAATTTTTCATTCAACTTTAATCCTAACTAACCTATATAATAAAAATTCTAACTAACCTGTATAATAAAACCCGTTTCTTCCATGATCTATCTCCTCACACACACAGACACACAATCAACATAATCAAAATTCGTTCCCCATTATTCAATCAAATTAGGGTTTGTAAGCTCAATTTTGAATTTTTCCATAATGGTACTGATTAATAATAGTGATAATCAAGGTATGTAATTTTTTGCATTAAAATTGACTTCGGTTCGACATCAGATAATGTTTTTTTTTGTTGTAATTTAGTGTTTTTTGTAATAAATTTGTGTTATTTATTATAATTTGATATGTAAATGAGTGTTTTTGGTGTATTTTGCTGCAATTATGGATTTGTGGTGGAATTTGTTGCACGAATTAGTGTTATTACAGTAATTGAATGAGCAAATGTGTTATTATTGTTGTAATTTAGTGTAATTTGCAGCAATTAGTGTTTTATTGTTATAATTTACTGTAATTTAGAATATGAATATGTGTTATTAGTGGATATGATGCATGTGTGTATTTGTCTTGGAATTTGATGCACAAACTAGAGTTACTGGTGTATTTTATACATAATTAGTATGTTATGCAAATTTTGTATTTATAGTAAAAGTTGATGCACAAAATAGTGTTATTTGTATATTTCATACAAAACTTCATGTTGTTATTGTAATTTGATGCAGATTTATATTTCTTGATGTATATTATCAATTTGTGTTATTATTGTACTTGATAGAAGTGTCTATTTGTAGTAAAATTCGATGCATAAATGATTGCTATCTTTTTTTTTTTTTTTTTTTTTTTAATTGCAATTGCTACTTCAAGCAGAAAAGTAGAGGTGGCAAAAAAAGAAACAAAATAAATAAAAATATGGTGGGTCTAGCATGTTGCAAAACAGGTTGAATTGGTTTCAGGTTACCCGAACCCATTTTGACCGATAACATGCCTACCAATCGTGTTATCTCTGGTTGCACTGCACATAACTTTTTCCTATCTTTGTTACCATAAATGTGGATGTACTGATTTCAGTTCATTTGAAGTCTCAAGGTACTAAGCTCACTGTCATATAGTTACAACATATTTTATCAATTCCTTTTTTCTTGTTTCTTATATTGTTTTGTAAGGTTAACTGTATTCCATGTAGGAAAAAGTAGTTGCTGCACACACTTGAAGCACAACTATGTTAACCTATGCAATGCCAACAAGGAAGAACGGTCAGAATGCAAGTCATATACAACCAATTTCATTTAGTTGTTTAGATATTATTTCTATGGAAAGAACAAGGATACATCATCCTAGAAACTCGAGCTATAAACAGATCGGTTCCTACATTTTTTTCTTGTTATTGACTCTGCATCTTACTAGTTAACTTTCAAAACTGACATGTAGTTTTTTAGGGGCTGATGCAACCAATGAAGCTAAGCCCATATGCCAAAATGAAGTATGGCATTTTTTTAACCGTTCACTTGGTTGTAATGTAGCACATATGAGACCTTTGAACTTGGTTCATATTTTATATCATTGATGAGTCAAAATGTAGAATCTTTTGATGTGTTGCAGTTTTATATCAATGTCTCCACATTTGACTTGCTTGCTTATATTCCTTTGTATTTTGATATTTAATTTATTGATAGCTATTTTGTGTGTGTTACGAATATGATGTTTCATGACGAGTAACGGGTGCAGGTGCTTGATTTATCCACTTATTGGTGGTAAACGACAACTTTGTGCTGCCAACTAACTAAGAAATGCATATGTAATTAGATTATTTCACCATGTATGTTAAGCAAACCCACATGATGTGTGTTAAACAGATCTGGAAATATGAATGGGTCAAGATGTGTACTGGTTGAAATGAATCATAATTAGTAAGGGGTCGAAGCGGCTATGGTCACATTGGTTGGATGTGTGAACATGTTTTTCATTTCTTGAAATAGTTACACCACTTAGTCTTTTATCACCGCATGTTGTAGCACAAGCCACAGTCCTTGTACAAAATTTTCCAAAACGCTTCACATTTAAGACGTGAGAGATCACTACATTGAAATCCTTATGATCTATCACTGAGAGGTTAGTTAGTTTTCGAGTATCCTGCTTAATGATTTACTTGGCCATCGCCTACCTTACCTACCCATTTTGCTTCGAGCACTTATGTAGTCTCACTGTGAAACAACATATGTTTTCAAGATCTCAGTTGCTTGGTTTCTAGCATTTTTTTGTTACTCGGACATTTTATTTTTTTTCGATTCATTTTTTTACATGCATAATGACCATCAATACATGTCTCAGCCCAGTTGTTTAATTGTGACTTTGGTCTAAAAACGATAAAGTAAAACTGATTTCTGTAGATAAACATATGCCATATTACGATCACAAATTTGAAAATTCATGTTCAATGGTAGATTGGTAAATATGAGAATAATACATTCTAACTTCTGCTCAAATAAACAATAATCAAGAAGAAGCTTATGGATCAAAATTTCACTTGTCCTTTTTGTGTTGATGCATAAGATTCAGTATGCATCCGAATAATTGTATAGTGTGACGTCTTTCTTGGACTTGCATCTACTAAGCAATGCCTTGAGTAGGCGCTTACTTTTTCGTGGTATCTGGTCTGCGTCTTTATACGTGCCTCTATCACTGTTATTTGATGCATAAAACAATGTTATCCCAAATATGTCAAACTTTTTACCAATATTCATTCATAGCTTATTTGATGCACCAAATAGATACATTAAACTAATCAAACCTCCAACAACAATACAAGCAAATCACGTAAACGTACCCTATACAACAATCATGAGCTAAAAGTACAAGTATTGCAGCTGAATCAGGTTAAGATGTCACATTCCAACCAACATTTTAATGCACAAAACAATCAAATCTGGTTTTAATCCTTATTTTAATGAACAAAAAAATCAAAACTCCTTATAATCCTTATTTTAATGCACAAATAATTTTTTATATCAAATTCTTATTAACAAATCAATTTTACAATTAATTACATCAATACGTACAGATTTTTGAGTTTTTGATGGACGATCGTAGCGCATCTTCATGCGCTTATTAGCTTGATGCTTTTCATTACCAGACATAGATATAGTTATTGATACTCTCCTTCCGCTTCATCTTTTTGTTGCTGCTAATATCTACACACAAAATGCATTAAAATTAGGTTCATGTATGATTACATGAACAAAATCAGTTTTATTTTACTTACCTTTTATTTTCTTCACCATTTTTGATCTGTAAAATTATCGATTGAAGCTTCGCTGAGGAACTATTGATTCTCCGGTGAGATTTTATGATTGAGAGAGAGAAAGTAGTTGGAGGAGAGAGAGAGAGTAGGTGAAGAATGAATTAGATTAAGGTTTAAAATATGTGTATTATTAAAAGACGTTTTAGCCCTTCCAGCCATAATTAAGTGTATAATTTAATCTCATCCATTGATTTTAAATCTAAGGGTCCAAAATCATTCTTATTCTTTTTACCAAAAATTCTCTTTTTATTTTAACCCCTCCTATATATATATATATATATATATATATATATATATATATATATATATATGTATGTATATATATATATATATAGGGGATATGTTGGCTACAATTATTGTAGCCAATAGCCTACAATCCTTCACTAAAATCACACAAGAAAGATTCAGGGACCCACAAAAATAACTCAGCGACCCACAAAATAATTCAGGACCCGAAATTGTAATAAAAAATTGTAGGAAGTTGGCTACACTAAATTGTAGCTAATATATTCCCATATATATATATATATATATAGAATTGAGATCAAGTAAGATCACTCTTAAAGTTATAAAAATAAAACCCATTAGAGAACCAATAAGATTAGAGCAAGTGTCCTATTTATCAATTAAATAGTTTAATTTGAAATGTAGTTACCAATTATTCTCTTCCTCACTTCTTCCTTTCTCTTTCACCAAAACAACCGATGTCTCTCACTAAAACACAATATCATCCTTCTCGTATCTCACCTCTCTCCCGTCTCATTTTCCGGCTACTAAAAGTCGCCACTATATAGTCTTCATGCCTGAAAACCATGGACGTGTTTAGATCTGTTGACCATGGTTGTGTATAGATCCGTTGTTGTTCATGTGCTGCCTTTGTCGTCGGAGTTTGCCACGTCGCCACTTTTTGTTTTGCTGCTTCTATCACTGGTACACCGAATACACCATGTTATTTGATGCAAGGCAGGGCCGGTACGCCGGTACAACGGATACATCATGGACATGGTATGTGTCGCTAATACACCGGATACATCCGGTTAGTATATCGCCGGTACACCGGATACATCATGTTATGTGTCGCCGGTACAACGGATAAATCATGGTATGTGTCGCCAGTACACGGGATACATCATGGTATGTGTCGCCGGTACACCGGATACATCTGGTAAATCTTTGATACATCTGGGTTTGTTTTGTATCAATACATTTATTGCTCGTAGTGAATCGTTGGTATATTTGGTTAGTGACGTATCACTGAATTGGTTGTATCAGATGAAGGTTGTTCTTTTTGGGAGATAGTGTATTAGTTTATGCCTTTTTTTGTTTTTGGTTTACGTATTAATGATAAAGTGGTTGTCTATCTATATAGATATGAAGTTGTAAGTCATGGTTTTTATGTTAAAGTAAATGAAGATGGTGTAATATTTAAAAAATGGATGAATGTCAATTTAATAAATGTGATACATTTACCCTTGGAGTTGTTGCTAATTACAGAAAAGCCATTCATACATCAATCTCATTAATCACAAATACAATGATCCAACGGTCTATATTAGGTCTTACTTTTAGAATTTTAAGCTTAGATCTCACATTAACCCTCTCCTATATATATATATATATATATATATATATATATATATATATATATATATATATATATATATATATATATATATATATATATATATATATATATGGGTCGAATAGCAACTGTACCATTTGTTACTTTATGTAATACATATTCGTGATTTCATGCGTAGCATTAAACGTGGACATGCATCTCCTCTATTCGATATTTTATGCGACATGGTTAACGTATTATTTTATGTAAGGTTATATAGCATATTATTTTATGTAATGAATAACATATATTAACATGAATTCTGATTTGGTACCTCATGACAGAAATCAAGGGAATCAAAAGAAGAACAAGATGGATGAGATTAAATGATACCCTAGTAGCGTGCGAGTGACAAAAAACACGAACCAAAAGGAAACAAGACCCACGACAGCAACCCGTCGACCTAGCTTCTTCAAATGCAACCCATGACTAGAGTTTCCTTCAAACCAAGTTCCACGACCAGCCATCCTTATCATAGCCACTTGAATCACGTTACCAACTCCTTGTACCTTGCTTTGGATCAGATGGAATAGATGAAAAAAAAGGCAACCGTCACTTTGTAGGCTAGGGTTTTTAGTGTGTTTTTGAATTGTGTAAATGCATGTTAATAAGATGAGGTTATAATGGGATATGGGGAAGCTATATTCTATCGAGATTAAGGGGAATCAAAACCGAAACATTGACCTTCCAAAATAATGTAGATGGGCTTTACAATTTTTA
Organism: Chrysanthemum makinoi; assembly: GCA_910596185.1. Lineage (NCBI taxonomy): Eukaryota > Viridiplantae > Streptophyta > Magnoliopsida > Asterales > Asteraceae > Chrysanthemum > Chrysanthemum makinoi. The sequence goes on along the minus strand of OU343224.1, from coordinate 39,298,347 downwards.
GTGTAATGAGCATGCATTTCATATAAGGATTTTCGGCCCATGAGTTTGCAAGATGACATATTTATTTAGTTATAGAGTGGTATATGATTTAGCGTAAATGTATCAGTCTCATTTATCTTGTACAAATTACGTATTTACGAGTTAGGTTAGAAATACGTTTAATAAGCTTTGCGTATTTTACGTATTCTATAAATATTAAACATGAGGGGAAAAATAGTCTTTTCACACGTTTTAGATTTTTAGGGTTTTACAACTCTTCCCCTCTAAAATAAAAATTTCGTCCTCGAAAATTGAAGTCGCAGAAGAACACGGAGACGTACAAGTTTAAGGCAGACGTAGCAATCCGTAGTTCGCACTGATCATAACAATTTCGGGTCCAAGGAGTACAGAACTTACACGTAACAGATTTTAGTGAGAATCTTGCAAGGAGGTACAGAATTTCAAACGAACATGAGGATTGACAATTAACAGATATGAGCCCTAGTCCATTCAACGTACCAACCTCAGGTATTTCCCAGGACGTCGTATGATTCCAATAAGTTCAAATTATATGATCTTGGTATTATCACGTAGATCCGGCGTCATAATACTTGCATCACATAACAAGTCCTTATTGTCATCATATTCTGTCTCGGGTCATGACCAACCACATAACTAACATCACGACAAAACAGATACACATACAGGTAGCAAGTAACATACCAAAACAAACCAGACTCACATACATGCAGCATATAATACATCAAACCAATTTACCATTTTACAAAGGAAGGTTCCTCATGACTCATTACAGACGATTCAAAAATAGCCTTAGGTTCACAAAAATGACAAAGTGCGGCAAGGTCTAACCTTACTAATGGCAAAATCGAGATTTATCAATGAGATATAAAACACAACGCGAGGTCGTAGTAACACCGAAGAATCAAGCCATAGAAATATATCATCCAAACGCGCCCAATGATATGAAGCAGGTGAATCTTCTCAGCATCTCGACGGTTGGAATGTCGGCACCAATATGCCCGAATCTTGGTAGTAGCTTCTCCGCATGTCTAAAGTACGCCGGTCATAGCTCCTCTGCTCATACGTCTTCCAAACGTCCACCCGTTGGATCTTGTCTTCGTCTTTGCACCTTTGGTTGATCCGTTCGGCTCCCTCCAGCAGCATCCTGATGTCCCTAGTAACATTGCAGTCGGGTGTGGATTTTGCTACACGAATCTTGCTAGTTTAGGAAACGGTTGCAGCAACATAGGGTCGGTACCATCATCTTTGAATCCACGAGTAGTCTCCATCTAAACGATCGACAAACGAATGCTCGAAGATAAAATAACAAAATCAAATGCGAAAAGAAGAAGGTCGAATCACCGAAGACAAAAGAATATCGAAGTCAAATCTGGACAAAAATCAAAAGAATTAGAAAAGATCGAAACAGAAGAAAGCCTAATGTCTACCCAAGTCCTCACAGGTCAATCCTAAGGTCAACAAGATGAAACCTGGCCCTGATACCATAATTGTAAAACCCCAACCCAGCAAGGGTAGAAGTATCACATTCTGGTGTCATATCAGAACATACTAATAAAGTTTTTCAAGCAGAAGCCTTATAATATAAAATACCAAGTTACATAAACGAATGACTTATGATGAAAAATTACAAAATCCAATATGTCAAAATGAAATAAAATATCAAAACAATTACTCTTCAAAAATAGTCCAATAAAATAAAGGAAAGTAGGGTCGGATCACTCAAATGCTCCTACTCTTAGCCCAACAAAGCCCAGCATCTTACTTGGTACTTGCCGCATGGAAAAGAAAATGCTATTGAGCTTAAAAATCCCAGTGAACAGATATAACGAAACAAAAGCTAGCATAATAAAATATAAAAACGAAACAAAGGAGACTGATAACAAGGTCACAACGAAAAGAGCACAATGAGTCAATGAGGAACCTGCATAACACAATAATAACAGATATCCAGAAGAAACAGAAATCAAAAGAGACCAAAGCAAAGCAGCGCATCGATGACATAAATAAGCACATATAAATAACCAAACATACAAGTACCAAAACATAATCAATTAGGAGTTGATGAACAGTATCATAAGCAAAACAAGAAACCAAACAACGATCAAGCATAGCAGACAGCGTATCAACTAAACATAAATATGGCACACAATTAAATCAGATAATCAAAATACATATAAGCCAAACGAAAATCTATAAGCAGGCGGAAACAATTAAATTGAATGTAAGCATAGCAATCACACAGGATAGATAACCCACAGTTAATAAACAGAATAAGTATCATAACCAGCGAAAAAACTAGCAGCAGTAAAAGCATGATAGCCACATGTATCAGGTAGGAATACCAAACAATGACATAGCATGGCAAGCTAAAAGTCAACTAGACATGTAACATACGTTGAACCATTTCCATCATTAAAAAGTAGCATAAACAGATGTGCAAACATGGCAGATCAACAAGTCAGGTAAACATCAATTACTATGTTGAACTAACAACATAAGCATCAGGAAATACAAACAGAAGTACAAGCATGGTAGTCACAAATAGAAAATAGGAATACTAAATGAAAGTCATAGCCTACAAAAATAACTGAACGAGGGTATAACATGATAAACGGATAAATCAATTGATTACATACTAGCATGGCAAAACGGTAAATCAATTAGTCACATAATAGCATGGCAAACAGATAGTCACTTATTAATCATATACTAGCAGGGAAAACAGGTAGTCACATAAATCATAAAATAGCAGGGTAAACGGATGAGGTGGTGATATGAAGTATACACTTGGTAGTCAGCCAAAATGGAAAGTGAGTATGACGAATTAAATGAACTGGAGTATAGTATGGTAGTCTGAATCACATAAGGATACTGAATGAATGTGTAATCAATGGAAAACTAAAGATGAGAAATATAGAATATGGTGCATTGTGGAATAACATAAGGTATAAATGAGTGTATCGGAAGTGTAAAGGTTGTCAGAAATCTACCACGAGCCTAGAAACATATCATATCATATCATAAGTAACCATGGAGTAGCTAGCTCCCAGAATGTGAAAGACATGTATTACACACAACATCAGTCACCATATAAATCATATCATATCATAACAAATCTAGGGTGAATCCATACGCCCCTGCATAAATCATAGTGGCCATAACAAATCATAAAGCGCGCGTATCATATCATATAATAAGGGACGGTGTGGAACATTACTCAACCACACTAGAGTCATGTCATTGGTGCATCAATGACACAACCATGTTACCTTCATGGCTAGGAAACATATTGGCTCGGGTATCAAACTGAAGGGTCAAAGCAAAGGAATAACTTAACGGTTCATATCAAAGATTCAAAGCAAGGTTCAATATCAATGGTTCACAATCTAAAGGGTGCATAGCAATGGTCCAATAAAGCATAATACCAGATCATATAAGAAAGACATAATAGTAGGGCTCAGAGAAAGGCATAACAGTCAAAGCTAAAATCAAAAGATGTGTACGAATCATCAGAAACCTCAATAGATAATGTCAGAATATCTGTACCTTATTCAAAGCAAGTAAACAGGAAAAAAAAGGTCACAAGATGATCACTCCCGCTTCACGAAACCTATACGAATTATAACCACATATTACTTATACGTTCATTAACGTCATAACTTCTTTTACATATTTATTAAGAATGTATTAATATTTTTAGAGTTATTAAGCGTATTCTCATTTTTAGCAATGGATCGAATTAAAGTACTTTAGGGTAATAATTATTAATTTGCCAAACCTAGGGGTTATAAATAATAAATGGTAAACTTAAAGGTTTATTATTACAATGATCCTATTTTAGGGTTTTATTAGATCATACTTCAAAGTATAGGGTTCGCATGGTAAATATCTCAAAGTATAAGGTTTATAATGAAATTAGCTTAAATGTTTAATTTATTTTATTTTTCTTCCTATACCATGCACGTTATATGAAGGAAGGAATATGATTTATAACATTTCTATGTATAATATTGGTCTAACATCGAGCTTGTTTGCGGTCTTTGATATTCATATCTACGACTAAGTAATCATGCAAAAGGGCTAACTCCCGACTCACCTTCGCGACATACTTTCAAAAATACAAAACGGTTTACCCATTTGCCCCACGATCGCCCTTAAACATAGCCCTTCACAAGACCATATAACGTACTTCCCAAATTTAAGCCTGTCCACGGTCCAAAATACTTACTTTTACGACCAAACCAACATGGCAATGGACTAACCCCCGACTCATCTCCCCCGATACACATTTAAAACACAAAACGACTAACACATGAATCCCACGATCACCCTCAAACTTACCCCCATATGACCATGTACATACATATTCCATATTACAATTTTGACTCATGAACTGGTTTTAATACACACGTGAACAAAGACCTCATGCAGGCAATCCATTATTCGAATATGGCCTTATTATTGAATATTAGCGAATTGACTCGCAACCAACCCTACTCATAATACTAGTATATATATATATATATATATATATATATATATATATATATATAAATATATATATATATAGCATGCACTTATAACATATACATATGGATAGTATGCAGATAACTTGACGTGAATCTGGTCAAAAAAGATTCATAGCAGATTACTTTAAGTTGTGCAAGGTGAGGCCAAAACAGATTCAAGGTGGGTCAAAAATGGATTCAAAAAATAGTATATATATATATATGGGTCGAATAGCAAGTGTACCATTTGTTAAACTTTATGTAATCCATATTCGTGATTTCATGAGTAGCATTAAACGTGGACATGCATCTCTTCTATTCGATATTTTATGCGACATAGTTAACGTATTATTTTATGTAAGGTTATAGCAAATTCTTTTATGTGATGAATAACATATATTAACATGAATTCTGATTTGGTACCTCATGACAGAAACCAAGGGAAACAAAAGAAGAACAAGATGGATGAGATTAGACGATAACCTAGTAGTGTGCGAGTGACAGAAAACACGAACCAAAAGGAAACGAGACCCACGACAGCAACCCGTCGACCTAGCTTCTTCGAATGCAACCCACGACAAGAGTTTCCTTCGAACCAAGTTCCACGACTAGCCACCCTTATCACAGCCTCTTGAATCACTTTACCAACTCCTTGTACCTTGCTTTAGATCGGATGGAATAGATGAAAAAAAGAAGGCAGTCGTCACTTTGTAGGCTAGGGTTTTTAGTGTGTTTTTAAATTGGGTAAATGCAAGTTAATAAGATGAGGTTATAATGGGATATGGGGAAGCTATATTCTGCCGAGATTAAGGGGAATCAAAACAGAAACATTGACCTTCCAAAATAATGTAGATGGGCTTTACAATTTTTAGTGTAATGAGCATGCATTTCATATAAGGATTTTCGGCCCATGAGTTTGCAAGGTGACATATTGATTTTGTTATAGAGTGGTATATGATTTAACGTAAATGTATCGGTCTCATTTATTTTGTACAAATTACGTATTTACGAGTTAGGTTGGAAATACATTTATTAAGCTTTGCGTATTTTACGTATTCTATAAATATTAAACATGAGGGGAAAAATAGGCTTTTCACACGTTTTAGATTTTTAGGGTTTTACATTACCACTCTCTATATTGTGCACGATCAGGTTCACTGCTCGTTAATACATTAGGTAGACCTTAGGTAGAGGAGAACTATAAATATTAAATCCTGATCGGAATACGTACATCAGTAACATATAAATTTTACAATGTTAGAAAATATTACGTTATAAGGTTTTAGAATATTTGTTTTAAATATTTTGAAAATATTACGTTATGACACAAATAGACCGCGCGTCCTGATACATATAACTTTATGGACCACTTTTATTTTAAATTTGAAAATTGACCGAGGGCAACCGCTGTCATTGGGCAACTCAACCACATTGCGACAAGTGTCCCTATGTGTAAGGTATTGTTTTTTTGGCAACTAAAAAGCGCCGGGCAACCGTATTTTTTAGAAAAGGTTTTTTTGGTCATTTTACATGGTACTTGTCAAGTCAAGTAGAGATCCTTTTTACATAAATAAAAATATTCTATAGTAAAACTGTGTTCTTATTTTTCATAAGACTGCTACTTCTTCTTCTTTTCAATACAGATTCAAACACACACATGACTCCATCAATCCCCCAACCCTAGAAAATTCTAAACACCCATTATCCAAAAAACACACACCCACACACACGACTCTACCGAATGTTATTTTTCATAAAAACTAAAAACTAACAGATTTCCATTGCTTAGTTGGAGGATTCAGAACTCGTTTGAGACCATTAACTCTCAGCGTCCCCAAGCCAATTAATGGATGTTTAGTTTCAGATATCATGTGTAATATTGGAGTTTTGCCAAGGGTTCAACAAGTGTTTGATGAAATGTCTCAAAGAAAGAGGTATAATTGTTCAAATCTTTGTTTGTCATTTGATAGAATTGCTGCTTGTTTGCACCTGTAAAGTTTGGATACTTGACCTTCTTGTAACTTGAAATGAACCCCTCAAACTTACCACCAGCTACACTCTATTGTTCTTACTTTTTTCTAATTATATCAACTGCATAGCATTCCTCTACTAATAAAAAGTACTTTTTATGGTTGAAGATTACCATTATCGTGGCTGCCAGAGGCGTTCATAAGCGCGCCATCAATAGTAGTGCTCAATTGAAGGAAGCGTTGCAAAATCTAGCTTCTATCCCTTCAAGCAGAATCATGGTAAGACCTATATGCTTATTTGGTTTAGTACCATTTACCTATAAATGTGTGAATTTGGGTAATGCAGCATCTTTAACGGGTCAAATAAGTCGAATGTGTATAAAACCGACTAAATGGCCCTGTTCAGTATGCTAAATTATTTTGTGATCATGATTAACAATCTATTAAATTTAATAAACATGGATAAGAAAGTGTGTATGGGCTGACTGCTGACCAACTTGGCCCGACCCATATGTACCCATGGGTCTCCCAATCACTCATCTCCCCCCATTTTCCTGTTCTGTTGCTAATGAACTAGATGGTCCTTTTACAGGTAGTTGGTATGTGCTAAAACACATACCTTTTTGTTATCAAAATAGACCCAAAATAACCAAGAAAGAGCCGTTTATTGCTAATATTTGTGGTTTTCTTGAGTTTGTGCTTGTGCAGGTACGGATATGCAAAAACACACAAAAAGGACCCAAATCAGACATAAATCCGAGCACGAGAGATTAAGAGAGCTTAAGCTGAGCCGGAAGGTCGGGATTATGCATTTTGGAAGATTATTAATCTCTGAGGATGATTTGTGAAGATTTGATCAAAGTTTGAAGAAATGTCAGAAATAGTCCCTCAAGTTTCAACAATTGGCAAAAATGGTCCTTAAAGATTCAAAACTTGCAAATTCAGTCCCTGGTCTATTGAAGATTGTCAAGAGTGGTCCTTGGAGGATAATTTCAGAAATTACATGTGTGATCCCTCAAAATTCAGTTTTGACATATTTGGTCCCTAATATTGCTAATGGGTTTTATCCAAGTCCAAGAGTTAATAATCCAAGTATCCAAATCCACTTAAATCTCTCGGCCCAACTATCAACCCAATACCCGAATTACCCGATCATATAACCCGGTTAACTCATTTGAGTTATAATAATAAATAAAACCAAACGCGCCCTCCCCTGCTCTTCTTCCCCATAGCCAAACACACCCGTTTTTAACCAACCACCAATCCCAAACACCTCAACATCGTACTAGCATCTTCTCAAAGCTGACATGTCAGTAAGTTTGTGTCATGGGACTGCCAGCTGGACAAATGAAGCCCTCTCATTGGTTGTGCCACATCACAAGAGTAATCCTATGGCTGAGAATGAATTGGATGACAAAAGAATGAATCTATGGTTGATATCAATGCTTCTAGGCTCTTCTGAATGGGATCCCAAGCTCAAGGCATCAAGCTATTTATAGACCTCTCAAGTCACAAGATTATTTGTCCAGTTTTTATGTATTAGAAAACTTTGGCCTTTTTGATTTCTGTCTTTTAATCATTTTCTTAAGTGTAATCGTTTAGTTTTAAATGTAATGTTATTTCAAAGTTTGTAAGAGTACTTTTGAGTTAATGCAAGTTGAGATTTTCGTTTCAAAGTTAATTAGTTTCTAAATCTATTACAAGCTTTCTAATTCAGTTCTCAGAAGCTCATATAAGCTCTATGAGCTTATAATGAGTTTTTTCTCTCTTGATTTCTGACTATATACCATTTTCTTCAAAAAGTCAACAATAGTCAACTATTGTCAAAGTTCAAAAGTCAAATTAGTTTCTGAGTGAATTCTGGTTTGGATCTGTTTTAAAGTTGAGTTTTAGGATTAAATGATTGATTCAAGTTAGTTGCGATCATATTTCATCAGTTTACATAGTTAATTTTTAGTTTTGTTCTTTTGAAGTAGTGTTTGGATTATGCTATTTTTCTGAATTTTAGTTTAGTACTTTAGTAGAATTTTATGCAAGTGATGTTACAAACCTTTTGAGATGTTGTTTCAACCATAATTTTGAGTTTTCAAGTCAAGAGTTGCAGTTTTCAATCTTTTCAAAGTGGTTTCTATTACAACTTGTTTATTGCTCAACTTTGTGCTTTAATTGTTGATTCATTGGATTTCCTAGTAGAATAGGTTCTTAGCCAACTTGATTTGCCTTTTTCAGTTAGAGTAGAGCTTATGTTCACAGCTTATTCAAGCCTGCAAGTTGCCCCATTAGCCATTTTAACTGCATATCAGTTTTCTGCCCTGCTACTGTCCATATCAGTGAACCAACTGATGATCATTAGCCCATTTGGTTGACATTAGAGCTTGTTTGTTAATTCCTAAGGTAGTTATTTTCATAGATAATCAGTTTTAGCTTGCACCTTAGGAACTTTTAGTTTGGACAACTCAGATTTGCAACTGCTCTTTTTGTCACTGATTTGCTGCATCAGCAGACTTTGATCCATTTAGCCAGTTAGATTTTTATCTTTAACTTCTTCATTATTAGTCCTCATAAGCTGAAATTTTGAGCATATGATCTCTGCTAGGTGGGCTTGAGATCTCCACTTTTAGTTTTCACTTTAGCATTTTGGATAAGCAGCTAGATAAGCTCAATCAGTAGGGCCGGTTTGCTTATTTGCTTAAGTATCAGTTAGTTCAAATCCTTGGTAATCATTACATTAGCAGTTAGGAGTAGTTGAATATAGTTGCTCTAGAGTAGTTATAGGATAATTTAGGCCCTGTATCAGTTTGGTGTCCTATTGTGCTTATTTGCTTATTCCTTAGAGCTTATTTCCCACTAGTTTACACTGCAGCTTCAGTTTCTTGCACTATAGCCCATGTTTTTATATTTTTATAGCTGTAGAATATAATTTTAGTATTTTCCTGAAATTTTCATAATTTTTAGACACTGTTTGGCATTTTTCTTAAATAAAAATAGTTTTTTAATCATTTTTAATTAGCTTTTATTGCAATTAATTGAGAAAAAGTTCAAAAAAATAATTTTTCAATTTTAACAGTTTAAGATAAATATAAAAAGCATAAAAAATATTTTTCCTTATTTTTCCTCTTTTATTTGGTATTTTTCATAATTAGATTAAAATAGATTTAAATTAGTAGAAAATAGGAAGTTAATCAGAAAAATACAAAAATAGTTTTGAAAATTCTCTTAGGGTATTTTAGATTTTAGAAAAGTAATTCCATAATTTTCCCCTTTGTTTTTTTTTTTTTTGGTTATTTAGTTTTATTTTTTAAAGTTAATAATTAGTTTTTAATTAAAATAAAATCCAGAAAATTCCTAAAAAAATAATTTTAATTCATAATTAGTTTTCTAATATCATTTTTAGAATAAAAGTAGTTTTAGGTTATTTTTAGGAATTAGATTAGACGTTATTGCTTTTTATTCGCGTTTCGTTTTAATCCCGTTTTGCATTTTAGTGTAGATTTGCGTAGTTTGTCATAGTTCTTAGGATTTCCCATAGATTTTAGTTCATTATGCTTTCCTTATCCCGTAGTTTAGATAATATCATTTTTCCCCCTTTTCTTATTCAAATCCCGATAATCGAGACGTGAGTTGGAAATTCCATTCAACCCTCGTTCGGAACGATCTCGGTGCTCAAACCTAATACGTTTGAGTTACCCACATACTACACTTCTCATCTATTATTGATCAGTGTCCGAGCCGTTTTAAGTTTCTTACGGTTAGTCATTCACAAGTGGCTAGCTTGTGTGAGTCAAGCTTGACGTTTCGACGCAAATCAATTTTTGGCGCCGCTGCCGGGGAGGGCTTGTAGCGAGTTTTCGTATTCCGTCTCGTATCGTGTGCATTTGAAGATCCTTCCTCGTGAAGTTATCGTTGATATTTGTACATATCCCTTTTATAAAAACCCAAAAAGATTTTCCTTTTCAAAATTTGTTTTAAAAACCCAAAAATATTCTTCTTGTATCCTCTTAACCCGATAATTCTTTTCTTTTACCCTCTATATGTTTAATTCTCACGGGGACGATTTCTTTGAACGTCGTGTTTTTCTTAACAACGTTGAAAAATTTGCTGACCTTGTCAAAATTTTGAAATATAATCTTGATGAACCCTCGATTCCTACTCCCTCTCCGGTGAGGGAAATGGAATATGTTTCGAACGAGGTGAATCCGTTCAAGAACCGAGCCTATCACGGAAACGGTGGAAATAGCTAACTCTTATCCAGATAATTCTTCGATTTATCAGCTTTTGTGCATATGGTGCAGAGGACCCGAACATGGTGGGAATTGTCTTGCTTGTAGCAATGGAAAATCAGGAACCGAGTTTCACCACAATCCTAACTATGAGATAACCGATTTTCCTAACCAACCTCTGTACCATGAGCCGGAATCATACTCTTGTGAGTACTGTGGTGGTCCTCACCAAGGTTTTCAATGTCAAGTTCAATTTAACAACTCAACCTTTGGTTATGAACCTTACCCGTATTCGTCACAACAATCGTACTGTTGTGAGTATTGTGGAGTTCCATACGTTAATTCCGATTGTCGATGAGAATCCGATTGTTTACGAGCAAGTTCCTTGTAACAATTATGATTATCCTTATAACCCACCTCCACAATACCAAGAAGTTCAACCACCACCTTCTCTATGTTCTGAAGAATTTAATCAAAAAGTTCAAGAGATCATGATTGATCTTAAGAGTCTTCTTGAAAAACTTTCCCACGAAGAAAAAGATCATAATCAGAAGACCTATCGTGAATTATTAGGTGAAGAAGCCGCGAAAGTGATCCAACATCGTCCAACTACCTATTATTACGATTCTGATTCGGATGACGATTATACTCCTTCGAGTGGCAATCCCACTCCCATTTCTGAGCCTTTAATTTCCGATCCTTCCCCTTCTCCCACGCCGGTTGAGAGAAGTGACGTCGTTTTGGAAGAGGTCGATGATCATGTTTCTACGGACATCGTTGAACCCGTTGATTCTCTCATAATGGGGGATGAGCATCTTAGTACTATTCCGGAAACGGAAGCGGCTAATGTAGAGATCCTTATCCCAAGCCCAAGAGAGTCCGAGTCTGGGGTTGTTGTTGATATTTGTGATGAGCCTTCTCTTGATATTTCTAACGATCATGATGAGATGTTCTCCGATTCCGATGACGATTCTTATGGAGACATCGACTTCGTCGACGATTTACCTTCTGAGCCCATCCATATAGAAGAAGTAAACGATTTTGAGCCAGAAGAGGAAGAGATTGAGCCCGATGATGTTCAGATTGAGGATGAAGCATTACGAGAAACATTGTCGAATGTTTATCTTCTCATTTCTAAAATTGAAGCCCTTAACGATAATTCGAGTTCGCCTCCTATCTCCGCTAAAGATAGTGATTTCTCTCCCGAGCTTGAGACCTTCCGATTTGATGAAGAGATTAGTGGCAGTCCCACTATGGCAGATGTTTATCCTCCGATTCTTGAGCGATTCTACTTCAAGGTTGATTTGAGCAAGGTTTTGAACGATATTTCCAATACTTCGACAAATGACCCAATCATTGAGGAAGCCGACTCATTTCTTGCTCTTGATGGCTTGATACCACCGGGTATTGAGGATGTTGTTATGAATGATCCCGAGGGGGATATGATGTTTCTTGATGGACTTCTTGAATCTCCTCTCTCTATTGAGTCGACCATCCTTTATCCCGTTGAGCCCGCATGTGAAGACAAAATCTTTAAACCCGGGATATACATTGATGAGCCTTTTGTTAAAATCATTTCTGGATATAAGGATCCTTTCTTGGATGCCTTCATTTGTGAGCCTAAACCTCTTATCTCTTACCATGAGCTCCCGTCTTTCTTGGAGTTTTCTCACTTTGATCCGTCATCCTTTCGTCCACCCGCAAAACCACCGGATGATGGATCCTTCTTACATGATATGCCTTATCCACCCATTTTCTTCTCCACCCAACCCACCCAGTCTCATTCTTTCGGGAATGAGGACACCGTTTTTGACCCTGGTATCTCTACCACTTTCTTCCCCAAGGACAAATGAATTCGGGGACGAGTCAGGCTAGCGACTCGTTTAAGAAAAACAGGAGCGCTTCGTGGGAGGCACCCCATGCTTATCCATCTATCTTCTTTCTATTTTCTAATAAGTGACGTGAAGGGGTTTGCCTCTTCGATTTCTCGTGTTTGGTTGTTTGTGATGTTGTGTTTAGGATGTTCCCGATATGAAGACTCTCGTGCTCGAAGTTTGTCATTTATCCACTCGAGTTTCATGATCAATGCTGATGGAAATCCGATATCCTAATCTTATCGACTAACGTTTATCTTCTAGCATACTTAATAAACGGCTTTTAGATTTTCGTTGATACCCTTGCTTTAAACATTGAGGACAATGTTTCGTTCTAGTCTGGGGTAGGGTAATCTTCGATTTGATTTGACCGCACTTGCTTATTTCTGTTGTGTTTCTCTCGTAACCCCGTTTTTCCTTAGGAAATAAAAAATTGTGCAAAAATGATCAAAATTTAAAAATTTTTGTAAGCTTTTGTTAGTCTTTTTGATTGAAAGGTTTTGCTAGTCTCTTAGATTAGAAGCTATAAAATGCGAATTCTAGCTCACAAGGCCAAGATTTTGAAAGTTTCCCTGAGTGACTTTAAATATGCATGACTTGATTTCATTAGACGAAGCATTTGCTAAGTTAATATATGTTTTGACACCTTGATTGACTTTCCACTGGTGAGAGTAAGAATAGAATTCTGACTTGACCGGGCGTGTTGAGCCCTAGCTTGTTCCCTTAACCATAGATAATCTAAAAATTATCGGCTAAGCATCTGCGGATCTCATTATTTGAGATTTTAAATTTGCGAGAGATAGAAATGATAGAGTTACTTATGAGTTTAGATGCTAAACGTGGAGTAGTTGGTTCTCTTTAGAGCCCATCGAAGGTACTTATGGCTTTTTGTTCCCACAAAATTGTTTCACCCCATATCTGTCTAAAAATAATTAGAGATGTTGAGTTTTTGGCGATAGTTAGTTCCTTTTCTTCTTAAAAGAATCTTTGTTTTAAAAATTGGGTACACATCAGGGATCCGTAATAAAATAAATAAAGTAATAAGTGATATGTGAAATGTAATAAGTAAAGTTGTGAGCTGCGGTGTCGAGATCGGACCCTTGGATCTTTAGCCCGGATTGAGTGAGGTCTTAGCCTAGCCAGCCGGGATCCTCATTTCATGAAGCCTATATTCTTGGAATTACCCCGTGAAGCTCCGTGGTTCATAGCTCATACACGTAAAAGTCTAAGTAAAAAAAAAAAAAAAAAAATGTTGAAAAATGAAAATGAAAAGTCAAAAGTTAGTGAATAAAAATTCCTTGATGTGGACCTCATTTTTACGACAATGGTTCTTGAGGGAAGGCGGATAACTAATTATCGACTTAGCTTTGTATCTTTATCGGAATAAAAGTTATCGAAACGAGAATTTGAAGAAATTCATTTCTCACAAAAATAAAAAAATCTAGAGGAAATAGGAAAATGGGAACGAAAGGTAAGTACACAAGTAACTTCCATGGGTAGTGTTAGCATCTAAAATCATATTTAACAATGATTTCGGTTTTACGCTTAGTTTGGGACTTGTGAAAATCAGGGACGATGTATTCTATCCAGTATGGTCACTTCATGCGTGTTGTGTTTTCTACTCCGTGATCCTAACGTGTTGTTTGAAAAATGTTGGAGTTATTGATCGACATGAAAGTTCAACAAACCGTCATTCATAACCGGAATGTGCTTAATCTTAATATCTATATGTGAATTAAAAGGTAAACGGGGCGTTTTTAGAATTAAGGCTTTCTTAATCTCTTTTGAGGAATCTTTGCTACTTCTTCATAGGTTTAGTAGAAAGAGATTGAAATCCTTGGTTTTAGAAGCGTGAGTTGATTGCATTGCGTGAGGACACGGCAATAGTTTCGTCTGGGGTATTTTGGTATGTGCTAAAACACATACCTTTTTGTTATCAAAATAGACCCAAAATAACCAAGAAAGAGCCGTTTATTGCTAATATTTGTGGTTTTCTTGAGTTTGTGCTTGTGCAGGTACGGATATGCAAAAACACACAAAAAGGACCCAAATCAGACATAAATCCGAGCACGAGAGATTAAGAGAGCTTAAGCTGAGCCGGAAGGTCGGGATTATGCATTTTGGAAGATTATTAATCTCTGAGGATGATTTGTGAAGATTTGATCAAAGTTTGAAGAAATGTCAGAAATAGTCCCTCAAGTTTCAACAATTGGCAAAAATGGTCCTTAAAGATTCAAAACTTGCAAATTCAGTCCCTGGTCTATTGAAGATTGTCAAGAGTGGTCCTTGGAGGATAATTTCAGAAATTACATGTGTGATCCCTCAAAATTCAGTTTTGACATATTTGGTCCCTAATATTGCTAATGGGTTTTATCCAAGTCCAAGAGTTAATAATCCAAGTATCCAAATCCACTTAAATCTCTCGGCCCAACTATCAACCCAATACCCGAATTACCCGATCATATAACCCGGTTAACTCATTTGAGTTATAATAATAAATAAAACCAAACGCGCCCTCCCCTGCTCTTCTTCCCCATAGCCAAACACACCGTTTTAACCAACCACCAATCCCAAACACCTCAACATCGTACTAGCATCTTCTCAAAGCGACA
Organism: Chrysanthemum makinoi; assembly: GCA_910596185.1. Classification (NCBI taxonomy): domain Eukaryota; kingdom Viridiplantae; phylum Streptophyta; class Magnoliopsida; order Asterales; family Asteraceae; genus Chrysanthemum; species Chrysanthemum makinoi. The sequence continues at coordinate 39,283,142 of OU343224.1, read as the reverse complement.
TGTCATAAGTTTGTGTCATGGGACTTGCCACCTGGACAAATGAAGCCCTCTCATTGGTTGTGCCACATCACAAGAGTAATCCTATGGCTGAGAATGAATGGGATGACAAAAGAATGAATCTATGGTTGATATCAATGCTTCTAGGCTCTTCTGAATGGGATCCCAAGCTCAAGGCATCAAGCTATTTATAGACCTCTCAAGTCACAAGATTATTTGTCCAGTTTTTATGTATTAGAAAACTTTGGCCTTTTTGATTTCTGTCTTTTAATCATTTTCTTAAGTGTAATCGTTTAGTTTTAAATGTAATGTTATTTCAAAGTTTGTAAGAGTACTTTTGAGTTAATGCAAGTTGAGATTTTCGTTTCAAAGTTAATTAGTTTCTAAATCTATTACAAGCTTTCTAATTCAGTTCTCAGAAGCTCATATAAGCTCTATGAGCTTATAATGAGTTTTTTTCTCTCTTGATTTCTGACTATATACCATTTTCTTCAAAAAGTCAACAATAGTCAACTATTGTCAAAGTTCAAAAGTCAAATTAGTTTCTGAGTGAATTCTGGTTTGGATCTGTTTTAAAGTTGAGTTTTAGGATTAAATGATTGATTCAAGTTAGTTGCGATCATATTTCATCAGTTTACATAGTTAATTTGTAGTTTTGTTCTTTTGAAGTAGTGTTTGGATTATGCTATTTTTCTGAATTTTAGTTTAGTACTTTAGTAGAATTTTATGCAAGTGATGTTACAAACCTTTTGAGATGTTGTTTCAACCATAATTTTGAGTTTTCAAGTCAAGAGTTGCAGTTTTCAATCTTTTCAAAGTGGTTTCTATTACAACTTGTTTATTGCTCAACTTTATGCTTTAATTATTGATTCATTGGATTTCCTAGTAGAATAGGTTCTTAGCCAACTTGATTTGCCTTTTTCAGTTAGAGTAGAGCTTATGTTCACAGCTTATTCAAGCCTGCAAGTTGCCCCATTAGCCATTTTAACTGCATATCAGGTTTTACTGCCTACTTTCTTGTCCATATCAGTGAACCAACTGATGATCATTAGCCCATTTGGTTGACATTAGAGCTTGTTTGTTAATTCCTAAGGTAGTTATTTTCATAGATAATCAGTTTTAGCTTGCACCTTAGGAACTTTTAGTTTGGACAACTCAGATTTGCAACTGCTCTTTCTGTCACTGATTTGCTGCATCAGCAGACTTTGATCCATTTAGCCAGTTAGATTTTTATCTTTAACTTCTTCATTATTAGTCCTCATAAGCTGAAATTTTGAGCATATGATCTCTGCTAGGTGGGCTTGAGATCTCCACTTTTAGTTTTCACTTTAGCATTTTGGATAAGCAGCTAGATAAGCTCAATCAGTAGGGCCTGTTTGCTTATTTGCTTAAGTATCAGTTAGTTCAAATCCTTGGTAATCATTACATTAGCAGTTAGGAGTAGTTGAATATAGTTGCTCTAGAGTAGTTATAGGATAATTTAGGCCCTGTCGGTTTGGTGTCCTATTGTGCTTATTTGCTTATTCCTTAGAGCTTATTTCCCACTAGTTTACACTGCAGCTTCAGTTTCTTGCACTATAGCCCATGTTTTTATATTTTTTATAGCTGTAGAATATAATTTTAGTATTTTCCTGAAATTTTCATAATTTTTAGACACTTTGTTTGGCATTTTCTTAAATAAAAATAGTTTTTTAATCATTTTTAATTAGCTTTTATTGCAATTAATTGAGAAAAAGTTCAAAAAAATAATTTTTCAATTTTAACAGTTTAAGATAAATATAAAAAGCATAAAAAATATTTTTCCTTATTTTTCCTCTTTTATTTGGTATTTTTCATAATTAGATTAAAATAGATTTAAATTAGTAGAAAATAGGAAGTTAATCAGAAAAATACAAAAATAGTTTTGAAAATTCTCTTAGGGTATTTTAGATTTTAGAAAAGTAATTCCATAATTTTCCCCTTTGTTTTTTTTTTTTGGTTATTTAGTTTTATTTTTTAAAGTTAATAATTAGTTTTTAATTAAAATAAAATCCAGAAAATTCCTAAAAAAATAATTTTAATTCATAATTAGTTTTCTAATATCATTTTTAGAATAAAAGTAGTTTTAGGTTATTTTTAGGAATTAGATTAGACGTTATTGCTTTTTATTCGCGTTTCGTTTTAATCCCGTTTTGCATTTTAGTGTAGATTTGCGTAGTTTGTCATAGTTCTTAGGATTTCCCATAGATTTTAGTTCATTATGCTTTCCTTATCCCGTAGTTTAGATAATATCATTTTCCCCCTTTTCTTATTCAAATCCCGATAATCGAGACGTGAGTTGGAAATTCCATTCAACCCTCGTTCGGAACGATCTCGGTGCTCAAACCTAATACGTTTGAGTTACCCACATACTACACTTCTCATCTATTATTGATCAGTGTCCGAGCCGTTTTAAGTTTCTTACGGTTAGTCATTCACAAGTGGCTAGCCTGTGTGAGTCAAGCTTGACGTTTCGACGCAAATCAGTAGTCGAGGTGTTATGGACCTCACAAAATGAAAATGATTCTCTTACAGAGCGAGAATTACTTGAAGATTATTCCCTGTTATGGCCTCTGTAGGTAATCTGTTGTAATACTTTGTACATAATATATAGGCGACGAATGATGTAGAAAACTGTATCCCTTCACAATTTTCGACATGGTATTATACGAGCGTTTAAGATGCAACACGAGGTTCTTGAGACTATCTTAAGTGGTGGATACATATGCAAGTACTTTCATTTTCTCAAATGCATCCTTAGAATGGTTGATTTTGAGAACAAAAGCGTTACTGAATCGACCCTAATCACATTTGGTTTTCTCTTGGTTTTATACCACGGCTTTGTATCTCCAGGTATTTATATTGACAACTCCTTGTTTTCACTATATCTCATTTGAAATCATTGTGATGTAACCAAGCCGATGATATAATAAAATAAACGATAAAGGAGAGGTATGATCAATTATATGTTGTGTCACATGTTTGAATTTTATTCTTTTATGTTGTTCTTTCTAGTTTAATAACGGATATTTATCATGCAGTGCGTATACGTGGCTTTCAGTCATATGAGATGTCACATACCCCGCATCAGGTTCTTGTTAGAATACATTATTTTTATAAAGGCATGTTATGTTGTGAAATATGCATAGAAAATTAAACCATTAACCGAGCATTAAATTTGTAGGGTGATATTCAAAGAGACACACTCTCGTTCAATATAACTCCTACACAGCCTACTCCACATGTACTGGTTGCTTCTCGTTCTAGAACAAATGAAGCTGAACAATGCCAGAGTAATGAACCTCTCGATATAGAAATTGAAAGAATCCGAAAAGAGCGAGAACAAGTCACAAAATTACACAAAGAAAAGGTCTCTTTTTTTTCTAAACAAACACGTTTATGTATACTGTTCTCTTAGTTGCTGCATAACACATGATTTTGTTAATATGTAGAAATTGATTCTTATTACCGAATTTGAAAAAGAGATTACGGAGATAAAAAAAAAAGTATGATGCAATAATCCATGAATCAGAGATGAGTTTAACAGATCAACTTAAGATATTTGAAGACTACCACCAGCTTGTTAATGCCAATAAACTATTGGCTGAGTTTATTATACATCATTGTGGCGACACTCTTAATCTACATGGACCCGAGAAAGGTATCTACGCATCATTTATAAATACGTAAATTATTGAAAAAAAGTTTCATTGTGTATATTTCTTTTGTTTTACGATACTAGCTCAATTGCGGTTCCTCTAGTACGCATGACGCAAGCTGTTAGACCAGCAAACCAATGTTCAACGAGCGTTAGACCAGCAAACCCATGTTCGACAAGCGTTAGACCAGCGAACCTATGTTCGACGAGCGTTCTTACCCCTCATTTCTCAGGTCAGAATATTCCTAAGCTGCCTATGGAATTTTACAAATATTATGGCATGGGCGGTCCTAGTTTTCCGATATTGAGCTCAAATCACAATACTTCTTGATTTTGTAAGTTGGCCCGTACATTTTGAAGGGGTCTATGCTAGCATTTTTTTGTCACTGTTCATATCTAGTAATTGAAGAGTGTATAGAAGCTTACTAAGTATATCTTCACACAGGCATCAACTTGGTTAATCTTACATAGTTCAATATACATGTTATCCACGACACAACGTCTTTTGAAGAGATACATTTGCTTACAAATTCAGGGAGAATATTCCAAATTTTCGTGTTATTTTTTTCTTAGGAATGTGTCTGCTTTATGCTATACAATATTCATTTTCCACATGAGTTACAATTTGCAGTTATATGCTTTTGGTTATCTTTTGGTTGCAAGTGATAACATTCGGCGTTTGCTTAATTTTCATCAGACACGATGATTCGCACAAAAAGACAATGCCAAACCGCCAAGTTATCTCACACAAGCTAGCCACTTGTGAATGACTAACCGTAAGAAACTTAAGACAGTTCGGACACTGATTTAAAAACCAATAATAGATGAGAAGTGTAGTATACGGGTAACTCAAACGTATTAGGTTTGAGCACCGAGATCGTTCCGAACGAGGGTTGAATGGAATTTCCAACTCACGTCACGAATATCGAGATTTGAATAAGAGAATGGGATAAAATGATGTTATCTAAACTACGGGATGAGGAAAGCATATGGAACTAAAATCTATGGGGAAAACCTAAGAATAATGGCAAACTACGCAATTCTACACTAAAACGCAAATACGGGATTAAAACAAAACGTGAATAAAAAGCAATTACGTCTATTCTAACTCCTAAAAATAACCTAAAATTACTTTTACTCTAAAAATGATATTTGAAAACTATTTATGAATTAAAACTAATTTTTAGGAATTTTCTTGAATTAATTAGAATTAAAAACTAATTTTTAACTATTAAAACTAATTTAAAATACTAAAAATTATGAAAATTAAAGGGAAAATTATGAAACTAATTTCTAAAAATCTAAAATAACATAAGAGAATTATAAAAACTAATTTTGTATTTTTCTGATTAATTTTCTATTTTCTATGAATTTAAAACTATTTAAATCTAATTTAAATTGTGAAAAATACCAAATAAAAGGGGAAAAATATGGAAAAATCTTTTTTATGCTTTTTATATTTTTCTTAAACTGGAAAAATTGAAAAATTATTTTTTGGACCTTTTTTCTAATTATTTGCAATAAAAGCTATTTAAAAGTGATTAAAAACTGTTTTTAATTAAGAAAAATAACAAACAGTAGCTAAAATTTATGAAAAATGCAGGGAAATTCTAAAATCTTATTCTAAAGCTATGAAAAATATAAAAACAAGGGCTTATGTGGATGAAAATGAAACTGATGTGTAACTGCTCCTAAATAAGCTAATGAAAATAAGCTAAAGAGTGAATCAAGCTATCAAACAGTAACTGAAGCTAATGTATGCTAAAATAAGCTAAATGCAATCTAATCCAACTGCTCTAAACCTCTAAGAATCAAGCTACAAGTAATTATGATCAGATTCAATATGAAACTACAAGGCCAAAAGTGCTGATTTCAAGCTTAAAAATAAGCAAGCTAAACAAGATGAAACTTAAAACCAGATGTTGGAACTTTTAGATAACCAACTGAAGAACCTCTAAACCAAAAGTGAGCTCAAAACAAGCTCAAATGAGCTTGTCATGAGCTCTGCAAGCAGCCAGATTACCCATAAAACTTGTGCACAGGGGACTGATGTGCAGAACAATGGAGGTTTAAAATCCTAATTAAGCACTAGGATAAGTTGAAACCTGATCTAAAATAGCTAATCCTACATCTAGGCTACTGAGGGGAACAGAAATCAGGCATAAACATCAAAGGGTAGAGCAGATAAGCTTTTATGAATGAAGCAGTTTGGACAGATTTTCCAGTGCAGCAGAACAGAACACAGAACAACTAGCATTTTGCAAATGAAGTTAAGCACTACAAACATCTTCTAAATGGTACACAAACTGAAATCAGGTTATCTATGCTATCTAATCAACAAGTAAAAGCTCTAAAACTGATGTTTAAACTGATTAAGACCTTGGGAATGTCTGATGAGAAAACCATATGTGACAGCAAATGAGACTTTTGACAGCTTTGAATATGGATGCAAAAATGTATATAAAGCTTGAACACCTTGACACTTTGACTGAGAAATCTCTAAGAATAGTACCTAAAACTGATTTGGCTCAAACAACAATTCCAAAATCATTTAAACTCCAAAAATTCATTGAATCCAAACACTACTCTATAACATCAAATTACCAATTAACATCAGAAAATTAATGAAACCTGAACTCAGCTTAATCCAACTACTCAAAATACCTTGAAACTCATCATTCTAACAATCTTAAAACAGAATTTACACTAAAATTGATTTGACTTAGAAAGTTGACTTTATTTGACTTTTCCTCAAAATGAAAATTAAGCTTGAGCTTAAAACAGAAATTAACTCACATAAGCTTGGATGAGCTTATGTGAGCTTAATGAAACAATAAAGCTTATACAACAGTGGAGACCAAATATTTAAAACAGAATTAGCAATGTATTTAAAGGAAAAGTAAAAGTTGCATTAATGAAAAGAGAGTTTTACAAATTAGGCTGAGATTCTGAGCACTTAACTACTAAAAACATAAAGATAGACAGGAATTTAAATGGCCAAAATTTCTCTAATGCATAAGAAATTGGACGAATTGCTCTTGTGATGAAGGAGTCTTTTTATAGCCAAAAGCTTTGCTTGGGATGCTCCTTAGAAACGCCTAGAAACTCCTTCACAGCCACTCATTCACCATCTTGTCACTCCCTCCAATCACATGCTTCAATTCACCCTTGTGAGGTGTCAAGACCAATCCCATGCTTCCAATTGACCACGTGGATATTTTACCTGCCATGTCAGGTTATGGGAAGATTCTAAGTACGAGGTTGGGTGCTTGGGTAAATGGTGGGTGGTGGTAATTAGGTAAAAACAGGTAATTGGTGCGTTTGGGAGGAAGGGGAAGGGTTTTGGGCGTTTGGATTTGTTTATATTATTTTGATTGGGGACCGGGTTAAAGATGGGTATACCGGGTTGGATATTGGGTTGGGATAAAACGTGGCCGGGTAATATTAAAGAGTTGGATTGGACCGGTTTGATATAGGATTGGATCTTGGGCTTTGGACATGTATATTGGATTTAGGCTTAGGATTAGTTTAGGACTCATTAAAGCTTATAAGGACCAATTATGTGCAAACTGAAACTTCAAGGTCCACACATGAAAATCTGAAACTCTCTTTCAAGGGCTCTTCTTGTCATTCTTAAATACTCCAAGGGTGAAATTTGTAAATTCTGAAACTTGAAGGGTCATTTTTGCCAAATGTTGAAACTTGAGGGGCCAGTTTTGACATTTCTTCAAACTTGGTTATTTCTTTCAAAAATCATCCTCGGAGAATAAAATCTTCATAAATGCTCAATTTTGATCTTCCAGCTCAGCTTAAGCCACTACTACACAAAAGGCTATAAACACCCCCCAAATAAAAAATGGTTATATAAAACCCTATTCCTATGATAAAAAACTAGCAAAAATGGAAGGTACTTAGATTGATTTTCTTGAAAAAACCATTTTTCATAATACAAAATGCATAAAAATTGGGTTTACGGAAAAAAACCAGTATTTTTACACAAAAAAGACACCGGTGTGTAGGTAATAACATGTCTCTTTTTATTTATGTTTTAGGCACTATTTAAAAAAAAACAATCGGTGCCGGTATTCTTAGTTGGGTAAATATAGGCGGTTCTTTCAAAACTTTTAATCCTTTTAGGCGCCCTCCCCAATTTTCATGGGTTCACAAAACCCCAAACATTTTACCCTTCACTTTCAGAAACTCTAACCCAACCACCACTTAATCGTCGTTATACACCACCACTGTCGCACACCATCGCCTTCAAAGGACAAATTCCTCACACAATCAAGCCAACAACAAAATAATCGAATTAGGAGGTACAATCGATGTTTTTGTTCAATTAAATTTGTTAATATCTCATTGATGTTGTTGTTAAGTTTGATTTTGGAATAATTTGTGCTGTTTATACGTTATTTGTATTGCTAGGTTATAAAGACTTCATTTAGGGATGAAATTATTGAAATTTATTGTTTTTCTAAGCTCTTTGTGGGAATTAAAATTACATGACACTAAAATAAATCTTTTTTTCAATATAAAGACAATATAATCAGTTGTAAATGGGTGTTTGGTTGTATTTTGCTATAATAAATGGGTGTTTTGGTTGTGTTATTTGTTTTCATAAATGGGTCTAGTGGTGACCCGTGGGATACCAATGGAAAACGGAGTTCCGAGTACACAACCAGTTGGGATTTATAGGGTTGATTTCTATGCCTAACTAAGGCATGCTATAGACGGGGAAGATCCTGGAAATGAAATGTTATTGTCAGCCAATGTTGACTCCAATGGAACAATTGGAAACAAATTCGAGAATAAAGGCATGAGATTGGCGAAATCGGGTGCTTGGCATCACAAACAGTTGCTCATCATCATCCTTCCCATTTTTTTCTTGTATACCGTGATCATTATTTAAATATGTTTCTGACTAGATATTGTCTCGTAACAAGATCCTTTTAATAAAGTTCTTTTAGTAGCAGTGTGTTATATTTAAAACAGTGCCATACATGTTTAGCATTGGAAACTTGCTAAATAGCATATCATAACATTGCTTGAATCAATTTTCATATTATCGTTTCAATCAATGTAATATGATAAGCAAAATTTCACACACTACTTCACAATGTGGAATAAATCCCCCTTAATTAAGTGTCGATTATATACGCTATGTTTTGTTGTAATTATTTAAGTGGTTATGTAAAGTGATATTTTCGTGTAAACAGGATGGAAACAAAGCAGCTGCCGGGAAGACAAATTACACTGGAGGTTGATTCTACATAACAGTAAGTTTTAACACCTTTTCGTTGTTTGTTCATAGTATTTATGAACGTTATAACAACTAGTGTGTATCATGTTTGCTCGAAAAATGTCAATTTGATTTGTTACATGACTGGGCCGCTACATTATGACCAATTCGTTCTCATGTGTGGTTCGTGCATTATTAAATTTATCCATTTATTTACCTGTTGGCCAATACATTGATGAAGCATTTATATCAGGTATGGGGCAGTTAGTTTTTCCTCTTTATTTCAATCATCAGTGGGTGGTAAAGGGAGTTCGGATAAAGTTCACACATGCGAAAAATATCATGTTTTCATTTAATTTTCAGTTACATGTAATCAAACCATTTGCATAATTTTTTGACATTATTACATTTTAAAATATTGTATGATGTATTTTTTTTCCATAAGCAGAAACATAATCGACGCAACACTAAAAGATGACATGGCTTAATCATTTCACAAATAGGCTGTCATCGCCTACGTCCACCGATTATTATTGCCATTACTTCAATAAAAGTGAGCCATTATTGAGGTTTGTATTAACTAATGCTTTACCAAAAAAAGTATACATTCTTAGTCATTTGGTGCTAACTGTTGCATTGGCGCAAGGTATGTTAATCATCTTTTTGTCATTGCTTATAGGTAATAGTAAATATTTCTTTATGGTTACGTTGGTTTTACAAGTAATGGTAATCTTTTTGTCTTTGCTTATAAGTAATAGAGTAGTAATGTTTCTTCATTCTTGCCAAGGGTCATAAGTTGCTGAACATATGTACCTTTTTTATAAAAAAAGGTTTAAGTTACCTGATTGTGTATACTATATAGCACCATTTCATAGATGTACATAATAGTTGGTAATTAACACACATAAAAGACAAACTTCACTCACTTCACAGTTGTAATACATTAAATACTTTTGGAAATTCAAATATATTAAAGCGATAGTATCAACGGGTCAAATCAACCCATTTTGACCCAAATTGCTCATTTTGTCGCTACAGGACTGTGTTGTAGTCAACTGAGACGAGCCTTTGTTTGACATAGCCATACATTGCAGAGCTACCATCCGTCGGGAACATTGCACTTTGTAGTAGGTTAAAAGATTTTAAGCTTACAATACACTGTATATGTACTCGGATTTGAATGAGCAGCTTTCTACGGCCCATGAAGAAATAACGACCAAGGAGAATGTTATGAAGCAGCACACTATAATCGTTCAGGATTCTGTCTCAGGTACGTAGTAGATTGATCAAATTTGGTTCATACTCTATATAAGTATTGAGATATTGTTTGCAGCTGCTAGTGTGTCCTTACCTATTCAGGTTGGTATACGTTTTATTCAATAATTATGATAGTGTTTGTAAATCATTTGATGATTAATACTATCATTTTATAATTTGATGCTATTATATTTCCTACAGCTAAAGGATCTTCAAGTTTTTACTATTATTCATCTTGTTTTTCAACTTTGTGACGAAAGTCCTTGCATTTCTACTATTGTTGTGGCTTTACTTTATGAGGTACATTTTACACATCTTGTTATACTGTGTTTTTTTTTACTTTATGAACCATGAACTAAATATTTTGATGATTGAAAAATATATTCTATTAATTGTAGTCATGATGATAATCGAGTATTTCTATGAGGAGTATTGACTATTTAACACCGTCTTTATTATTATGTTGCAAACCAACTACTGTTCTGGTAGAATTATAAAAAGTAACATTATTGTTCATAGGAATGAAAGTTATAGAAGAATTACAAAATGAAAGTGGCAACATCAGGCATAATTTGTTCCTAACATGAGAAATTATATTTTAACTTTGCAGGGCAAGTCCTTCCAAGACTCCAGTGAGGCCTCGTGTTTCTCGCCAACTTTCAACAAACTAAATGATGATGACTTGTGAACAGACATCCTTATGAGCGTAAAGTATGCTCCATGAGTTAGCCGTTGTTCTCGTTAATTTGGAGACGTTCTTTTTTCTGTTGCCCATTAACTATAGTTGTGTATCTTGTAGTTTGAGAACAAAGAGTTGAACACCATCATTGGTGCATGGTTTACATTGTAGCGCGATTAATCCCAGATAATGATGTTCAATTATGTTGAATTCTAGTGTTTTTATTTGGATTTTTTCTTATATTTAGTTGAATTGACGTATTATCTTAATTTACTTTGTTCATTTCGACATTTGTGATGTATTTTAATCACTTTATATATATTTGTTGCATTTATATATGTGTCTTTATTATAAAAAATCATTTTTAAAATTATTGGAAAGTTTTAGAAATGATTTTTTTTAATAAATTAGTTTACCAAAAAGACAGGTTTTTAGTTAAAAACATATTTTTTTATTCTATATAAAGATAGGTTATATGCTCTTATAAAGACAGGTTGTGGGAAAACCAGTGTCAATGTCTAATAAAAATATGTTTGTTTACTCTATAATAGAGACAAATTTTAAAGTGAAAACCAGTGTTGATGCTTCTAATAGAGATAGGTTGCCAAACCGGTCTCTATATGTTTCGATTATGGAGATACCCCCCTTGAGAGAGTGGTTCCAAAACCAGTCTTCATGGGCTATTTTAACCGGTTTCTGTGAGATTTTTTGTAGTAGTGAGCTCTCTTAATCTCCCGTGCTCGGATTTATGTCTGATTTGGTTCCTTTTTGTGTGTTTTTACATATCCGTACCTGCACAAGCACAAACTCAAGAAAACCACAAATATTAGCAATAAACGGCTCTTTCTTGGTTATTTTGGGTCAGTTTTGATATAGAAAAGGTATGTGTTTTAGCACATACCAAAATACCCCAGACGAGACCATTGTCGTGTCCTCACACAATGCAATCAACTCACGCTTCTAAAACCAAGGATTTCAATCTCTTTCTACTAAACCTATGAAGAAGTAGCAAAGATTCCTCAAAAGAGATTAAGAAAGCCTTAATTCTAAAAACGCCCCGTTTACCTTTCAATTCACATGTAGATATTACGATTAAGCACATTCCGATTATAAATGACGGTTTGTTGAACTTTCATTTCGATCAATAACTCCAACATTTTTCAAACGACACGTTAGGATCACGGAGTAGAAAACACAACACAGCGTGAAGTGACCATACGGATAGAATACATCGTCCCTGATTTTTCACAAGCTCCCAAACTAAGCGTAAAACCGAAATCATTGTTAAATATGACTCTAGATGCTAACACTACCCATGGAAGTTACTTGTGTAATTACTTTTTGTTCCCATTTTCCTATTTTCCTCTAGATTTTTTTATTTTTGTGAGAAATGAATTTCTTCAAATTCTCATTTCGATAACTTTTATTCCGATAAAGATATAAAGCTAAGTCGATAATTAGTTATCCGCCTTCCCTCAAGAACCATTGTCCCAAAAATGAGGTCCACATCAAGGAATTTTTATTCACTTATACTTTTGATTTTTTTTTCTTCATTTTCATCACTTTTCATTTTTTTTTTTTTTTTTTTTTTTTTTATTGAACTTTTACTTGTATGAGCTATGAACCACGGAGCTTTACGGGGTAATTCCAAGACTATAGGCTTCATGAAATGAGGATCCCGGCTGGCTAGGCTAAGACCTCACTCAATCCCGGCTAAAGATCCAAGGGTCCGATCTCGACACCGCAGCTCATAACTTTACTTATTACTTTTTCACTTATCACTTATCGCTTATTTATTACGGATCCTTGATGTGTACCCGATTTTTAAAACAAAGATTCTTTTAAGAAGATAAAGAACTAACTATCGCCAAAAACTCAACATCTCTAATTATTCATTAGACAGATATGGGGTGAAACAATTTTGTGGGAACAAAAAGCCATAAGTACCTTCGATGGGCTCTAAAGAGAACCAACTACTCCACGCTTAGCATCTAAACTCATAAGTAACTCTATCATTTCTCTATCTCTGCAAATTTAAAATCCCAAATAATGAGATCCGCGGATGCTTAGCCGATAATTTTTTAGATTATCTATGGTTAAGGGAATAAGCTAGGGCTCAACACGCCGTCAAGTCGAATTCCATTCCTACTCTCACCAAATGAAAGTCAACAAGGTGTCAAAACATATATTAACTTAGCAAATGCTTCGTCTAATGAACTCAAGTTATGCATATTTAAAGTCACTCGGGGAAACTTGCAAAATCTTGGCCTTGTGAGCTAGAATTTGCATTTTATAGCTTCTTGTCTAAGAGACTAGCAAACTTTTCAATCAAAAAGACTTAACAAAAGCTTACAAAAATTTTAAATTTTTTCACAATTTTGCACAATTTTTTCATTTTTAAGGAAAAGCGGGTTCTTGAGAAACACAACGAAATAAGCAAGTGCGGTCAAATCAAATCGAAGATTACCCTACCCCAGACTAGAACGAAACATTGTCCTCAATGTTTAAAGCAAGGGTATCACGAAAATCTAAAAGCCGTTTATTAAGTATGCTCAAAGATAGACGTTAGTCGATAAGATTTAGGATATCGGATTTCCATCAGCATCGATCATGAAACTCGAGTGGAGAAAAAGACAAACTTTGAGTCGAGAGTCTTCATATCGGGAACATCCTAAACACAACATCACAAACAACCAAACACGAGAAATTGAAGAGGCTAACCCCTTCCGCGTCACTTATTAGAAAATAGAAAGAAGATAGAGATAAGCATGGGGTGCCTCCCACGAAGCGCTCTTGTTTTTCTTAAACGAGTCGCTAGCTGACTCGTCCCAATTCATGTGTCCTTGGGAAGAAAATGGTAGAGATACGGGGGTCAAAATGGTGTCCTCATTCCCGAAAGAATGAGACTGGGTGGGTTGGGAGGAAAAGAAAATGTCGGGCTCTAGCACATACGGGATAACTCCTCCCAAACTCACATAAGGCATATGAAAGATCGATCCATCATCCGGCGGTTTTGCGGGCGGACGAAGGGATGAAGGATCGATAAGAGAATACTCCAAAGAAGTCCGGAGCTCATGGTATAGAAAGGTTTTACTCAAAGGCTCATCAACGAAGGCATCCAAGAGAGGATCCTTATCTCGAATGACATTTTTAGCATAAAACTCATATATGTCGAATATCCCGGGGTTGAAAATCTTGTCTTCACATGTGTGCTCAACGGGATAAGTGAGGGTCGACTCAACAGAGGAAAGAGAATCATCATTTAGCAAGCTTTCAAGAAAAAGGATATCTTGTTCAGAGTCGCACCCGTCACTCTCAATACCCGGCGGTATTGGATCATCAAGAAATAAGTCGATTTCTTCCATATCAGAATCATAAGGCGGATTATCAAGAATATCAACGTCACCCACTTTAGTCAATTCATCAATCTCCATAATATCTTCAGTGTCGGATTCATCACGTTATTCATCTTGCATAACATCATATGACGGGAGAGAAAGGTCGGAACACAGAGATGGGACAAGTGGTGTGCTCTGAGAGCTAGCAATATCCACCACTTCCGTTGTGGTCTCCGAATCGGACTCAAAATCTTTGTCGAAAAGAGGATTAACTTCGCAAAAGGTATAGTCATCATTGAGTTCAAAAAGAGGATTTGAGAAAATCCCGAAGTAACCTCGGAGATGTCAAGAGAATCACATAAAAGCGAATCACAATCAGTCGGATACATCCTTGGAATCGAAAATATCTCATCATGATCATTGAAATATCAAGAGAAAGCTCATCACAAATATCATCTACAACCTCGGACTCTCTTGGGATTGGGATAAGGCTCTCAACACAAGAAGATTCCGTTCCCGGAATAGTACTAAGAGGCTCGTCCCCCATTATGAGAGAGTCAACGGGTGTAACTATGTTTGTAGAATTATGATTATCGACCTCTTCCAAAACGATGTCACTTCTCTCAACCGCGTGAGAGAAGGGGAAGGGTCGAAATGAAAGGCTCAAACGGGAGTGGGTTCGGCCGACAAACTTTCATAATATTCTTTCATTTGGATGGAATCCTCATCATCATCTTCAATGTAAGTCTCGAGCCATCGGGAACGTCTCTCAAGTGCTTGCTCCTCAATTCGTATTTCTTCGAGACACTTTTCAATCTGAGCTGCTCGTTTTTCTTCTTCGAGTAGTTCTAACATAGGTCTATCGTTGCGAGATGCTCGATCTTCGGCATGTTTATTAACAAATTCTTCGAGTATTTTAAGACATCTTTGAATTTCTGGAGAAATTATCGGAGGTTGTGGTTGAATTTCTTGGTATTGTGGAGGTGGGTCATAAGAATAGTCATAAGGAACTTGCTCGTAAACAATTGGATTCTGCATTTGACAATCGGAATTAAAGTGCGGACCTCCACAATACTCACAACAATATGATTGTTGTGACGGGTTTGGTGAAGTATATGGATAAGGTTCATAACCAAAGGTTGTATTGTTAATTTGGGCTTGACATTGAAAACCTTGGTGAGGACCTCCACAATACTCACATGAGTATGACTCCGTCTCATGGTATGGAGATTGGTTAAGGAAATCGGTTGTTTCATTGTAGGGATGTTGGTCGTAGACAAACTCGTTTCCCGTATTCACAATGCTACAACCGGGACAATTCCCACCATTTTGAGGTCCCCCACACCATTGACAACCATAATGGTAAGGCGAAGACATCGAGAAGAATTATACGAATAAGAGGGTAAAGAGATAAAGAATTGACGGTTCGTGAGGGTAAAGAAGAATATTTTTGGGTTTTTAAAAAACATATTTTTTTAAAAGTAAAATCTTTTTGGGTTTTTATATAAGATATATTTACAAAAATGACGGTAACTTCACTCGGGGAAGGATCTTCAAATGCACGCGATTCGAGACGGAATACGAAAACTCACTACAAGCCCTCCCCGGCAGCGACGCCAAAAATTGATTCGCACAAAAAGACAATGCCAAACCGCCAAGTTATCTCACACAAGCTAGCCACTTGTGAATGACTAACCGTAAGAAACTTAAGACAGTTCGGACACTGATTTAAAAACCAATAATAGATGAGAAGTGTAGTATACGGGTAACTCAAACGTATTAGGTTTGAGCACCGAGATCGTTCCGAACGAGGGTTGAATGGAATTTCCAACTCACGTCACGAATATCGAGATTTGAATAAGAGAATGGGATAAAATGATGTTATCTAAACTACGGGATGAGGAAAGCATATGGAACTAAAATCTATGGGGAAAACCTAAGAATAATGGCAAACTATGCAATTCTACACTAAAAGCATAAATAGGGATTAAAACAAAACGTGAATAAAAAGCAATTACGTCTATTCTAACTCCTAAAAATAACCTAAAATTACTTTTACTCTAAAAATGATATTTGAAAACTATTTATGAATTAAAACTAATTTTTAGGAATTTTCTTGAATTAATTAGAATTAAAAACTAATTTTTAACTATTAAAACTAATTTAAAATACTAAAAATTATGAAAATTAAAGGGAAAATTATGAAACTAATTTCTAAAAATCTAAAATAACATAAGAGAATTATCAAAACTAAGTTTTTATTTTTCTGATTAATTTTCTATTTTCTATGAATTTAAAAATATTTAAATCTAATTTAAATTGTGAAAAATACCAAATAAAAGGGGAAAAATATGGAAAAATCTTTTTTATGCTTTTTATATTTTTCTTAAACTGGAAAAATTGAAAAATTATTTTTTGGAACTTTTTCTTAATTATTTGCAATAAAAGCTATTTAAAAGTGATTAAAAACTGTTTTTAATTAAGAAAAATAAGAAACAGTAGCTAAAATTTATGAAAAATTCAGGGAAATTCTAAAATCTTATTCTAAAGCTATGAAAAATATAAAAACAAGGGCTTATGTGGATGAAAATGAAACTGATGTGTAACTGCTCCTAAATAAGCTAATGAAAATAAGCTAAAGAGTGAATCAAGCTATCAAGCAGTAACTGAAGCTAATGTATGCTAAAATAAGCTAAATTCAATCTAATCCAACTGCTCTAAACCTCTAAGAATCAAGCTACAAGTAATTATGATCAGATTCAATATGAAACTACAAGGCCAAAAGTGCTGATTTCAAGCTTAAAAATAAGCAAGCTAAACAAGATGAAACTTAAAACCAGATGTTGGAACTTTTAGATAACCAACTGAAGAACCTCTAAACCAAAAGTGAGCTCAAAACAAGCTCAAATGAGCTTGTCATGAGCTCTGCAAGCAGCCAGATTACCCATAAAACTTGTGCGAGGGTGATGTGAGAACAATGGAGGTTTAAAATCCTAATTAAGCACTAGGATAAGTTGAAACACGATCTAAAATAGCTAATCCTACATCTAGGCTCTTGAGGGCGAAATCAGGCATAAACATCAAAGGGTAGAGCAGATAAGCTTTTATGAATGAGGCAGTTTGGATGATTTTCCGGTCTGTGAAGCAGAACAGAACACAGAACAACTAGCATTTTGCAAATGAAGTTAAGCACTACAAACAGCTTCTAAATGGTACACAAACTGAAATCAGGTTATCTATGCTATCCAATCAACAAGTAAAAGCTCTAAAACTGATGTTTAAACTGATTAAGACCTTGGGAATGTCTGATGAGAAAACCATATGTGACAGCAAATGAGACTTTTGACAGCTTTGAATATGGATGCAAAAATGTATATAAAGCTTGAACACCTTGACACTTTGACTGAGAAATCTCTAAGAATAGTACCTAAAACTGATTTGGCTCAAACAACAATTCCAAAATCATTTAAACTCCAAAAATTCATTGAATCCAAACACTACTCTATAACATCAAATTACCAATTAACATCAGAAAATTAATGAAACCTGAACTCAGCTTAATCCAACTACTCAAAATACCTTGAAACTCATCATTCTAACAATCTTAAAACAGAATTTACACTAAAATTGATTTGACTTAGAAAGTTGACTGTATTTGACTTTTCCTCAAAATGAAAATTAAGCTTGAGCTTAAAACAGAAATTAACTCACATAAGCTTGGATGAGCTTAGAGTGAGAACAGTAAAGCTTATACAACAGTGGAGACCAAATATTTAAAACAGAATTAGCAATGTATTTAAAGGAAAAGTAAAAGTTGCATTAATGAAAAGAGAGTTTTACAAATTAAGAACTGAGATTACAGAGCACTTAACTACTAAAAACATAAAGATAGACAGGAATTTAAATGGCCAAAATTTCTCTAATGCATAAGAAATTGGACGAATTGCTCTTGTGATGAAGGAGTATTTTTATAGCCAAAAGCTTTGCTTGGGATGCTCCTTAGAAACGCCTAGAAACTCCTTCACAGCCACTCATTCACCATCTTGTCACTCCCTCCAATCACATGCTTCAATTCACCCTTGTGAGGTGTCAAGACCAATCCCATGCTTCCAATTGGCCACGTGGATATTTTACCTGCCATGTCAGGTTATGGGAAGATTCTAAGTTCGAGGTTGGGTGCTTGGGTAAATGGTGGGTGGTGGTAATTGGGTAAAAACAGGTAATTGGTGCGTTTGGGAGGAAGGGGAAGGGTTTTGGGCGCGTTTGGTTTGTTAATATTATTTTGATTGGGGACCTGGTTAAAGATGGGTATACCGGGTTGGATATTGGGTTGGGATAAAACGTGGATGGGTAATATTAAAGAGTTGGATTGGACCGATTTGATATAGGATTGGATCTTGGGCTTTGGACATGTATATTGGATTTAGGCTTAGGATTAGTTTAGGACTCATTAAAGCTTATAAGGACCAATTATGTGCAAACTGAAACTTCAAGGTCCACACATGAAAATCTGAAACTCTCTTTCAAGGGCTCTTCTTGTCATTCTTAAATACTCCAAGGGTGAAATTTGTAAATTCTGAAACTTGAAGGGTCATTCATGCCAAAAGCTCAAAGTTCAGGGACTGATCTTGACATTTCTTCAAACTTGGTTATTTCTTCCAAAAATCATCCTCTGAGAATAAAATCTTCATAAATGCTCAATTTTGATCTTCCACCTCTAAACTTAAGCTCTCTTAATCTCCGTGCTCGGATTTATGTCCGATTTGGTTCCTTTTGTGTGTTTTACATATCCAGACTGCACAAGCACAAACTCAAGAAAACCACAAATATTAGCAATAAACGGCTCTTTCTTGGTTATTTTGGGTCAGTTTTGATATAGAAAAGGTATGTGTTTTAGCACATACCACACGACTGTGTTAGTATGTTTTTCATGTTGAGAGAAGAAAGAACAATTTCTAGAGATGGCTAGGAAGATAACGGTCCATGCTTTTGGTCTGTTTTATCAATATTTGTGTTTTGAAGTCACATTTTTATAGGTTCATTGTAATCCTTTGCCAAGAACATGTCTAAGTGGTGGAAAAGTATATCATGTTTTTGTGAGAATTCACCGGCACTTTCATTTTAGCTTTTGAAGTCACATTTTTATGGGGATCTTGTTTCTTGAAGATGCACTTTATTTACGAAGTTTAGCATTAGTAACATTTTGAGATTCGACTCAGTGACTAAATTCGTTGGTGAAGCTGTCCCGGTCATTATCTTGATCGCATACGGTCGAGTTAGACGATTATACACGGTTAACCATTTTCTTTCCTCGCTTTCCCTTCGTTGGCTTTAGGACATTCTGATGTTTCGTCCCATGAACTCTCGAGAAGACATTTTACTTCTTAAGGAATTACGATTAGCGGCAGATGAGTATCTTGAACATTAACAAAGTGAATAATATAATTGCAGATATGATATAGCTCTTGACATAAACACGAGAGGGCCTAGTCGTCTTATGAGCTTTGCTAAAAAGTGCAAAAAACTCAACCAATTCCTTCAAGTTTCTACAGGTAAATTATTTTTTTTATAAAATATTTATTACAGAAAGCCTGTATATATTTTGACCATTTCTCTTTTCTTTGTAGCATATTTGAACGGACAAAGACAAGGAAGAATCATGGAAAAGCCGTTTAACATAGGGGACAGTATAGCACGGGAGAGACTCATGTATGGGAACCACATGCCGAAGATGAATGTAGAAGACGAAATAAAAATGGTTTTGGAATCAAAGAACTCTTTGGGAGAAAATGAAATGGTCCAAAAACTGAAAGAGCTTGGATTAGAGAGGTAACATATATTTTCATACCATAGTTGATTTTATTGACTCAGTTCAAAGTTATTGTGAATCACGGAGATTTGGTTTTTATCACGGCAAAACTACATGGGTGGCAAGATACATATGTTTTTACAAAGGAAATGGGCGAAATGATGATTGATAAAATGGGAGAAGACATACCGGTTGTCATAATCCGGCCTAGTGTCATTGAAAGCAGTTTCAAAGAACCTTTTCCGGGATGGATGTATGGGAATAGGTACACTTTATCTTATTTTACTAGAGGTGGCAAAGGATGGGTCGGATGGGCGCAATGTGTCAAACTGAAATTTTTGTTACGGTTCAAAACCGGGTCCGATCGGGTTGGATAGACCTGAAACACCTCGTCTACTATAAACCACTCCTATAAATCATTTTTTAACTTTGAGTATTTTCTTTTCTTCTCTCATTTGAAGGATGATGGATCCAATTGTGCTCTACTACGGAAAGGGACAGCTTAGTGGATTTCTTGTTGACCCAAATGGAGTTCTTGATGTGGTAAGTGTTTTTCTCTTAATAATTTCCATGTATTCATGCCTTGAAATCTTTAATATTGTGTCATGTTTTCGTTTTAACCGCCCCACATGATCACGGGTTCCATGATACGGTGGTGAATGCCACCTTGGCAGCCATGGCAAAACTCTTGATAGGTGGAAAGACAGAAGACAATCACATATACCAGATAGCTTCATCGTAGTATAATCCTCTTCATCTATGTTACATAGTAGATTCTCATTTCGCACTTAGAATATATGAGGGTCAATGGTTCATTGGTTTGTTATCGCATCTACATAGTAGGTTAACTTCCTTTCCCAAAAACAAATAGGCCCGTTGTACAATATCACATCTACATAGTAGCCTTTATCGTCTGGCACATAGCTAAAAGGAAGTTGATCGGAGGATATACCAGGGGTCTTAACTGTAGAGGATCATGTCTCTTTTTTTATATATCTGAAAATCCTCTTTTCTTACTGGGACAATGGTTGGAATGCATTCTAGGAAAATGCTTGAACAATGCAAGTAAATGTCAGTTTTCTTTCTTATATGTTATTAAGTTTTTCAACTTTGGCACTTTAACCAACTAATTAACATCACTTATCTAAGCATGTATTCTTTATATTCTCAAGTAGCGTGATTGGTAATTCTAGAATAGGTGTTGCTTGTGGATGATATACCCTGCTATAGCCACGTTCTTTTTCCGCCTTCATAAATAAAGTGGATAAACACATTAGTGATCTTATCGATTCAAATTATAATTTTGTAGAGGATGATACGTGGACTTTCAGCTCTTGTATCCGTGAGCTCAGGTGTGCCATTATTTGCAGTTTAATAAATAAAGTTAATGTTATTACAAAAGTTCCTAGGTACATTGGAAAAAAGATAACACAAAAAAGAGACGTGCAATGAAATTTTTGATGTATTTATCCATGTGATGCATGAATATACAATTCATATACATTGTTCTTTTTTTTATAATGCGCAGAGTAACATTGAGAAATTGTTGGAAAATCCTTACCTTCAGATGCGTGGGCTACTTGAATTGTCGAGTGAAGGTTTATTCCCTAACATGGATGTTACAGTATGTGAACCTTCCCATGATTAATGTTGGTTTTATAATGTTGGCTGGTCAGGCTCTAAAGGTAAGGAGATGTTATCCACATCTTTGCTTGTTTGATTATACAATATCTTTTGACTTTTTTGGGGTTCTAGTTTCGCTAACCATCATGGAAAGTTTTTTCACGGTATTTATATAATCTTCAGGGATGATAGTGTCATGAAGCTGCCATACTTTATCGCAATCGCAGGGTTCAGTTGTGGCCTTTTTGCTATTTGTATACCTCATCTGTCCGCTTTAAAGATTTGGCTGGGGTTTTCAACGTTCTTTAGCCTAGTGTATATAATTGTAGCAGTAAAGAATTGTCACTTCGGGATGGTATATAATATTATGTTCTCGATCTTATGCAAGACTATTTGTGATCCATTAAAAGGAAATACTAATATTGTGTTGTTTGTTTAATTTACAGGAATTCAAGCTCCACCAAGGGACTATAGTATTCTAGGAACACATGCAAGCAAAATCTTTACGACCATCGGTGCTTTTGCAAGTCTTGTGTTTGCGTTCAACACTGGAATGCTTCCAGAAATCCAAGTAATATATCAGATCCATTACTTCATTATGAAAAATCCAAGTAATATACCCGACCCTTTTTCATGCTAGACTTTTAAGTTCAAAAGTATTGGGGATTGCTTGCATTACCTTTTAGAGATTCATTGGCTATGGGTTCTCACGTGTTTTACATTTGTTTATGTTGGATTACAGCATCGGAATGTTTTTTCTTTCCGTGTCATTCTATCTTATGTAATTTTATTCTCGAGTCGATAGTGATTGTAATCTGGATGTTGAAAGTACTTGACCATGAAATGGAATGACTAGTATTTGGATGATTGATGATGTACTTCTATAATCTTGCTGTTTACTTTTTGTAATTAATAAGTCTTAATTGGGAGATAGTGGTGGGGCCACACATATAATGTGTTTCTTTTTATGTTAAATGGTCTATATGAAGAGAGAAAGCAAAAGGTCCTCCTCCCCATTAAGACTCATTAACAGAAAGGGACTCACCCACTTAATCTAGAAAAAAAAGAAACAATCCCTTACTGCTGCTAGGTTATTGTTACAACTGCTTCATATTCGTTTGTGTTGCTCGACATAGTTAAGACTGCTGTGATAAAAGGAAAAAGTTGCCCAAAAATAAGAAGTTGCCTAAAAATAGTTGCCCTAATAAGAAGTTGCCCAAAAAGAAGAAGTTGCCCAAGAGAAAAAAATCGCCCAAACAGAAGCGTTCTTGATGTTCGTCCATTATCCAACAATGTCACGAGGCTTGCAAGATGTGCATAATGCATACAAATATACGATTAGATTAATGTTATTAATTTGTAAGGAAAGTCATTTGTCTGTAATCTACATGTAATTAACTTCTAAATAATAATGGTATACTACCAACTGAAATTCCAAAGATCCGGAAATACTTCACGAGAGTTTTAGTTTCGAATGCATATGTTTGACATTGGCCGATAGACATTGGATCACTAAAAGACCTAGCCGTCTGAAATCTACAAAAGCACCAATGGGAAAAGTACAATTCCGTTCTTCTTTTGGGCCAGTTGACCCAGATGCCCAACAACCTAGTTGCAGATTAAGAAGTATATAGAATGGCGACAATAAAAAAAAAACAGGAGAAAAACTTTTTAAAATGCCGCCGATACTGCTATATCAAATTTTTTAGTACCACCGACGTTGGAGATTAAAAGTATACGAGGTCGAAACCCGCCGCCGCGTTGCGGCGAGTTTTTTTTATATATTTCTACTGATTAGGTTAACAACACGTAATGCCATTACATATAACTTAACTATAGCTTCTAGAAAAACCAACTAAAAAAAATACTTTACCATGAGTATTTCGATATAGGAATTGCAAGTAGTATCAATGGTACAAATCTCGGAGGATACGAACGATACTCAAGAAATACATTAAAAATAATACGATTCCTACCCCGGTGTGTGTAAGCCTTGATTTCGTGAGGTGCAAACTCCGGTACTTTCATGAATTTATCGATTTCATCAAACATGTTGACAAGAAGTATATGTGGTCCGCCTAGCTTGTACCCATTAGCCTTCTCCTTTGCAAGGTTAACTCCCTACAAAACTCCACAACCACAAACATGTTCATTTATTCCCGTCATCAGGTGAAAGATTTGACTACCAAAGATACCATTCATCTTCTTAACACTACGTCGTTATAAAGATCATATAACCTAAATTAACAAACTTTCCGCATTAGACTTTGTTGAAAAAATAGTACCTTTCGATTGAAACCACCCAACACCGAAAACCCACAATCAATCACAAAAGCGTTTAAATAAATTAAAAAAATAAAATAAATGAATAAATAAATAAAATCACAAATGTAAGAATACTAAAAAAGCTTAGAATTTAATTAAGGTAGATAAACTTACACAATCGATTGGATTTAGGCTTATCACGGGCACTCTTAAGCGGTGCCTAATCCCCACGCACCAAAACGCCATAACACTTTTAATGTGCATGCATAAACTTACATAATCAGCTTGTTCTCTTTGTTGGCGCTCGTGTCTCGATATGCCTACAATGAAAATGACAAAAAGTCTGAAGTTAACCGTAAACGATATGATGCTAACATGCCATATTGGATTTCAGCTTATATTAATTGAGAACAAAGTTTTCAAAAGTAATCGCAAGTTGCGATGATAGGGAATGACTTTAATAAATAATCCAATAATGTAATTTAAGAATCATAAATTCCCGCGCAAGACAAGTCCTTCAATAATATAAAGTAGATGACTCACGGCTGAGAGCCGCAACTCGTACACGCGTCTTTCCGGTATTAGTGGTTAAAGGCCCAGGTTGAGAATAATGCACGACTGGGAGCCACAACGTATTTTGAGACGTTTGTCCATAATGATGGATCTAAACACACACCTTGTGTTAATGATAATTTGTATGATATTATTAAGCACGCGGAATTTACTTAGTAATACTTTAGAAGATGAATTGTATGATGTATTATATGTAAACACAGATTAAACACAAAACTTATGCTCCAATGTTATTGATAAATAATACGAGTGATCTTGCTTATCACTAGGGTTACACCTTGAAGCTTTTGTGAGTAATACGTAGGTAATTTAACAAGTACCTAAGACAATGACCTAGGAATTCCTTTTATACAACAAGGAGTCCTTTACAAGATAAGTATAAAGCTAACATTATAGAATATACACAAGATCTATTCTATACTTATCTAGACGCGTTTAACTAAACATTATCTAACATCAGTGGTAATAATGTACTGGCAGAGGGAATAC
The DNA here is from genome assembly GCA_910596185.1 of Chrysanthemum makinoi. Classification (NCBI taxonomy): domain Eukaryota; kingdom Viridiplantae; phylum Streptophyta; class Magnoliopsida; order Asterales; family Asteraceae; genus Chrysanthemum; species Chrysanthemum makinoi. The sequence continues at coordinate 39,258,197 of OU343224.1, read as the reverse complement.
GTTGGGGAATTCAACCAAACACTTCACTTCTTCCTTAACTTCTGTATGGCTCTTGAACATTGATCTTGAAGCCTATGTAACAATGCTCCGACTTTCTCATTGTCTTCATGAACTCTTATTGTTGTACATAACATCACAGTGAGAGTTCCAGATCTGAGTGGATATTCCTTCTCAACAAGCATGAAAACATCTTCTCCATTTGCTGTAGACACATGATGAACTTCACATGCGTCATAGTAAAACCATTTAGTACCAGGACATGTGCATGAGAATTTCCAGAAATCATCATCAACATTTGGTTCATAAAGCCTTCTAAGATTAATCCACAACTGCATCTCCTTTATATCTTTGAGATCTTGAGCATTAAACCTTTCTTGAACTAACCTCAATAGTGTATCAAGGTCATCTCTGTCAAAAGCTTTTATAAGATCTACAAATTGCATGAATGATGAAGTTTCACCACCTAGCCTTGTGATCTTCCATGTTGGAGCAAAATTGCTAGTAGTGTAAACTTCCCAATCAATGATAGGATGTCTTACTTGCAGTGGTTCTGGATAAAAATCTTCTTCTACAATCACAATCATTCTAGTCAATTGTTCTTCAGTGAATTTCTCGAGGAATTTCTTGTTCTTCAACAATCTTAGTCTTCTTAACAGTTTGAGAATCACTTTCTTTGGCCTTTCTCTTCAATTCAAGAAACTTTCTTGCTTCTTCTTCAGAGCCCATTGGAGTAAAATCTTTATCTTGTTTTTTAACTCTGTAGTAAGCCTTTTCAACTTGATCATTAGCCATTCCTTTGAATTGATGCTTCTTCCAACCACCAACATGACAACAATAAGTCTTCATATATGAAAGAATTTGTGCTTTAGTTGGTTGTCTTGATTTCTTTTGGCCCTTTTTGACTGTACTAATCACATCTTCAAGTGCTTGATTGTTTTTCATTTGAATGAAATCCTTCAACTCGAAAGCGCTTTGTTCTTTAGTTAAGGATGCATCAGCTACTAGGTCAATTGCCTTTTTCTTGATTATTTGATTATTAGCAATCAAGAACTCAATATCATCTTCAGTAGGAACATAACTAAACTCGAGTCTTCTCTAAAAATTGTAGGTTGAAAATGGAAATTGGATTTTCCAATCTATCAAGCCTTTAGCCTCGAAAAGCTTGCAACTTCCAATTCTTTAAGCTTTTTCTTTTTAGCAACTTGTTCTTCATTAAACTTTTTAGCAATTTCTCTATCAAGAGCAATCTGTTCTTGTTGTTTCTTTGAAATCTTTCTTCCAGTTTGCTCTACACTTTCCATAACTGCTTTACCTTTGTCTTTCTTCAGTTTATTAAATTCTTCACTTGCAGTGGCAATATTTGGCTCTGCAGTGGTAAAATCAGTTGTAGTACAGAAAATTTCTTGATCATCAAGTTGATCTCCTTGAGTATTAGCTTCCTTTGCTCCTTTACTTGTATCACCTTCATCTTCAAAATCAATTTGCCTCCCCTTAGTGTCAGAACCTGTTTTCCTCCCCTGTTTGGGAGAAGTTCCCAAATCATGATCAGCTGAATTACCATCAGTAGGCGAGGATGAAGATGAAATCACCAACTTTGCAGTCTTCTTGTGCTTTTTCAACCCCTACAACTCCTCTTTTAAGGTCTGAATCTCTTCCTTCAAATGTTTAACATCCTTGGCATGCTGCTTCTTGACATTTGCCAAATCCTTCTGTAAAGATTCAACCTGCTTGGCTAACTTTGTACACAAACCTATCAATTCCAAGTGGTTCCCACTACCCTCATCACTTCCAACTGTGTTACCTGTTGGGAGAGGTGAATCATGGGGCATTGGCTCAGAATCCTCCCTAGTTGGACTAGGTGGAAGTCTAGAACCACCACTGCTTGTTCCTAGACCAAAAGATTCAGAAACTTGCTGTGTTGTCATGAGAGGAGTTGACTGTTTAGACCTTCTCTCATAGGTGTTTGAAACTGTTGGAGTATAATCAATGTTTGGAACATTAATTATGGGTGTGTTTTGTTCAATTGTAATCTTAGCAAGCATTTGGGGAAGGAGAGGTGTAAAAATCATATTGCCATCTTTGTTCAAATTTTGAAAAACTTTAGGCTTGAGGCAACTGATTTGATAAACATTAGTATGGGGTTGCAGTTGAAACTCGGGCTAGCACCGCTTGCACAAACCTTGGATACATTAAAAATTTTGTTTTACTCTGTACATTGCCTTTCATACTTGCAAAAATATAGTTTGACCGCTAAAAATCTTATCTGACTAGACAAACCAAAGGATAAGCCATGGTTGAACTAAATTGCTCATAAGATGTTTTCTGTGGACTGAGACAATGCCTTTCATACTTGTAAAATTTTGTTTTACTCATAAAATTTTGTTTTACTCTGTACATTGCCTTTCATACTTGTAAAAATATAGTTTGACCAGTTAAAAATCTTATCAGTGACTAGACAAACCAAAGGATAAGCCATGGTTGAACTAAATTGCTCATAAGATGTTTTCTTTGAACTGAGACAATGCAACAGATTATGAATCAAAAATATCCATTGGGGAAAAAAACCACTCTTTTTGAAAGTAGCCTTTTTGTCAGTGGTATCATACCCCATGGATGATAAAGTATCATGAATTTCATGCATAGGTAATGTGATGAGACCATGGAGATCACCCAATTGGAGTACTCTCCTCAAGGATGCCTCGATAACATCAATAGTTACCCCATCCATAGTGGCTCTGAGAGCATCCACTGTTTCATGTGTATCTCCAATCTCAAGGGTTATGGACTTAGCAGAAGTCCAAAACTGTTTGATTTGAGAGATATAAATTGTGGGTTTTAAAAGCAAAGCATACCTTATATGTGTGGTATGAAGAAAGTCCACAATTTGATGATAAACAGGGCCACTCTTCTCGTTAGACTTTTGTAGGTAGGCCACTAGGTTGTGCTCATCTGCAAAGTTTAAAGATGCCATAGAAACTATTGATGAAAAACGATATTATGTCAGTAAGAATTAAAAGAATAACTAGCCAATTGAGAGAGAAAGATATATAGGGTTAGGGTTTAGAATTATTGCGGAAGTAAAATTATCTTTAGAAAGTATTTATCACAATATGGAAAGAAGATAATTTACTTAAAATTTTAACCCTATATATATGACAATCAGTGGTTACTTTCAACGGCTAGTAAAAATAAGTTCATGACACAATCGGTTGTAACGGCTAGAACAACAAGGTAAAATAACACCGTCAGTGGAAACTGTGAACTAGCAGTGGTAATTTTCACAAAAATTTCAAAAAGCAGTGGTAAATAAAATCTTTTGAAAACTAAATTGCTCTTATCATAGTTTTTAGCAAACTACCAGCTATCAACGGATTGGATATGTCTTTACCATGAGCCGTTTGCTACGGACTAGCCAACTCTTAATCATAAAGAATATGGTGAGTTGATAACCATATAGTTTTGGTAAACTATCAACCATAAACGGATTTGACAAGTCTTTACCAAGAGCGTTTGCTCGACTAGTTTATTCTTATGTAGGTAAGACATGGTGAATCAAAAACCATTTGTTGTGTATCTCAGATATACACCTTTTAAATTCAACCCCCAACAAAGCTTGGTTATGTATATGTAAGAGATAGAAATAACCAACTTGATATTTACCAAAGTTACCTTGAACCAAACCATTTTCCTTGTAAAATATCTTCCAAAGTCAACCAAATAATATCTATATTTACTCCTTAACCTACCAAAATAGGAAAAAGTAAATATACTTATTAATTAGCCCTTTCAACCGACTTTGTCTATATAAGGAGGCTTGGCTTTATGTAATCTTCATCAAATTACATTTAAACACAATATCCCTAAAAATAATCATGAGCAATCCTTCCAATACCATCGACATCTCTTCCGATCCGGAAGAAAAATATGATCGAAGTGAGACATCCTCCGAGGCATCGGATGGTTTGGATACTTTCCACCAGTAATGGCACTTCTTCCAAAAGGTATACCAAAAAAAGCGTATGCTTGCAGCTAAACCTACAAAATCTCGAGTTCTACTCGGCTCATCAGATGATGATGAGAAGAATGATGTAACCTATACCATGGCCAAAGATTTGCCAAAAGCTCTTTCAATAGCACTGGAAACAGCTATCTCCAATATGAAGCAGATATCCATCCCAACAAAGCCTGCAATGCTACCAAAGCCTCCTCCACAAATTCTTGGGCTTCCATGTCCAAGAATGCAATCCACTTTTGAGAACAAAAGGAAAAGGGCACAAAAAAGCAAGAATGATTATGTGGGAAAAGGCAAGAAGCCAATGGAGTAGCTGAAGTTAGGTGTAGGGTTTGCTAGGTTGCAATCTTTTGTGTTTTGATGATTATAAGTACTTTCACTTTGGTTGTAATGAATCACGTTATATTAATGAAATGAAGTTCCCTTGTTTTCCCTTTTCCACTGTAATAGCAAGAATGTTACCACTGGTTGCAATATAGTTCCCACTGTTTAAAAAGTTAATATCTCCATAAACATCAGTGGACAACTAGAAAGTCAAACACCAAAGAGTAACCCTTCAAAGTAAACAAAGAATCCTTCAAATCTGCAAATCACAAACATAAACCAAACACTGGAATCACTATTGAGGTTTGGCAATGGTTAGTGTATATAAAGGAATGAACATAGCAGTGGCTATACTCTATAAAGTCAACTCATAGACACTGATACACTTTCCAAGGCCACAGGACTCCAATTTACTTCTCAACCACTTACACCTTCCCCTCATTAACTTACTGAATCCAACTTAACATATATTAAACAAACCTTTTAACACACAAACCTCCCAAATCACATACTCCAAAAATTTCACTCTTAAAGATTATTTCTCCAACAACACCATTAGTCAATCTAGTCCAATCAATCTTTCTTCTAGCAGTTCATCTGATAGTTCTTGGGATGACTTTGTTTTAAAGAACCCTAGGAGAGTTGAGAAAGAAGAGTATGAGAAGGTTGTATCCAGGAAGAGAAAGCATTCAATTGTTCTCTCAAATCCTTTTCTGCTTGGTCCTTCATCACTACAAACCAGAGCCTTAGGATGCATTAATCAAGGAAGATAGCTCGAGATCACTCCTATGTATCGCCATATGTAGATACAGATGATGAGACCTCCGAAGAGTCCTGAGTGTTCCCCTCTTACGCAATAGCTCCTCCGAAGAGCTCCAACCATCACCTTCTCTACCATTGCTATCAGAACCACCATCAGCAGGTCCTTCATCATCCTCACCACCCACTGGAATAGTGGTGATGGGATTAGCAAGCCCTAAGGTGTATCCATGGATTGATATGCGTGGAGCTCCTAAAGTGATGCCAACTTGGGCCTTCCAAAGAAGCCATAGGAGGTGAATGGATGTCAGATGTAGTAAGGTTGTGATAGGTTGTGAAACTTTTGTTTGGGGTAGGTAGTTGGTAGTTGGTTTCCAGTTGATGTAATGATGCATGTAATCAGTATTCCATGGATGTAACTATTGCACTTAGTGTGCAGTCTTGTGAAATAATAATAATAATAATCCATGTTTTCCTTTACCATTAGAGTTCCTGCATCATATATATTATTCACATTTTGCATTACAATTAACTCCACCTCCAAAGTCGACATACCGTCCATCATAGTGCTTAAAATCGGAAAGATAGGACTTGTTGCGGCAGTCATGCCTTGAACACCCACTATCTGTATATCCTTGATCTCGCTCTTTTTGTCCTTGGATGTTCCTCGCACATAAGAGTAAAGAGTTAGTTTCTTTTGGGGACCGCCACATGATTGACTTGGATCGCTCTCTGTATCAATATAGTTAAATCTATCAAAGGTCATTGATACATCATTGGGATTAGTTGTAGAGGTATTTACTTTAGATTTCCATTCCCAACGCTGCCGAGGCCTTCACAGATTGCCCATGTCCTCTTTCTTATTCACAACCCTTGCAGTGGTAACTTTTGAATAAGCAAAGGAACTGATGGTTTCTTTTTAGGCACCCACTGTTATTATGGTTAACCTTTTAGCTTGAAAGGTTCCTTTCCTTGTTTGTGCAGATTTTGCAAAAGTTGTTTTGGAGTTTGCACTTTTAACAGGTGACTTAGGGGAGTTTGTTAATAGTTTTTGCAAGGCAAAAGTTTTGAGGTCACTCTTAGTTGAATCGCTCTTGGGACCATTTTGAAATTAGAATTAGGGTGTACATTATTTTGAAACATGTTAGAATTCACCCCTTTATTCCTTGGACTTCCCTTCTCCCAACATGATAGTCACAATAAGCATGTAAATGATCAAAACTACCACAGATATAGCATGCCTTATTGTACATTACAAAATCATTACCTAGTTGTTGAGATTTAACATGATTCCAACTCCTCCGTTACCTCTAGAGCGAGGCTTATTCCTATACATCTCAAGATACCTTACAGTTGATCTAGGTTTATTAACGGGTTTCCTAGGTTCCTCTGTAGCAAGATAATAACAACTTTTAGGATAGAAGCCTCTTCATTCTTTTTAACATTCTCATCAACTACAGATGAGTCACTAGCACTCTCAAAAACATTGTTATCATACTTAACCTCATTCTCATTTTTCACAGCTTGTGTCCTTTAAGCGACCATATTCTCTCTCAAGATCCTTAAACTCTTCTAGTCCCTGTATGAGCTAGATCTATACCAGGTGATGGAACACCTCTAAGTGGTGGAGACACCTAGATATAACCCATACCAGACTTAGTTTTACTATATATTTGAGCATTCCAAATTTTATCAATTGACTTAGACTGATGATAACATGTGTCTAAAGTTAAATTGACATTTTTATTTTTCTTTTGAAGTTTTTCAAACTCCTTTTGGTATGCTTCATTTATAGCTTTTGTATGTTCTACCTCTCTTCTAAGAAGAATCATATCATCATTGTATTTTGACTAATTATCTTGATAGTGTTTTAGTTGAGTTTCCAACACGCCTAAAGCTCTCCTAAGGTTAGACACAGTATAATTAGCAGTATACAACTCTTGTCTTTCATTAGAATATAAATCATTAAGCTTTTCAACTTCTTTAGAAATTTCTACATGTTTTAGAACAACTATCAAAGTTTTGTACCTCGAGTCGAGAGAAAGCCATGAGAGCAAACTCCAGTAGCAACAAGAGCAAAGATCGGATGTTCTTCTTCTTGTTCATCACCATGAAACTCAATCATAGCTCACACCATCAATAGCCAACATTGCCTTTGGTTCTTCCACAGTTGGTTCCTTCTTTTGCTTGTACCAAGTTGATGTTGTCCTTGGTCTTTGGTCTTCTACATTCTCTAGCAAAATGTCCAAACTTGTGCAGTTAAAGCACTCCACTTTCTTCTTATCAAAACCCGCATTTCACTCCCATTGATGTGAATAGGCTTGCTGTGTTCTTGTAGAATTTTCTAGCCCTCATGCTAAGAAGAGCTATCTGCCATTTAATATCCATCTCCTCCAAGTCATCTTCATCAATTTGCTCTATGTCTTCATGAGTTAAGACTGAGCCATCTACTTGAGTAGAGATGAAAGCATAAAAGGTAGGATCTCCAATACTAGCAACCTTCTTCTTTGATCCTGCGTGGTAACATTAACATTACCAGTGGAAACTTTAGAACCAAAGAATGACAACATTATCATCACTGTCATCTTGAGAATCATCACCTGCCAACAGAGGTTGACAACAATGCCAAGCTACTAGAGCTTGAACCAAGTTTCCGCCTTCTTCAACCTTTGCTCAATAAGTTTGAAGTTGTTGTAAAGGTCATTGAGCTTCATTCTTTCTATGTCTGATTTGTTTTCCCAGACAAGAACATTAGTTTGAAACTCAAGGCAAACTTAGAAACTTCAAATTGAGGTCTTCCTTTTCTACCTCAATGCCAAAACACGCTTAGTTGTGTAACAATCTTCTAAAGTTTGGTAAAATGCTATCAAGTGAGTCATTGTCGAAGTGAGAAATTTTCATAACTTTTCTTCAACAATGTCTTTTGTGTCTTCTTTGTAGCATCATTACCACCAAACATTGAGAAAATGTCTTCAAACAAGATTTTATAGCAGTCTTGTGCTTGTTGAATGCAATGATTTGATCTCTAGGAAGAGTCATTAGCAACAAACTTCTAGCCTTAAGATCATTTTTCCTGAAAGCTTTTTCAATACTAGATTCAGCACGTAAACTTTCACAACATCTCGCTTCACCAACCTTCACGTATTAGTCACGGAATGAAAGAATCACCAGCTTGAATGATCTCCCAAAGAGCATAGTCCTGAATGAGAAAGTATTGCTCAATCAAGATTCTCCACATCTCAAACTTATTAAGTTTGAGCTTAGGTAGCCTTGGTGTAGAAGAGTTGGACTGGTTGTTTTCCATCTCCATTGGATTTAGTGAGTAGGTTAAGCTTATTCCTTGGATCTTCTAAAACAAAATATCAGAACCTTCGCCTCGATACCACTTAATGGATCTAAACACACACCTTGTGTTAATGATATTTTGTATGATATTATTATTACACGCCGGAATTTACTTAGTAATACTTTAGAAGATGAATTGTAAGATGTATTATATGTAAACACAGATTAGACACAAAACTTAAGCTCCAATATTATTGATAAATAATAATGAGTAATCTTGCTTATCACTAGGGTTACACCTTGAAGCTTTTGAGTAATAATGAGGTAATTTAACAAGTACCTAAGACAATGACCTAGGACCTCCTTTTATACAACAAGGAGTCCTTTACAAGATAAGTATAAAGCTAACATTATAGAATATACACAAGATCTATTTTATACCTATCTGAAGCGCTTAACTAAACATTATCTAACAAGCAAGGTAATAATGTAATCGCGGTGGTTGAATATCGTTCCACTTGCTAGTGTTAATCAAGCAAGGTAAACCACAACTATCCGTGGTACAGATTATTCCCAACACATAATATGGGACAATACCATGCACATTTATGCAAGAGTCCTTTGCCTATGAATATATCTATATCGTGTTGGTGCCCCATAGCTAGTAAACAAATAAGAATGAAAAACTTTGGAAAAGGGAAACGTTAGAACATTATTAATTAAAATAGCTTTTAAACGCATGTAAATGACACATAAACATATAGCCACTAACAAATGACACAGCTACAGTTGGGTAGACCGAGATCGCATTTGTGGCATTACCGATATTGTAACGTGGTTGTAATTGTTGAACTTGTGTTAGCAACATCATCAGTTGAGGTTTGTTGATCTCATATAGAAAATAGAAGATATATACGAGTAAGACAAAACGAAAAGGTAAACAATAAGAGCATTTTGATAACTACTTTGATTCTTAAATAAACAACATAATGATAAGATTTCAAGGGGAAACAAACCGTACCAGACCGCTATGTATGTTCTCTAATATCATCGATTACAGACGCTCGAAAGTCGCGATACACTGTAATTTTGCACTAATCGCTCCATTCTTTTGAAATAAAAAATTTGTGTCACGTCCATTGAGAAATCTGTAAACACTTTGCACAGTTTGATCGTACAGATTTCTGCTCCGTTTAATTGGTTAGGCGGATCAACCCATTTCGACATGACCCTCACCCTGCCCCAAACTACTTATCTAGTATATCAAAATGAAATAATCAAATCAAAGCAAAACATTCGAGCCGTAAACACAAAGGACTAGTTCTAACCTGGCCAATGAGTAGCTCATTAGCATTCGAGCCGTAAACATTGGATGTGTCAAGAAAGTGTGACACCGTAATCAATGGAAGTATGCTAAAGTCGGATCATTTCGCCAAAAACTTACGATGCACTTAGACATTCAATGCTAGTCATTCTCGCTGCTCAAGCATTTATTCGATCGGTTACCACCATTGCTTTACTTTAATTCACCCTGCTATCAGCGACTTGATACCAGCTAGCATGTTCTTTCCATCGCTAGTTATCTCTTTCCATTGCTATCGCTTTCTTACCACCGCTAGGTTGATGTTTCCACCGCTAGTATATTTTGGTAAGCAACGCTACGCTTCTCGAAACCACTTCTAGTTCGCTAGTTACAACCGCTAGTGTTAACTTTAACCATCGCTAGTTAACTACTCGACCATCGCTAGCTTTATTTGTTTCCACTTCTAGTCATCGTGTTACCACGCTAGTTAACTACTCACCCCCACCTTCACACATGCAATGCAAAAGGAAACCCATTTTCTTTCAAAATACAATTTGCATAGTGTAAATATAAATAAATATACAACTTTAGGAGTTACTTACAGTTTTATTTTAATATGGGGGTATTTGGTCCTGGTAAAGAAATACTAGTAATGATGAGAGTGAATAAAGAATCGCCGCTTAAAGCCACGAGATATCACCACCGCACTTCGTAAACATCTAGTAACCCGGAAATAAAAAACGCGTAATCATCCAAGAATCCGGGTGCTTTTGAAGGCCCATTTCTAAAGCTGTGTTGTAGTCTTCGAGATTGGTGGTTGTAAAGATTTTCTTTTATGAAAGTCAATGATTTTTTTGCAACTTCCATGTACTCTCATGCGGCTAGATCAGTGAAAAAATAATGTAAGGATAGTTCAGCTTGCAGTTCGAATGAAGAAAGATTCGATCTTTGTTCTTGTAATCTTACGTTAGTTCCAAAGAATGTGGAAGTTAAATTTTGTTCCGTCCGGTTCATTCTTTAGGATTTTAGATGCTCTAGAGAATGAAGAAATTGTGAGTCCATTCCATGCTACAATTACCACGCCAATTTATCAAACACGTTAGCAGAAACAAGAGAAGATTCCTAAGTAGAGGTCCTAACAAGCCAATTAGGTTGTAATAATGGGTCAAAAAGGTCGAATGTAGAAAATCAGGTTAAAACTTAAACATGTTGAATAGATCAAAAGTATCCGAAATATGTGTATCTGAATTCCTACAATTTCCTAGATCAATATGTTTAAGATACACTATGTAATCATTTCAACAAGTTCTTATCATAATAAAAATTACTCTTCTGGCCCGAAACATTTTTGACCCGTTACCCAACCAGCCTAACACAGCCATTTTTCATGTCTACTTGTAAAAAAATAAAAAGATGAACCTCAAAGAAACTTAATACAACCTTATCATCGAGATGGGGTCGAGACCTCTTTGATCTCGCATCAAAAAGTTTCTTACGACTTGCACCTAGAACTTCCTAATAATTCTCCACTGGCATACCAAGTTTTGATGCCATTACATTCGTACTTTTCCTTTCAATGAGTACATTTTTCCCTTGGAATTTGTAGGACCTTATATCTATCAACCTTATCACAAACCCAACACTTATACAAGTATAACCACGTGAAACCAAACACAAGTTATGCGTAAATAAAGAAGGAAAGATTAAGATGTTGGTGACTTGAATGATATGTTATGCGTATGTATGTGAAGAGAATGATGAAACAATAGGATGTTTATTTCAGAGGAAAAACACACACACACACTTTCAAGCACACCCCTCAAATGACCATTTGAGGGGTATTTATAGTCCAAGGGACTTGATGCCCTAAAGGCTTTGCTTGGGCTTTTCGTGGACTGGATTGGGCTTTGGATTTGACACGCTTAAGCTTATAAACGGTTAGCAAGTCTCAACTATTAGCCATTTAGCTTAGCCCAATCCACGAGCCCGATGACTATTCTATCACGATATCTAACACACGTTACAAAGTTCCTAAACGTGAATGACCATCACTTCAAATAAAAACTATTAAGGCTAACAATCTCCCCCTAAGGGGTGGTCATTCAAATGATGCTCCACTTGATTAGGTCTTTACTTTTCTTGAGCACGAACTTTGTGTGTAGATATAGAATAGTCTTGATTCTTTGTTCTTTCATGCTTTGTGATCAGATAATGTGGTTGTCTGCCATTGTCAACTTCGTTGGTTAGGTGTCTCCACGTCTTTCTCCACCATGCTCACACTTCTATTTGACTTTTGGTTACCAATGATGTAGTTCTCGAGTCTTTAAACTTTGTGTAGCCTTAGATTGTGATGAGAACTTTCATGTGTCGTTGGTATGAGCATGTGGCGAGTCTGCACGATCCATCCGCTCCCGAGCTTCCATAAGAAGAAAACATAAAAACAGTTAGTAATAAGCGGATTCCGGCACGTACAAGTTTGAATTTCAGGGTGTTAACAAAGATAGTGTGAAAACACGTCTCTAATTCTCACAGAGGCCGTCTCTGAACTGAGTCCCACAAGTGAGATAACACGATATACCAAGTACATCTACAGTTCGAGATGAGTCACCGAGGTACACGAAGCATCACCCCACGATCGTAGACCGTTTGAGACACCTGCGTAATCCACCGGAGAATTACCGAAGTGACCTGCTTGTCAGGGCAGTGCTGATGTTGACCTTGGCGGTGAATTTCCATTCAATCACCGAGATTACAGTTGTAACTTCTCATAAATGTTCGATTGCTAAGATCTGCGTAGGACTCTAGAATATAATACTTGTGCCCTTATTGATGAACAACAAGCGATGTCATGTCAAGTGTTCCTATGAGATCTTTTGATGAATCTCGTGGCTCTAGACTCAATTAGTGCATTTTGGTTTTCCTAAGCGGAGACTTAGGAGAGGGTCTCCTTCTTCAATACCAACGATCTCTAAGAGAAAGTCGATAGATTATGTAAGGTTCCAAGTGAGAATGAAACAAATCCTTTTAAGAGGAATTGAGTGGCTAGAAGGTTTAGTGCAGTGCGCCACTGGGTCCATGACGTCTTTGTCTTCAATACCAGTGTCATCTAGTGACAACCAGTAGCATATGTATTGAACCGGTTTCTGCCCTAAGGTTGAATATGGAGGGCAATTTCTTTTCACCCTTTTTCACATTTCTTTTTAATTCTTCAACCCCTTCTTTCTCCTTTCTCACATTACTCCTTTTTCAATCATACCTAAGGACTTCTAATACTAAACTATTGGTGATGTCTTTGGGTAGATCCCTCCTGGTCAAGGATCATAGGATGAATTTCCTATCCTTAGTCACCTTATAACTCCATGACTGTCCCATGTTGCCATAAAACCATTTTACTTGAAAATCTCTCAGAGTGTTTATGATAGAAAACATGTTTGAGACACTCTGCGAGTTTTATATTTTTAGAAACACTCCCCCTTCACATGTGCTTATGAGTTTTTAACAGAAATCTGCACATAGAGGGTAGAGTTTGCACTTTTGAATTGATCGGCTCATGATAGACAATTCCCCACGAGACATGGTTACGTTGCCTAGTTAAAGAGTTCCATTGTCAGTTTTTAGGTGACAACTAGCTCTAATAACTAACTTGAAGTTGTAAACACTCCTTGAAAAGGAGGTTAGACCCATGAAAGTGCATATCTATCACAAGTTTCTCGAGATGGTACATTTATTGATTTTGATTCTCGTCAATTCATTGGTTTCGTCTGAGTCGAGCTCATTTTGAGATTCAAACAAACGATCATTAAAACTTTTTGATCACATTTTAATCACGTCTCCTCCCCCTCAAAAATAGCATATTCGTGATATTTTTGATATCAACGGATTAAACAACATTTTAGAATCTTTTGGGGAGACAAACGGATTTGATTTAAGCATGAATATGAAACATTTTATTTTTACTCCCCTTTAATAAAGCATAATCAATTAAAGGGTTTTAGAGGGAGTTATCTTGAGCACAAAATATTTTGAAAGATTTTGAAAAATCTTTTGAACAATCTTGAAAAGGTGCTCAAGATGATGATGATTTCTCACCATTTTTTTTTAAATGTAGTGCAATCAAGCGCATAACTTGATTTTTCTATAAAAGCACGAGTTTTGATTTGAAAATAATCAAAAGTCATCATTTTAGTCCGGGTTTCGCACTGAAGTATACGAAAGCCATTTTTGAAGAAATTTTGAGAGACGACATGTTTTAGAAAACAAATAAATAACTCTCGCTTCAAGCATCCTGTACATACCCGTATCATTGTTGAATGACATTTCTAGAAACGTCTGAGAATATCGATTATATGAGAGACATGTCGTGAGAAGAATATTTTAGGATTTTTGATTTTATATTGTTTTTGTATTTTTGAAAGTTTTATATTTTTATATTTTGCTTTTGTTGGTTTTTCAAATTTTGTATTTTGTTTTTCAAAAAAATATTTACAAATAAGCTCTTTGGAAAAATCATTTTCAAGAAGATTCGAGAAGACTTTCTAACTCCTCAGGGGTTAGGTTTCGCATTCCAATTCGTCGAACTAAATACTCAACCCTTTCTTTTGGAAGGGCTTTCGTTAATAGATCGGCATGAGTTGGTAATCGTCTTCACGAAGAATAATTCAAGACCATTTTCGTACTCTTTGATGAAGTGATAGCGGACTCGATATGCTTAGTCTTTGAGTGATGAACAGGATTGCATGATATGGCTATGGCACTTTTCGAGTCACAATACATAGGTATTTTATCGAAAGTAAAGCCATAATCTGTGAGTTGTGTTCTCATCCATAGAACTTGAGCACAACACGCAGATAGAGACACATACTCAACTTCAGCGGTTGATAGTGCAGTGCAATCTTGTTTCTTTGAAGACCACCTTACTAACTTTTCACCCAAAATTGTGCTCCTCGGATGTACTTTTGCCGTAACTTGATCACCTGCGTGGTCCGCATCTGAAAAAGCAATTAGATCAAATCCGGATTCCTTCGGATACCAAAGTACCATGTGAATGGATGTCTTCAGTACCGAAGATCCTTTTAACCTCTTTGAGGTGCGGTTCGGTAGGCTTTGCACGAAACCGTGCTAATAAGCAAACAACAAAATGAATATCGTCGACTAGCAAGTAAGATACATGAGAGAACCAATCATGCTCGATATTTCTTGGATCAATAGGTTTCCCAAACAAATCGGCTCCAATTTTTGGTGAAGTTACCATTGGTGTTCCGACCGAGTCACAATTATCCATACCATGATTTTTCAAAATCTCGGTTGTATATTTAGCTTGATTTATAAAAATTCCACGAGGGGATTGATGTATTTGTAAACCAAGAAAGAATTTTAGTTCCCCATCATGGACATTTCAAATTTACTTTTCATGAGATTTTCAAAATGTTTTGAAAGATTCGGATTAGTGGACCCAAAGATGATGTCGTCCACGTAAATCTGAACACTCAAAATGTCGTTTTGCATTTTTGTGTAAACAAGGTAGGATCAACTGTTCCTTTGGTGAAATTGTTTAGGATAAGGAAAGAGGACAGTTCGTTATACCACGCTCTCGGAGCTTGTTTCAATCCATAGATTGCCTTTTTGAGTTTGTAGGCGTAGTCTGGATGATTCATGTCTATGAAGCCTTCTACGGGCCGACTCACGTACACTTCTTCTTCGTGAGTTCCATTCAAGAACGCGGTCTTAATGTCCATCCGATAAACCGTGATGTTTTTGTGAGCGGCGTAGGCTAAGAAAATCCTGACCGCTTCTAGTCTAGCTACCGGTGCGAATGACTCTTCAAAGTCTATCCCTTCCTCTTGTTCAGTATCCTTTGGCGCAAGACGAGCTTTGTTGCGAATTACAGGTCATTTCTTCATCCGTTTGTTCTTCCATAACCATTTAAGATCAATGACGCGAACGTCAATGGGTCTTGGAACCATTTCCCAAGATTCATGAAGACGGTATTGGAGAAGTTCCTCCTGCATCGCTTCTATCCATGCCGGGTTCTCGCCATTGCCTCGCGAATGTTCTTTGGCTCTATATTGCTAAATGAGCAAAGGTAAATGCACAAGTCGCAATCGGTGGCAAGTTGACGTCTCGTTTGAATTGGCCTTGAAGGTTCACCAATAACTTGTTCAATCGGATGGTCTTTTGTCCACTTCAGAGTAGAAGGATACCGTTGGTTATACGTATGCGAGGTAGATGGTTCTCGTAAGCTTGAAGAAGATTCGGCTGATTCCGTAGCAAACGGGTTTTCAAATAAGTCGTCATCTAACGTTGCATCGTTATGGTATTGGTTTTGCTCATCAACCGCTGGTAGAACGGGTGCAATAACTGTAGTAGATGTAGATGATGTAGATGGAATTGGTGCATTGGTTTCAACCGTTGTAGATGCATCTTCTGTTGGTGGTGGAGGATGATGTTGAGCGGGTGCGGCGGAATGATGGTTTGATGCATTTGTCGAAGTTCCACCATAGTATTCATCGAACATTAACTCAAAGAAATTCTCCCATTCTTGTTCTTTAGGATTGTCAATCGAAGTTGATTGAGCGCTTTGAGGTACGAGTCTGAACCTGATGTGTCCAGTCTGTCGGTTTATTTAGTGCGGGTTCTAGAGCGAGTCTCTCCGAAGCCATATGTGAAAGTTCGTCAAACTTCACATTCATCGTCTCCATGATCCTCCTAGTTCTCTTGTTATACACCCTGAATGCCCTCGAGTTATCTGAATATCCAATGAAGATTCCAATATCACCTTTTGCTTTCAGTTTTCCAAGATCTTCTCTGTCATTTGTAGGATAGCACAAAGCGCCAAATACGTGAAAGTAAGAGATATTCGGTTTTCTGTTGTTCACAAGCTCATATGGGGTTTTATTGAATCTAGGATGGATTAGGGATCGGTTCTGAGTGAAACAAGCAAGCTGGCAACACATACCCATAGAAATAACGGTGCACTAGAATAGATTAGCATTGTGCGAGCGGCTTCCACAAGAGTTCTATTTCTTCTTTCAACTACCCCATTCTGCTGTGGAGTTCTAACAACTGATGTCTGATGTGTAATTCCAACATCTTCAAAATAAGCTCTTAACTCCTGATTAGTGAATTCTGTGCCGTTGTCGGTTCTTACAACTCTTACTGGAGCTTGAAGAAGTACTTGAATACGTTTCAGAAAGGTGATGATGATGCTCGGTGCCGTCTTTTGATCTCGAAACTTAACCCATGTATATCTTGAATAATCATCGACGATAACAAGAATATACTTTTTCCCCGTTAATGCTTTCAACTCTCATTGGGCCACATAAGTCCATGTGCAACATATGCAACTTTGCTTCCGAACTAGGTTTCGGTTTTGGGTTTATATGATGCTCTTTTGCTTTTTCCTTGTTCGCATGATGGACATAAGTGATCCTTGGTGTATTTGAACTTTGGAAGTCCGTTGGCGATGTTGTCTTTGGCAATTTTGTTGATGGTGTCGAAATTGAGATGGGATAACCGTCTGTGCCACAACCAGGACTGTGTTCTGGATGCTCGTGTCATAAGACATATTGGTGATGAAGAGGCCATTTGATTGATGTCGATAGCATACAAGTTTGTATCACGATTTCCGGTAAAGAGATCAGTGCCATCCAAGTTTCTAACGAAGCAAGCATTTTTCCAAAAAGCAACCTCTAAATCGCGCATCACAGAACCATTGAAAACAAATTGTGTCCCAACCCTTTGACATAGTAAACCCGAGTAATCAAATAATTTCCAAAAGGTAGATCTCCATAACCCATGATAGCTGCTACATGATCATTTCCAAAACGTACGGTTCCCATGAATTTACAGACGAAATTGATCACAGAGATTCGGTCATGTGCTTGGAGCAACCCGAGTCGACGATCCAAAGACATATTTCGATAACCTGCCAATAACTGAAGAAGAAGATTTTGGAAACCGTTTTGAGTTTGGTTCCGTTGGGTTAGAGGTAAAATCCGGATCACACTCAAAGAAGTTTTCAACTGGGTATTCTGTTTGGTCACTCATTGTACCATTGCGGAGTGTGAAAGTTCTATCCGTGGGTTTCCAAATGTCATCCCTAAAGTAAACATTATGCTCCCTATCAGTAGTGTAAAGCCTAAGTCTTGCAACTAGTCTTTCTATTCGTTTAGCATAAGTTCTTTTGGGAACATTCTTCTTAACAGGCTTAACAATCTCATTCTTAGAAACACAATCATCATGAACATTAGATAAAGATTTCTTGCAAGTTAAACAAATAGATTCAACAGATTCATTAAACTTAGCAGATTTCATAGGTTCATTACATTCGGATGAAATGTCTTTCTTATTACAAAGCGGTAAATTCCTAGGGTGTTCTTCTACTTTCTTCTCTTTATTCAAGCTACTACTCTTAGAGGCATGCGAGACTCTATTGTTCCTTGTATTGCTCTTAGGCTTTAGTCTGCTGCTCCTAGAGGTGCTTCCTAGTCTCAGAGTAGAAGGTACGGCACACTCATTAGGATTCACAATCTTATCTAGAGAAGTGGTTTCAGCTTTCCTAGTCTCTTTAGAGTGCTTTTCTAAACTTATGATGTTTGTTCCAGATGTTTTAGATGTGGAGGCAGACGCATTAGTGGTACTCATCTTAAAAAGGCCAGGAGCTAAAAATTTTGGTTTCTCGATAACCGCTTTTCCCTTATCAACATTTTGTTTAGGTAGTGCAGGTGGAGTGACTGGTTTTGATGAAACATTTTTCTCATTGACTTTTGGAGGAGGCATAGAAACAGACATTTTTGGTTTTACAACCGGTTTGGTAACATTTGCTTTCTCCAAGTCAATGGTTTTAATCACAAGATTATCACTGCCTTTCCTTTTTGACTTTCCGGTTTGAGCCCTCAAAAGATCATTTTTTGCTTTCATGTCATTGAAGGCACGCTCATACGACAATTTGTCATACTTGCATTCCTCAGTTTTTCGATCAAGTTGTTTAAAATATGAGACATTTTATTTTTCAAGTTTCTCGTTTTTTCATATTTTGAAACAATTTTGGAGGTCTCAGACTGGAGTCTTTCATGATCTTCAACAGAATATGTTTTGCAAAATAATGGACATAATATCAGTAGGTAGAACATCTTAAGAGAGAGTCATTTAAAGTTTCCAAAACTTTGATTTGTTCAACACATTAGCTTGCTTTACCAGGGATTTATGGTCCTTGACAAAGTCAGCTGTTTCTTTCAAAAACGCTTGTTCAAAATGAATTACCCTTGCACCGATGGCATTCGGTGAGGGGCAATTTGAGTTTCAAAAAACATTCTTTGTTCGATGTCAAAACTAGAGAACCAGTTGTTAGGTGTAATAGTGGTTTTAGTTTTAACAGTGTCTTGAAGATCCACAATTCTAGTTTTTACATTTTCTAAAATACTTTTCGCATCACTTGTGTTAAAAGGATTGTTTGAAGACATTTGTTCAATGTTCGAAAGAGTTTTTGAGACAACGACTGGTTTTGAAACAGATTTTGAAGCAGTGTTGACTCTTTGTTTGAAACACTTGGTGTGATTGAGAACTTTGACTTTTCCTTTTGATTAACAAAAGTAATTCCGTTAATTTTGTTCCATTTGTTATAATCAATTGGTTTGATTTCCGGATTCTTTTGTTTCATTTTTGATCTACTCTCCTCAGATAGTTCTAACGTTTCAAGAGAATCACGAACAATAATGGGTTCATGTAAAGCTTTTCCATTGTTTAACACATTCTGAGATTTCTGAGCTTTCTTGAGGAAAGAAGAAGGGTCGTTACCAAGTGCCATTCTATTGTTAGTATGAAAACGCGGATTTACTTGATTAGAAAGCATCTTGATTGTTTGAGCAAAATGACCCGTTGTAAAACAAATTTTCCAAAGTTTTTATCTTTCATTCTTATCAAGAATTTCATCAAGAAGAGAATCTTCTCGTTTTGAAAAATCAAGTAATCAATGCTTCTTCTCTTTTTCAAGATTAGAAAACATTTTTTTTTGTTTAGAAAGTTGGTTATTTAAATCAGAAATTTCCTTGTTTAGAGATTTAATTTTCAAGTTTGAATTCACATCAAGTGTGTTATACTTGATTTGCAATTCTTTTCTTTAGAAACCAAATTTCGATAACCAATTTCTAATTTTGATTCTTTGTTTTTCTGAAATTCAAAGGCTTTTGCGTTCTCCTTGTAACTCTCAAGCTCAGTGGTCAATTTGGCATTCACGGCCTTAACATCGCGATTGACCTTTTAACTTTCTCAATTTCAATGCCACAGTTGTTGATTAATGATTCAAAATAAGTGCGAGTTTCCTCATCGGTCTCAAGATTTTGTGCACACATGCCTCCACTAGGATCCACATTTGGAGTTTCTGAGTTAGTATTGCTACAACTCGGATTGTCCATGTATGTATCATAAGTAGGTGCTGATGTCAGCAGAATCTGTTCGTCATGAGTAAACACATCAAATATGACATTGTTATAGCATGGTTCCGTGATTGGTACCTCGACATCACTGCGTTGGCGTCATATACGAGGAGGTGCCAATCGTCAGTGTCGCATTTAGTCTCACGAAGATTTGCCATGAAGATGCAGTTTGCATTGAGTTCTTCGAGGTCTTCCAAATCATCCATAATAGCCATGAAGTCATGTTCCTCAAAACTCAATTGAAGTCCAGATTGTTCCTTTTGTGCCATGAGAATAACTTTCCTAGAAGATATCGAAGATCCTTCTTTCAAATTTTAGTTGGACAATTCCTTGCCATGTGACCCAATCCTTGACAGTTATAACACTTAACCTGATTACCCTGATTCATATTTCCATAATTCCAACTAGGAGTACAAAACATTCCCATTCGATTTCCCACTACTCTATTTCCAACATTCTGACCCATCGATTACCCCGATTCGGAACACCTGATTACCCATGCGAAATCCAAGTAGCATATCTCTGTGATTCCCAATAACTCAACCATTTGACCTTGATTGCCCATGTTCACACCCGGCTGTGCAATTTGCCAGTTGCGAGTGTTTGATGAAATCCTTTGGTTGTTGTTAGTTGGTGTGGAATAGCGACCACATGAATGCTTTACCCAGAATACAAATGCTTGTGACAAAGCTTCTTCTAGTTCCATTTCTAGATCAGTGATTCCTTGTTCCTGGTAATGTTGTTGTTCGGGTGGATAGTTTTGTTGTTGAGGGATGTATTGCTGCAAGTTGTTGTTAGTGGAAGATGATGAAGCTTGTTGTTGTGTATTCATTGAAGTTTGAGTCTTTGCAATGAGTGCCAATGGATCATGATTCTTTGCTAATCTTTCTTGCCTGACTTCATTCACTTCATTTTGGTTTTGTTTGAGAAAATCGTTGAGTTGATCAAAGTTCACTTGATGTAAGTCCTTTGTTTGGTTGACAATAGTGACATATCGTCCCCATTCTTATGGTAGATTGTTCAAGAACTTGATGTTGCTCACGATAGTTCTGGGTGTCAACTTGTTTCTGATCAGCTCATTCATTAGAGTGCAGAACCTTCCATAGTAGGATTCAATGGATTCTCCCGGAGTAGATGTAAACTTCTCCCATGCAGTTAGCAACTTGTTCTCTGTGTCTTGTTGACCAATTTCTGTTCCATGACAAAGTCGTCTAACACGTTCCCACATGTCGCAAGCAGTTTCACAACCTGCTCACAGCAAAGATGTCTCTTGGTAAACCAGGTTGTATAATATGAATTGCCATGTCATCTTTCGACTTGTTTCTCGATCCTCTTCAGAGTATTCGTCTTTTGAAGACGAAAAATGGTGGGACGGGAGGTGTTGCATCGATTTCCGGGGTCTTGGACTTGTCGAGGTATGAAGGATCCATCCTGAATGGATTTGATCATCAATTTTCCATTAGGTTTTGTCTTGATGTAACGAAGCATTCGACTTGTCCATTGAAGATAACCACCTTTTTCCAACATAGGAGGACGGTTTCGGCAGGCTGCATGAATATCTTGTTGAGTTGCCATTGATGAAGGTATGATCCGATAAAGTTGATGTAGGATCGATTCAACGATAAAGGAGTTGTGGTTGATGAAGATTACGCTCGGTTGAGGTGTATCGAAAGTCGTACTCGTAACCTTGGTTCAAAAAATTTTCGCCCAAAATTTGAAATTCACTATAAAAATGAATTCTTAGGTCGTATGAAAAATTTGAGTTATGACAATTTTGACGCCAAATTTGACCCGAAAAATTTGAATTTAGGCCCAAAATTTGAATTTTTGACCAAAATTTTCATATTAAACCAAAATTTGAATTTCAGTAAAATTGAACGTTTAGTCTCCTCAAAAAATTAAATTTTTTTTTTTTTTTTTTTAAACCTTTATGCGTAAGAAAAGAAGTTACGAATAGACGAGGCTTAGGCGTGGATCGCAGGTGCTTATGCGTAGGATCTTATCGCGTAGGAAGCTTATGCGAGAAACCTTATCGCGTAGAAACCTTAAGCGTAGGAACCTTAGGCGTAGAAACCTTATGCGAAGAAAGTATTCTACGCGTAACCTTAAGCTTATATGAGACAAAAAGTTACTCGTAAACCTTACGCGTAATTTTGAAGTTATGCGTAGAGTTACTCGTAAGCTTTTAGCTTATCCGTAAACTATGGTTAAGAACCAAAAATCCTTTACATCGCCACGGCGTAAGAGATATCCACAAGTCGAAGTGTTCCACACACTTATCCAAGTGAGGGAAGCACCTGAGTAATGCTATAGCCAAAGATTCTTCACCAAAAAGTTACGAGTAGAAAACTAGGGTTTTGACTTTTTGACTTCTACTCTTAAGAAATTTCCAACGATTCAAATGATTTCTTTTACCCAGATAGCCTTAAAAACACTCGAATAGCCCAAAAATGTTGACCTTTTTCACCCAAAGTGCATAGAAAAGTTACGAGTAGAAATGACCAAATTAACCAAATACGAGCTTAAAAATGAAGAAAAACACGTAAAGCTACGAACTTTTTGCAAAAAACTGAAACTTTAGCACCAAATAAACCTTAAACCACAAGAATCTTGAATTTTTAAGTGTAAAAATTAAAGTTTTAAGCGTGACAAAAACGTATAACGAGAGCCTTTTACGCGTAACCCTTCAAAACAAACACAAACACTCCTAAACCATTGTTAGGCGATTGATACCAATTGTAGGACCTTATATCTATCAACCTTATCACAAACCCAACACTTATACAAGTATAACCATGTGAAACCAAACACAAGTTATGCGTAAATAAAGAAGGAAAGATTAAGATGTTGGTGACTTGAATGATATGTTATGCGTATGTATGTGAAGAGAATGATGAAACAATAGGATGTTTATTTCAAAGGAAAAACACACACACACTTTCAAGCACACCCCTCAAATGACCATTTGAGGGGTATTTATAGTCCAAGGGACTTGATGCCCTAAAGGCTTTGCTTGGGCTTTCGTGGACTTGGATTGGGCTTTTGGATTTGACAGCTTAAGCTTATAAACGGTTAGCAAGTCTCAACTATTAGCCATTTAGCTTAGCCCAATCCACGAGCCCGATGACTATTCCATCACGATATCTAACACACGTTACAAAGTTCCTAAACGTGAATGACCATCACTTCTAATAAAAACTATTAAGGCTAACAGAATTCATTTGCGGATCACTCATAGGAGAAAGATCACAATTTCCTGATTTCTTGATGTAATAATGCTCTTTAAAAAAAGTTGCATGCTCGCCAACTATCTCTTCAACCTTAAGAAACATATGTATGCAACTGTGTCAAGAGTTGAGAGTCAACAAAAGTTTCCAGTTGGACTCGAGGGTCAACCCTCAACCTTTATCTTTTCATCCAAAAAATTAAAATTTTAGTCGGTCTTATAACGCCTTTTGAAGTTTATAAAGTTTTTGAATTTCCTCTATAACATTGGCTCGTAAAGCCATTTTCTCATATTAGTATTAGATGAATTTAAGTTGCTTTACAGAAAATACTAGTAAGTCAACATATATGACCTCGTCCATTTGCTCCACACATAAAAGCACCTTCCTTTCTTTTAGGATTTTCGGGTTCAGCACTATGCATCCTCGTTAGAAAGATCTCACCGCATTGGGTCCAATCATATCTCTCTCAAATAATCAAGTATATCATGAGCAACATTGGAGTAAAATACATCTTTTTGATAGAAAACATCCGATACACGTTAAGTTGACCACGATCGTATAACATCTTTTCGAAGTGTGGAACTGCCAATAAATTGTCGTAAATCGAAACCTTGATAAGAACAGAGATACGAATATGTAGAACGGTTGCAATAATTACTTATGAACAAGTTGATTATGGGTCAATCCCACCCGTGTTAACCTTGAGCACTACCAAAAAGATTACTCCTTTTGCCACCCCTACAATTGGTATTAATAGACAAATAGTTGTTTTAGGTTTTTGTCTATACTCTATACTGATGTAAGAATACCGTTAGTAGATATAGAGGAAAAAGAAACCGGGTCGGGTTCAAAAGAAGGTGGATAT
>OU343224.1:39075956-39233889 GCA_910596185.1 Chrysanthemum makinoi | reverse complement strand
AAAAAGTTTTGTATGGGCGGACTTGGAACATCGAGTGGATTTACGATGCCTTTTGCTTTGCTTAACTATTCTATTTTGACCAAAATGCCTTTGTTACATAACCACTCTTTTAAGGCTTTACTTGTTAACCAAACTCTATGAACTCACCAACCTTTGTGTTGACACTTTTAGCATGTTTTATCTCATGTATCTAAGGCATTCACTTCATGGCATGCATTTGGACACATCATGGAGTCGCAGTGACGACGCGTCTCACATGGGATTTATACACTTTAAAAACATCGCTTGGCTTGTATCAAACCTATTTCCGTGATATATTGATTTTCATTTGGGATCTACTTTTGTAAACTCGATTATTTTACTTTAATCAAACGATGTATTTTCTAAACTTACACTTTAGGTCGCTCGATATAACTGTAATTTGATGCTATGACGCCCCCAAGGTATTCAATTCACGCAAAATGTAATTTGGGGTGTGACAGATTGGTATCGTGAGCATCGGTTATAGAGAACTAGGTTGCATCATTAACCCTAGACTATAACCACATCATCATAGCATCTCATCATATCATTATAAGTGCACATTCTTTATACATGCGGACTTATGACTCAACACCAAACATCATATGAGTCCATTAGTTCAAGCATTGCATAGTTACTCCTAAATTATACATAGCCCGATCACCTATGTCTAATTCAGGAAGAATCATGCAATGAAGGGAGTAGTAGTCTCATATGTGTAAGCAATTCCAGTAATCAAGCCAAATTTTCAAAAGATTTTCTTCAAACCACTTGTTTCTTTGATCCGAGGATGTGCTCTTGTTTGATGAGTTGCAAAGATCAAGCTAGAAACAAGTCGTTACCTAAACCGATTTAGCCTAATCGTATGACAGCTCTTGTTTGATGAGTTGTGGGATTAAGCAAAAATCGGTTACCAAAAAGTCTTTAAAATTTTGCTTGAGAATGGGAAAGCTTGTCTCATCGAGCCTAATCATAAGAAAGCATGTATTTAGGATGGGAATTGCTCACATGAACGATCTTGTGGGACGAAGTAACTCATATGCATGAGCATTGACATAATCATATAGAACATACACAAGCATAAACTTTTAGAACCCTTGTCGAGGTTCGAATCATAGTATCATCGATTGAATCACGAGGACGGGATTCCTCTGACATGGGAAGAATGTCACAATTCTCAATTTTGGTCATCTCAAAACAATTCACGCTTCACAATTTCATCATTTATCGTGAACTAGCTTTTATGGTTCCAAATTCGCGTAACCTTTATGGTTTAACGTATGCATTCATGATCATAACATCACGAACATTTCATATGGACTAATTTTAGTCTACATTTCATTAGCATCATTTGCATCATGATAGTTCATTCATGACATTTCATTTCACATTAATCGCTAGAAATTTTATATTAAATAAACGTATCGCAAGTGAGTTATTATTATGAGCATTTAATCTACTTTCAAAAATGATCCCGACATATTTTTAAACTCACATTTAGTTTATAAAAACTATATTTTGACTTTACCTAGTGTTTTAAATTTATTACTTACATTTTTCTTAAAACTATAATGATAATTATTATATCACTCAAATTTTACAAGAAATGTATTTTTACAATTTTATGATCTCAATATACTTTACTTTGATCCCTTAAAACTTATTTTAGTCCATACTACTCAAATTTCACAATTATGTACAAGTTACAAATAATTTTACTTAACTATACATTTTCTTATACTTTTAACAAATTTTACATAATATATAAAAGAAAAAAAAATATCTTGAGAAACATATCCCATAAAAAACTGCAAGGGGTTGGGAACATTGATTGGGTTGGAAAATGTTTCTTGATAATATAAACTTACACTCCAACTTCATTTCACACATTATATCACAATAATTCAAGTCACTCAAGAGTTTCTCTCTTTCTTCTTTTCCATCTCCAAACCGGCCATATAAGGGTTCAAGAAGAAATCATTAAATTTTTCCAAGTCAAGTGTTTTACAATCTAGATTACACTCTTATTTAAGGTTTTGAAATAAAAACCTAGAGTGTTTAGGCTAAACCTTGTTCTTTGCACCTCATCATATCACTTGTAAGCATCTCATGTTTATTTTTCATCTTACATATTCATTTCATACTCATCTCATCATTTTTGAGCAAAAACATGCAAGACTTGTGTTGTTTATACCATTTTTACATTGATTTTAAGAGTTCTACATATAAAGTCATCCTATAATTATCCCCTTGGTATATATTGGTCTTGATGATGTTAGGAACCCATGACACCCTAAGAAGGTGTATGGTAGGATTAGAATAGCTTGGAGTTGATTTGAAGGGATTGGAATAGGTTTAGTAAGAAAACTATTTTTCACAAGTATATAAAGTGGTCTGTCCTTATTTTGTTTTTCTGGAAAATCAGACAGTAGGCACGAATTTTTGGCCTTGATATTTAGAAAATATACTTTAAAACGAACTGCAGCTTGAACGGATTAAAAACGGAGTTATAACGAAGAAGTTATGGATTTTACAAGTTTGACGATTTAAATATATATTTTTCTGAAATTTCAAAGATACTATTATTATTTTGTCTGAGTCAAAAACGAGCCTTAAGCTTTACAAATTATTTTGATTTATCAAAAATATATTAGTATACTTTAATTTTACGGCTAAGGACGATATAACGTAGAAAACGGATTTGAACGCATAAAGATATGCCTTTTCATAAAATTGCCGTGAACTATTATTTTCTCTAAAAACTATATTATTTTTACGACAAGTGTTACTGTAACTAAAACGTCCATGTTGAGGGCACGTTTTAACGAGGATGTGGAACTTTTGGAACCAAATGTCTTCTAATAAAATCAAGATCACCAAGCATATTTTTCAAAACGATCAACCGCTTGTATAGCTGAGTTGTAATAAATTATTTATGGATGTTTAAACTTGGCCGAAACTCATTTTTTAACCAACATTTTAGCCAAAATCACCATCTTTAACCCTTATTATCTTTAGGTTCGAGACCTTTATGACGAAAACTCCAACTAAACTTATAAATTTCGATACAAACTTTTCAAAACCGCCGAGTTCGTTTCTAACGCTCGACGCATACACTATTTTACCGACTAGTTTTTCAAGCCATTTTTGTTAATTTCATGAAATTTCCGACGATATTGTTTTATGACGTAAAGTGATAATTTCACTATGAATCATTATAAAACCGTTGTAGGATGACATTTTGACGTAAATACTTGTAAAGTGATTTTGGATGGTCAAGACGTCAAAGGAGTATTTTTCAATTAAGAGTATTATTTTCAAAACTCGCAAATGGTATAAATAGCATACAAAATGCATGCATAACATTACATCATAACTCATTGGGTATCATATCATTCATTTTAGGTCACGGATAGTTTCCGAGCCTCATTTTCTTGCACTTCATTTTGTTAGCATATCAACCACATCGTGAGTTCAGTAGTCCCACTTTCTATTACGTATTTGTCTTACAAACTCTTTGGGGAGATACATGCTCAACTACTTACTTTCACTATCACAAATATTCTAAACTTTGACATATTATCTGAGTTTCATAGCCCCTACTTTTATACATTTTCAATTACTTTTTGGGGAGATACATGCTCAAACTATTTTCATTTACTTTCACAAGTACTCTAAACTTTTACATACTATTGTGAGTTCATACCCCGCTTTTACTCAATTAAATTCCTATAAACTATTTGGGGCTAGATATATGCTTATTTATCCAAACATTTAAACTCTTTTGCCAAACAACATTACTTATACTCTAGACTTGGTGTGTGTATTGACTAGACTTAAACAAGCATCCCAAAGATTTATATGTTGAAGGCCATTAATTTGGATACGTGTACCCCAACGCTAAGGCGTCGTTGAGGAACATCCCAAAGATTTATATGTTGGAAGGCCATTAATTTGGATACGTTCCAACGCAAGGCCGTTGGAGGAACATCCCAAAGATTTATATGTTGGAAGGCCATTTATATGGATACGTTCCCAACGCGAAGCTTGAGGAACATCCCAACACGCGTTGTTGGAAGACCCTTGTGGTGACATTTATACTTTTAACTACTATGATACATGCATACATGATTGACATACTATTTTTAGCGATTGGGTTGTAAACACACAAAAGTTGCAAGTTTTGTATGGGCTGGGACTTGGAACTGAAAGATTTACATGCCTTTGCTTTGCTTAACTATTCTATTTGACTAAAAACTTTGCCTTTGTTACATAAACACTCTTTTAAGGCTTTACTTGTTAACCAAACTCTATGAACTCACCAACCTTTGTGTTGACACTTTTAGCATGTTTTATCTCAGGTATCTAAGGCATTCACTTCATGGAATGCATTTGGACACATCATAGAGTCGTGGTGACGACGGCCTCTCACATGGGATTTATACACTTTAAAAACATCGCTTTGGCTTGTATCAAACCTATTTCGCATACATTGATTTTCATTTGGGATCTACTTTTGTAAACTCGATTATTTTACTTAATCAAACGATGTATTTTCTAAACGACACTTTAGGTCGCTCGATATAATCAGAACTTTGATGCTATGACAGGTCTCCCCAAGGTATTCAATTCACAAAAAATGTAATTTGGGGTGTGACAGCTTTCAAATAGGCTCCCGTCGTCTACGCCGGCCTAGGAACCGTTAGGGCACGCTTTACGCCGCCTAGGAAACTTATTCACGACGCCGAGGAACCTAGTCGCTTCGAATAGGCTTCGCGTTCTACGCCGCCTAGGAACCGCGGGGCATGTTTATGCTTCAAAACTCGGCCTAGGAACGTATGTCGAGGAACCTTGGTCGTTTTGGAATAGGCTCCGTCATTCTACGTCAGCCTAGGAACCGTCATTCTACGTCGGCCTAGGAACCGTTTGAGTTCACATTTTGCTATAAATAATAGTCACAAGAATATTTCACAATGTGACTATTTTGAATGTATTGGTCACATATAATACCCTTATAATGTGGCCATAAACATAATTTAGATACACATTTGTGATATGTGTTACTATTGTAAAGCCTATAGTCTCATGATTGTGCTATAATTAAATGTGACTATACACATTAGGTTTTGGCAAGCAAACACACACTAAACTTTACACATATTAACTTACGTGACCATATGTATCGAACTGTGAAGTGTAGAAATGTGTATTTTGTGTGACTATTGATCATCCAATGGCCACATGAATTTTATGTTTGTGTGGCCTTTTATAACATTTAGTCACACAAAGCATGTTTCTTTTGGGTATTTAGTCACATTCAATTAAGCATAAAGGGGCCAAAGTGTTAATAAGTGAGACCATACGATGTTTAAAGTGAAGAAATATGTATTTTGTGTGACTATTGATCATCCAATGGCCACATGAATTTTATGTTTGTGTGGCCTTTTCTAACATTTAGTCACACAAAGCATGTTTGTTTTGGGTATTTAATCACATACAATTAATCATAAAGTGGCTAAAAATTCACATAATTATGACCGTATGGTGTTTCTTTAATTAATAAAAGTTCACCTTTGCATCAAAAAATAAATATTTTGTGTTGTGGTCTGCTTATAAGTAGAAAAGTTTAGTGGTTAAGGCTGCCAGTACAAATTTAAGTCTGGTAGGTTAGTTTTATTGGTTAAGGCTGCCAGTATAAAGTTAAGTCTGGCAGACCTAAGTTAAGTCTGTTTAGTATTCGTAGTTAGTTCTATTTATGAAAAACATAATGGTTTTTTGTGTGACTATTGATCATCCGATGGCCACATGAATTTTTTGTTTGTGTGTCATTTTCTAACATTTAGTCACAAAAAATATGTTTCTTTTGGGTATTTAGTCACATACAATTAATCATAAAGTGGCCAAAAGTGTTAATAAGTATGACCATATGGTGTTTAAAGTGAAAAAATGTGTATTTTGTGTGACTATTGATCATCCAATGGCCACATGAATTTTATGTTTGTGTGGCCTTTTCTAACATTTAGTCACACAAAGCATGTTTGTTTTGGGTATTTAGTCACATACAATTAATCATAAAGTGGCTAAAAGTGTAATTAAGTGTGACCATATGGTGTTTAAAGTGAAGAAATGTGTATTTTGTGTGACTATTGATCATCTAATGGCCACATGAATTTTAGGTTTGTGTGGCCTTTTCTAACATTTAGTCACAGTAAGCATGTTTGTTTTGGGTATTTAGTCACATACAATTAATCATAAAGTGGCTAAAGGTGTTAATAAGTGTGACCATATGCTGTTTTGTTGATCCTAGTTGAGCAAACGATCTAATATGGAAACTGACTTACAATAAAAGCTTATAAAGTATTACGCGGAATTTAACACTTAATCTTAAGAAGAACAACAGTTAATATTCAACACCTCAATATTATTTTTTAATACGAATACTCTTACAGTATTAGGGTTTTGCAACCTTGAAGTGTATCGACCTTAGATATAAAACTTACGTGTATCTAATCTAACCTAGGACCTCCTTTTATAGACTAAGGAGTCCTTTACATAATACAATACGTAACCTACAAGATAAATATCTTTTCCATATTTATCTAATACAATAAATTAAACCGACTATACAAGACTAGCAGTGGTTACAATATATTGTCCGTGGTTACACACTACTACTAGCGCCGTTTGTCATCATCGTATGGTTCCATCCTTCGTCGTCTGCGGTTATATCAACTCGTCCCTGTGGTTCCAAAGATTAGAGTAATTCATGATTCAAGGAACCAAAACCCAACAATCCTCCCTAAACTTGATACATTCAAATGTAATTCTCAAGTTTCCTTTAAGCTCAAAATATCTGAATTAGAGGATGTAGCCAAACACTTATGTGATTTAACAATTTTCTCATATTTCCTCAACAAATCATAAGCTTGACCATCATTGTTGAGTCTTTGAATTTTCCAAACTCCTTCACTTCCATCATTAAGGTGAAACTCATAAGAAACAATTTGATTAACATCTTCAACTTCTTTCAATCTTTTAGAATCGATGTCTCTTGAATCTCGACTTTCTCTTTCTTTTACTTTGAATCCACTCATCATCCTTCTTAATCCACTCTTCTTCCTTCTTAGAATTCATTGGACAGAAATCATCATGATTAATCTTCATACATCTTTTATAAATCTCAAGAATTCTTTCAAATGAAAATTTACTAAGATTTTCAGAAATGTGAATGCCTAAATTCTTAATAATTTTCATTAGTACATTCCTCATCTGTGCCATTGAAGGAGGTTTCTTTCTTATAACTTGCTTTCTTTCTTTACCAACCTTCTTGCCCATTCACCTCAAAAGCCTAGCTTTTTCCTCATCATCAAACAAATTCCATTCTTGTGTCAGATACTCATCACTTATTAATTCACAAGCTTGAAGATAGTTTTGTGATTCATACCATATAGCTAACCATCTCTAACTAGTTTCCTCTTCAGCTTGCTTTCTTTTCTCTAAAGCTGCTTCTTCTTCAGCTACTATGTTCTTTGCATACTCTGCATCATAAGCTTCTTGTTCTGCTTTAGATTTAAACTTCAGCTCTGCATACTGCAACCCTTTACCTTTTCCTATATCAGATTTAACCACTTTCTTCTTCAAAGGTTCACCAATAACTAAACTTTTTCCTTTGGGTTTGGGTTTAGTTGCAATGATTGAACAGATAAAACATTTGCAATGATAGGTGTAGAAATAGATGAAGTTTTGCTTAGATTTATCAATGTACTTGCAGCTTCTTTCTCAACTTCTTTATGTTTAGGTGATAATACAGAGAGAGTTGTGACAACAGTGGAAGTGGTTATGATAGCAGTAGGTATAAGTATAGTTGCCATGTCTGATCATCAGCTGCGTGGTTACAAGAGTACTAACCGTGGTTTCGACATACCATCGTGTTTGTGTTCTATACTACATCTTCTACAACTTTCTTCACATTTTCAAGAACTGCCTCATTCCCATCTTTATCAGATACCAAAAATGTTTGATCTCCACTATCAACATCTTCTTCCATAGATACATTAATGCCTACATCAACAGCTTCCCCTGTATTTATGCCTTCACTCCTCCCCTGTTTGGATACATCCTCCATATTCAGAGCTGGAGAGGAGTCCATCTTCTTTTTCTTTCTTCTCATGGCTTTCAAAACAGCAACTCCAGGGCGTCTTACCTTTTCCAAAACCATCACTCAGGCTTCAATCTCCTAATATCCTTTCCATGAAACACAACCAACTCCTTTAGATTCGAGATCGTCTCCTCCATCTTGGTACATTTAGCCATCAATTCATTTAAGCGTTTAAGAATATCCTCCCCACTTCGACCTGTGTGAACTGGTCCGAGAGGTGGTTCATTGAAAAAGTCATCATGTACAAACTCAGAATTCGTCAATTCATGTGCATGTTCCAAACGATCCTCATCACTTCGAGCTGTGTTAACTGCTCCGAGAGGTGAATCCTTGGATATAGAAAACATAGCATCGGACCTAGCCTGAACAGCTATGCACCCTGTAGTAGCCAATTGGCGAGGGATTCCTCCACGTGTGTTAAGTTCCAAGGAACTCTCCACATTAAGAGTTGCCAAAGGTTGGGTCTTATTTATGTTTCCACTATCCTGACCAGCATCAAAGCATGAATCAGTAGTGGAAGCCCTTCCAATCATGTCACCTTTACTACCTGTGACAGCCTCATTAGCAACACCACTAGCGCTAGCCTGAGGTAGCTCAGTGCCCTTCAGTCTCCTAGTAAATACAATAGGTGTATTAGTGGTTTGAGGTTGACTAGAAGTGGGTTAAGATACACTATCAATGTTTACAAGTGGACTATCAGGGTATTGAGGTGCATCAGCAGTGGTTTCATTTGGTGCAGTGACAATAGGTTGAGATTCAGAATCCGCATCAAACTTATAATCAGTAGGCAAAGTAAGCATATGAGGAAATAAAGGAACATCTATAAGTTGTACATTTTGTGGTTGATTCCTCATATGTGCAAAAACCTTAGGAAGCATATGATGTACTTCATATTCCTGAGTATGCTCAACAGGCTCCTCTATTTGACTTTCCACAAGCAGTTGAACAAACCTAGGATATAAATAGTATTTACCCTTCTTCCTAATGTTTTGTACTAACCCCTCATATATCATCTTAGACCAATTGAACTTTCTTCCATCAGACAAACAAATAATAGCAGTAGCAATTTTGGAAGGAAAGTCATTAAATCATGTGGTCTTATTACTCATACACATCAATAAGGTATGAATAAGAAACTTCCATTGCTTTGAAAAAAAACTCTTAAAATATTGTACCTTATCACCTCTGTGGGTATAACCTAACCTTTCCAAACCAACAACAATCTCAACATCTGAAAGATTATCAACACCATCAGCATCATCAAACTTTAAAACATCCCTAATGATCTCCTCAAGAACAGTAAATAGCATGCTCATCTACAACAGTGCTAAACACCTCGACTCCATCAACCTTTTCAAGCTTAGCATTCCTCCGAATCGATGTATGTAGGCTTTAAGAATGGTTGGTGTGACAGTTAAGGCATAGTGAATAGAACTGTGAACAAGGAAATCAATCATTTGATGAAACCCTTCAGATCGATCATTCTTGGTGAGAATAGCAACAAGGTTATGTGAAGTGGAATACTTTTCAGCCATTGTGATGAAGGATGGTTATGATGTGAGATTAGTGAATTATGCAAAGATAAGTGATTAGGGTTAGGAGTGAGCGCCAATTGAAGTGTTTTGAAGATCAAATAAATGATCCATCCGTGATTTGGGGAAATAATATACGTTTGCAAAAGTGACCAATCAGCTCCTGTAGTATCCTCCATAAATCAAAATGCTATCCGCTGGTTTCGAACAGCCTATCCGCGTTAGTCAGACACCATCCGTGGATACAGAGTAGCACTTCAACCAAACATCCAAGAAATATAGCAAGCAAATCTGTGTCATTAGTAAAGAGATCTCACAAAAATATGAAGGATTACACAATTTTTTTTTAAACAAACACAAGCAGCTAACACACCAGCTCCTATGTACACAAATCCTTCATACCTGCAAGACAAAAACACAAAACAAACACATAGAAGAAGGTATAGTTGTCAGTGGTTAGAAAGAGCCATCAGTGGAACCAAACGACCTATCCGTGGTTAGAACAGGAAGTCAACATGGTCAACTATTTGGATTAATATTAGTCCAACGCCCAAGAATCTCATTAACTCCTCAACCACATTTAACCTGCCCCTCATTTACTTCCATAACCCATAACTTTGCTTATATAAAGAAACCCAAATCTCATATAACGCACACACCAATTAAAATCAAAACCCTAATTACTCCAAAATCCACAATCAACTTCACCATGTGGAACCCCAGTTGGAATAAACCAGAGGTTGTTGATCTAACATCCTCCTCATCCTCATCATCATCAAGTGAAGATTCTAACCCATGGCAGTTATACCTCCCTCTACAAGAACCAAGACCAAGAAAATCCCCATTTCTTCCATCATCAGAAGATGATAGTGTGGTGGATCCAAGTGAGGCATCTGAGGACTCTAAAGATTCCACAAAGAAGAGAACTTCAAACCCCCAACCTTCATCATCCCAACCACGAGCAAGAAACCCACCACTCCCAAACAACAGAGAGGTGGTTCTTGGTCTTCCAGCACCAGGTTGTGGTGATTCTTCACATATCGTAAGGGGGAAGGGAAAAGGAAAATGGAATGATGCTTTTTGGTGAAACCAGTAGATGCAAGTATGATATGACTATGTCCTTTGTGCTTCATCTATGTGGTCATCGTCATCATGTTCGTTTTCATCAATCCATCCTTCCCATTTTGATCCTTAACATCTTCGTCAGAATGTCATGCATATCCAAGAACTGGAATGAACGATGTGGGCAAGGATAGTAGTAGGAAATCATGTATAGAAGTAGTCTTTTAATTTGCACTTGAAGTTGAATTGTAAGTCTGAAGTCGTAAAATGCTTTTGATGAATGAACAATTAACTTCATAGACGTCTTTAGCTTCTATAAAGATCTTTCTTGTATCTGCAAAATGGTTAGTGGAAACACAGAACAACTAGCAGTGGTTTGAACCAAGCTATCACTGGTTAGAAACAAACTATCAGTGGTTAGAAACAAGAATAGCAAAACTAAGATTACATAATAACAGTCCAATACTTATACAAACCGGTACAAAACAAGTTGAGAGTTTAGAGATTAATCATTCCAATGCTAACAACAAGGTAATGAAACCTCCCCACATCAAAAGCTTTGGTGAGAAGATCAGCAACATTGAAATCAGTATGGATTTTTACCATTTGAATCAACCTTTTCTCATTACAATCTCTAATAAAGTGATGTCTTATCTCAATATGTTTAGTTCTAGAATGTAAAACAGTATTTTTAATGATGCATATTGTACTGTTATTATCAATGTAAATCTTAGTATGCATAAAATTGTACCCAAAATCAAAGAATTGATTGAATCCAAAGAACTTGACCACAAAGAACTAGCAGCAGCTACATATTCATCTTCAGTTGTAGAATTTGCCACAATAGTTTGCTTTTTACACTGCCATGAAATAAGTCTCTTCCCAAAAACCGACATCCTCCAGGGTAGACTTCCTATCCAAACTAGCACCAGCATAGTCACTATCTGTGTAGACCACCAAATCAAAAGGAGAATCCTTGGAGTACCAAAGGCCCAATTTAGGATGACCTTTAAGATACCTAAAGATCCTCTTAACAGCATTCATGTGTGAGGTATTAGGTGTGACTTGAAATCTGGCACACACACATACTGAGAACATTATATCAGGCCTAGATGCAGTGAGATACATCAAAGATCCAATCATGGACATGTACAACTTCGATCAACACTGACTTCCATCATTAGGTAGCAAAGGTTTCTGAGTCTCCATTGGTGTACTAGCACTCTTCACATCCTGAAACCCAAACTTCTTCAACACATCTGCTACATACTTGTCTTGACTAATGAAGATACCATCAGTCCTTTGTTGAACCTGAGCCCCAAAAGAAAGTGAGTTCTCCCATAGAACTCATCTGAAACTTATCATGCATAAGCTTCTCAAAATCTTTGCATAGCTCCTTATTGGTTGAGCCAAAGATGATGTCATCTACATAAACCTAAACCAATAAAATATCATCTTTGTGCTTCCTAATGAACAAAGTTTTATCAATCACCTCTTTTAAACCCATGTCCATCAAGTAAGTGGACAGGCACTCATACCATGCCCTAGGAGCTTGATGCAAACCATACATAGCCTTCCTCACCCTATAGAGCTTGTCGGATGATCGGATCTTCAAAACCAGGACGTTGACAAACATAAACCTCCTCATCAATTGTGCCATACAAAAATGCACTTTTAACATCCATCCGATACACAACAAAATTCTTGAATGAAGCATAAGCTAAAAACAATCTAATAGCCTCAATTCTTGCAACTGGAGCAAACACTTCATCATAATCCAAGCCTTCATTTTGTGTGTATCCTTAAGCAACAAACCTAGACTGGTTCCTTACAACAATACCTCTTTCATCCCTTTTGTTTCTGAACACCCATTTTGTCCCTATTGCCCTCTTACCATTTGGAAGATCTACCAATGTCCAAACCTCTTGAAGTTTGAACTGAAGAAGCTCCTCTTGCATTGATTCTACCCATCCTTCTTCAGATAATTCTTCTTCAACTCTCTTGGGCTCCTTTTGAGACAGAAAACAAGCAAATAGGCAATTTTGCAGATCTTTATGATTGTTTCTTTTGTGAAGTGATCTTGCAAAGAACCCATGTTCAGGAAAGGGTTCAGTTTTCTTAACCTTGCTTCTTGTTTGAACTGGAGTATTCAAGTTTCCAAGTATTTGTTCCTTGGGATGAATCTTGTGAATCCTTGTTGAGGTAACAGGACTTTCATGAATGACATGTTCCAATGAGTTAAATCAAAGATTGAAGAAATCATCTATGTCTTCATCATCAGTAGGAGTATCAATTTCAATCAAAGCAGGCATATCAGGATCATGTGGATACTCCTCTTCACCATATAATGGCTTTGCAGTTGGCCCAAAGAAAGTACTACTATTAGTACTCACAGCAGGGATTTCACTTGTGATGACTGTGGTAGAAGTTGTTGACTTAGCCGTGCTTGCATTATCTCTATCCGTGCTTACATTTGGCTTATCAGTGCTTTCAGAAGGCTTAGCAGTGCTTTCAGAATGATTTTTCTTCTTTTCAATTTCTTCTACCAACACTGAATTATCTTTCAACAACTCATCCTTATCTTGATGATGATCAATATTGCCTCCAATATTCAAGACATAATCATCAGTGGGACCTTGCTTATCAGTGATGGCTGAGACTGAACTAGCTTTCCACTTTTCAAACAAATAGAACTCTTGAGGAGAATCAACTTCCTTAGAAATTGCTTCTCGCACCGAATCCTTTTGAGTACATGCGTCAACATTAGTGGAAGTTCCTGCAATGATAGGCTCATAATTCATAGATTTGGGTAGCATATCAATGTTAAAGACCAGTCTGGTCCTTTTGGTCTCAACACAAGGAGTCTTTTCACTAAATTGAACATGTAAGTTCTCTTCAACAATTTTAGTCCTCCTATTGTATACTCTAAAGGCTTTACTATTTGAAGAATAGCCTAAAAAGTATCCATCATCAACTTTTTCTTGAAACTTGCCTAGGTAGTCTATGGTATTCAAGATAGTAACAGAACACCCAAAAGGTTTTAGGAATGCAATCATTGGCTTCCTATCATGTAAAGTCATAGGGGTCTTGTTATGAGGCTTCACTACCTTACTTCTATTTCTCACATAACATGCAGGTGCCTACAGCCTTCAAAAGGTAGTTGGTAACTTAGACTCGACAAAGATAGTCCTAGCAGCCTCAATTAGTGTTCTGTTTTTCCTTTAAGCTACACCATTTTGTTGTGGTGTTCTAGCAACACTAAACTGTCTTTCTATACCTTTATCTACACAAAATTGATTCATCACAGCATTCTTAAACTCAGTTCCATTATCACATCTGATTATTTTTACATTGATTTACTAGATTTTCTATCTTAGTAATGAAACTCTTGAGAATTTCACTAGTTTCACTCTTAGCAGCCAAAAAGTAAACCCAAGAAAATCTACTATAATCATCCGTGATAACTAGGCAATACTGCTTATGGTTCAAACTCTTGACAAAGGTAGGTCCAAATAAGTCCATATGAAGCATAAACAGAGGTTGTGTAATGGTGTTGACAGTTTTGGACTTACAAGAAGCTCTATGTTGTTTTCCTTTTTGATAGGCCACACACAGTTCCTTACACTCAAAAACCTTAGAAGGTAACCCTCTCACTAAGTTGCCTTTTACCAATTTATTGATTGTTTTGTAATTGAGGTGACCTAATCTTCTATGCCTTAACTTAGACTCATCCACAGATGCTTTAGCAAACAAACAAGTTAAGGACCTATTAGGAATTACATCTTTAAGATCAAAACAATATATATTTTCCTTCCTAGGTACCCTAAGTTGTATAAACTTCTCATCAGGCATCTTAAACTCAGAAGACAACACCACACACTCAGTTTCACCAAAAAGTACCCAGTTTTTCTTATCACACACTTGAGAAACACTGAATAAATTGTACTTAAGTCCCTGTACCACGTAGACTTTTTCAAAGTCCAAATTCCCTGTTCTGATTGTGCCTCTTCCAAGTATCTTTCCTCCCTTTGGATCATTGCCAAAAGCCACATATCCTCCATCAAAAGCTTCAAAATCTTCCAGGTTGATCCCATCCCAAGTCATGTGCCCAGAGCAACCACTATCAAAAACTCCTTTGTCTTTTAGCTCATCTTGTAGATTGCCCTCACATATGATGTTAAACAAGTTAGTTCCTTTTGGACCCAAGCCAATATCGACTTGGGTCCTGCCGCATCAATATAATCAAATTAGTTTAGGTCCATTGATGCACAGTTGACATGATGTAAAACCTTGGTCTTAGGTTTCCATTGCCAACTAGCTGAGGCCTTTACAAAGATAAAAATGATTTCCAACCACTGTGTCAGTTATCACCTTTGGAATTTTAAAACTTCTTTGTTATCTTTGGTGATTTTTGGCTTATCAATGGTTTGATTTTGCTTAGCCGTGTTTACACTTTGGTTAGCAGTGGTTGGAACCCATTTTGGAGAAGCAGTGACAATTGATTTTGTATTCCCATTCCTCATTAACACTGCTCTAGGAATCATGTTTCTGTTAGGATGAGGGTTTGTTTTATTTGAAAATTTTTGGTGATTTACCCTCCTCCAATGATTCCAAACTTGTGGTATGTTTTTATAACAATTTCTCTGTAAGTGCTCAAAACTACCACAGTTATAACAAGCTTTCTTGACACATTGAAAATCATTACCTAACCTGTTAGATATTAGGCCATTAAAGTTTCTCTGATTTCCCCTAGGTATATATCTTTTCATCTGTTCCCTAGGTATTTCCTTGTACTCTACCACTTTCTTAGTAATTTGAGCTCCAAATCTAGGTACAAGGTTGGCTTGTCTAGTATCAACTTTCTTAAGAGGTTCTAACTTTTCAGGCTGTGTTGATACTTTACTATCTTCCTCGAATCGATTCCCAATCTTCAATGATAGGAGCATCAGATGACCTATCAGAACCTATCTTAGGTGATTCATTCTTAGTCTTACCTACAGGTTTGTTGAAACTAAATTCACTGCTAAATGAGAGATCTTTTGGAGGTGGTTCATGTTGCATAAGAGTAGGTGGTGGCATATCATTGTAACTAGCCGTTCCATCCTTGAACAAGTTTTGACATATTGGTTTATTTACTAGATCAGAAGCATATTGTGTTTTAGCAACCCTAACAACATGTTTTTCTTTTTCTTTTAGGGCTTCTACTTTTACACTCTCAGCTTGTTCTAGTTTCTCTTAAAGCATCTTAATCTCCCTATCCTTAAGATCAATTTCTCCACCTAGTATATTAATTTTATCAACATACTCAAACTCACATTTGATACAGTAATTAAGCCTCTCTTCCACACTTTCTAGACCAACTCTATAACCTAGGTTGTCCATAGACAGTCTTTCTACTTCTTTTCTTAAACTCTTAGTGATAGCTTTTTGAGATTCTAAGTTATCTTGACATGATTTAAAAGAACAAGTAGACTCATTAGATACCTCAGAATCTGAACCAGAAGATGAAGCATAAGCCATAAGAGCAAAGTTATGTTCTTTTGAAGCTTCACTAGCAAGAAAAGCTGCATTGGGTCCTTCTTCAATTTCATCACTCCAGTCATACTCACCAAGACCATCGTGAGCCACCAATGCTGAAGAAGGAGCAGACTCTTCAGTGGTCTTCTTGACACCTTCAATCCTCTTAGGAGCTCGACATTCCCTAGCAAAGTGACCCTTCTTCTTGAAGTTAAAGCACTCCATCTTGCTTTTGTCGAACCCAGCTCTTCTTTTAGCATCATACTTGACATATCTACCGTCTTCTTCGAAATTTCCTTGCTTTGAGAGTCAACATT
Organism: Chrysanthemum makinoi; assembly: GCA_910596185.1. NCBI lineage: Eukaryota > Viridiplantae > Streptophyta > Magnoliopsida > Asterales > Asteraceae > Chrysanthemum > Chrysanthemum makinoi. The sequence goes on along the minus strand of OU343224.1, from coordinate 39,217,282 downwards.
GCCATTTGCCATTGAAGATTAATCTCCTCAAGATCATCAGAATCAATTTGATCTAGATCTTGATTCAATACATCAACACGGTGGTTAAATCAGACATAAAAGCACAAATTGCACCATCATTGACAGTATCACTAACCATGGTATTGTTTGCAATAGCTGTGGTTATTCCATAGGCAGCAGTGGATACATCATGTGAACTTTTGTGATTAGTTGAAACAAAAGCAATGTTATGATTAGCAGAGGATGCACCAACAATGTTATTCTCAGACTCATAGACTTTCAAGTTGTTATAGAGATTGTCCAGAGTCATCTTATCAAAGTCCACCTTATTTCTCCACACAATCGTATGAACAGCCCATTCTGGAGATAAACTTCTAATGAACTTCAAATTTATATCTTCTTGAATAACATTATAGTCCACTGACTTCAATTGGCTGATGAGCTTTTGAAGTCTGTTATAGGTGCCATCAAGTTTTTCTCCACTAAGAGCAGTGAAGTTTTCAAGTTGATGCTTGAGCATATTCTTCCTTGATTTCTTTGTAGCTTCATTACCAGAAAACCGTGTCTCAAGAGCATCCAGTAACTCTTTAGCAGACTCATATTGTTCAAAATCCAAAGCATATTCATTAGGTATTCCCATAGAGAGAATACTATGAGCTTTTATCTCCATCTTTCTTTTAGCCTTATCAATCTCACTAACAATGGATATTTATTTGCCATCATCACCCTTCTTAGGAAGAGTATCTCCTTTTTCACAACATCCTGTGAGAGCATAATCAATTATGCGAATGTATTGCCTTATTCGCATCCTCCAGATTTGGTACTCACCATGCTTGAGCATGGGCACCTTTGGCAAATGACCATGTGTGTTTCATCAGACATCTTATCTTACTTTTAGCAAAACTTAACTTGACCTCTTCTTGATTACAGTTTTTAGATCACAAGCTCTGATACCACTTGTTGATCCCAGTTGAGCAAACGATCTAATATACAAACTGACTTACTATAAAAGCTTATTAAGTATCACGCGGAATTTAACACTTAATCTTAAGAAGAAGAACAGTTAACATTCAACACCTCAATATTATTTATTAATACGAATACTCTTACAGTATTAGGGTTTTGCAACTTTGAAGTGTATCGACCTTAAATATAAAACTTACGTATATCTAATCTAACCTAGGACCTCCTTTTATAGACTAAGGAGTCCTTTACATAATACAATATGTAACCTACAAGATAAATACCTTTTCCATATTTATCTAATACAATAAACTAAACCGACTATACAAGACTAGCAGTGGTTACAATATATTTTCCGTGGTTACACACAACTACTAGCCGTGGTTTGTCATCATCAGTGGTTCCATCCTTCTGTCCGTGGTTATATCAACTATGTCCGTGGTTCCAGTACTTAGAGTAATTCATGATTCAAGGAACCAAAAACCCAACATGTTTAGAGTGAAGAATTGTGTATTTTGTGTGACTATTGATCATCCAATGGCCACATGAACATAATTGAGTCACACATTTGTGATATACTGTTGCTATTGTAAAGGCATATAGTCACATGATCGTGCTAGAAGTAAATGTGACTGTACAAATTATCTTTTGCCAAGCTAACAAAAAATAAACTTTAAAAACACATATTAAGTTACGTGACCATATGTACTGGATTTTGGCTACACTTAAATAACGTGTGACAAAACGTTTAGTGTGACCATATATGGCATTTGGTCACAGTGTTAGTAGTAAATGTGACTATATACATTAACTTTTGGCAAGCTAACAAAAACTAAACTTTAAACACACATATTAACTTACGTGACCATATGCACTGGATTTTGGCTACACTTAATGAATGTGTGACAAAATTTTTAGTGTGACCATATATGGCATTTGGTCACAGTGTTCAAGTGTGTGACATATATTTGTCTATGTTTATATGTATATTGTGACTAATTCTTCAACCTTACTTTTAATTTGTCATGCGTTCCAATTTCATATGTGGCTAAATAATTAGCAAAACATATCAGTCATCCTTAAATAATGTGTGACAAAACTTGACTGTATGATTTAGATACACAAAAAATTACTTCATGTGACTAATGCATCAAGGTTATTTGTATTTGTCACGCGTTCCAAATTCATATGTGGCTAAATGATCAGAAACAAAATTACCAGTTAACTTCAGCCACATAATGTTCGATTGTGTGGCAATACAGTTTTAATGGTCACACAATCAAAATTTTCATGTGTGACTAATTAGTAAATGTTGTCAATTTTTGTACCATTAGCCACAAAAATATGTGAATGTTATTTTACCCATGTGTGACCAAATCTAGTTTTTGTACTAGTGTAATATGAGGTAATAATTCATATAGGTTCCGTGAGGCGGGAGTGATCATCATGTGACCTTTTCTTTTCATGTTTACTTGCTTTGAAAAAGGTACATATATTCTTACCTTATCTCTTGAGGTTTCTGATAATTCATACAAATCTTTTGATTTTAGCTTTGAATGTTATGCCTTTTCTCTGAGCCCTACTATTATGGCTTTCATATATGATCTGGTATTATGCCTTATTGGACCATTGCTATGAACCCTTTAGATTGTGAACCATTGATATTGAACCTTGCTTTGAATCTTTGATATGAACCGTTATGTTATTACTTTGCTTTGACCCTTCAATTTGATACCCGAGCCAATATGTTTCCTAGCCATGAAGGTAACATGGTCGTGTCATTGATGCACCAATGGCATAACTCTAGTGTGGTTGAGTGATGTTCCACACCGTCCCTTATGATATGATATGATACACGCGCTTTATGACTTGTTATGGCCACTATGATTTATGTAGGGGCGTATGGATGCATCCTAGATTTGTTATGATATGATATGATATGATATGATTTACATGGTGACTGATATTGTGTGCAATACATGTCTTTCACATTCTGGAAGGTAACTACTCCATGGTTACTTATGATATGATATGAAATGATATGATATGTTTCTAGGCTCGTGGTAGATTTCTGACAACCTTTACACTTCCGATACACTCATTTATACCTTATGTTATTCCACAATGCACCATATTCTGTATTTCTCATCTTTAGTTTTCCATTGATTACACATTCATTCAGTATCATTATGTGATTCAGACTACCATACTATACTCCAGTTCATTTAATTTGTCATACTCTCTTTTCATTTTGGCTGACTACCAAGCGTATACTTCATATCACCACCTTATCCGTTTACCCTGCTATTTTATGATTTATGTGACTACCTGTTTTCCCTGCTAGTATATGATTAATAAGTGACTATATGTTTTCCATACTATTACGTGACTAATTGATTTACTGTTTTGCCATGCTAGTTTGTAATCATTTGATTTATCTGTTTATCATGTTATACCCTCGTTCAGTTATTTTCGTAGGCTATGACTTTCATTTAGTATTCCTATTTGCTATTTGTGACTACCATGCTTGTACTTCTATTGGTATTTCCTTATGCTTATGTGTTAGTTCGACATAGTAATTGATGTTTACCTGACTTGTTGATCTACCATGTTTGCACACTGTTTATGCTACTATTTAATGATGGAAATTGTACAACGTATGTTACATGTCTAGTTGACTTTTAGCTTGCCATGCTATGTCCTTTTTAGTTAATTGATTCAATTATGATGTACGTTTTGTATTCCTACCTAATACATGTGGCTATCATGCTTATACTGCTTCTAGTTTTTCCGCTGGTTATGATACTTGTTCTGTTTATTAACTGTGGGTTATCTAGCCTATGTGATTGCTATTCTTACATTCAATTTAATTGTTTCCGCTTGCTGATAGATTTCCGTTTGGCTTATATGTATTCTGATTATCTGATTTAATTGTGTGCCAAATTTATGTTTAGTTGATACGCTGTCTGCTATGCTTGATCATTGTTTCGTTTCTTGTTTTTCTTATGATACTGTTCATCAACTCATATTTGATTATGTTTCGGTACTTGTATGTTTGGTTATTTATACGTACGCAACTCTCCCGGCAATCAAAACTTTCTCTATTTATATTTTTGTTTTTTGGCGGGTTCGGTTGGAGTATCACGGGAGGGACTATAATGAATCCAGGTATTTGGAGTTACGAAGGTGTGGCTGGAGCCCATATTGTGTTTTCTGGGTTCGCTGAAGCCCATCTATTCAATAAGATCAGTTAAGCAGGTTGTTAGGGCCATATGTCATGGATGCGCTGCTTTGCTTTGGTCACCTTTGATTTTTATTTCTTCTGGATATCTGTTATTATTGTGTTTTGCAGGATCCTATTTTGACTCATTGTGCTCTTTTCGTTGCGACCTTGTTATCAGTCTCCTTTGTTTCGTTTTTATATTTTATTATGCTAGCTTTTTTTTCGTTATATCTGTTCACTAGGATTTTTAAGCTCAGCCGCATATTCTTTTCCATGCGGCAGGTACCAAGTAAGATGCTTGGATTTGTTGGCTGAGAGTAGGAGCATTTCAGTGATCCGACCCGAGTTTCCCTTATTTTATTGGACTATTTTTGAAGAGTAATTATTTTGATATTTCATTTCATTTTGACATATTGGATTTTGTAATTTTTCATCATAAGTCATTCGTTTATGTAACTTGGTATTTTATATCATAAGGCTTCCGCTTGAAAAACTTTATTAGTATGTTCTGATATGACACCAGAATGTGATACTTCTACCCTTGTCGGGTTGGGGTGTTATAGGTAAAGCCGAGGTCGTTCCCAAGAGCTATGTAGATGTGGATCCTATTAAGTCTAAGTGTCACTTGTTTTAACTGGTTTTGAGGTTGAAATGATTAATTAACTAAAGACAAGAAATAAATGCGAAATAAATAATGGTTGTGAAAAATGGAGAAAACGTGTGCTAACCTATTTAATCATCCTATCACGTAATGTCTATGTTTTCTAAATTATTTCCAATTGATTTAAGTGGGGGTTTAAGTCGCTAGGACAGCATTTGGTCAGTTCGTCCTAACCTATCAACAAAGGCTCCTACCCGACGTCAAAGGCCAACCCTTTGGGGAGTCGAGGGTCTTAAGTCACCTAAGCCAAGTCATTAAGTACCCTACATGCAAGATTCGAAATAATGAGTGCCCGGGCGCTAGCATCTTATTAACTCATCCCTAACTTCTTAAGTTCGTCCATACGAACGGTGATCATTTAGTCATTTCGTACAAGAGGGGAAAGGTCGTCAGTTGGTCAATTCTTACCTTCCCAACTATGCCTACTTACTTAGGGTCAGTTGGTCAATTCTCCTAAGCAACTAGACACGACCGCATTTCAAAACTACCGAAGCTAGGGTAACTATCATCGAACTATGAATGCATACACTAGAAACAATTATATGGAAGCATGAAAACACAAAAAATACATTCAAGGAATCATAACTAGGCTAGCACCAAAGGTGCTTAGCCGATCATTTTAAACGATACAAGAAATTCAATGTTTAACATAATGAAAGACATGAATTAAAGTAAAAGATAGAAATGATCGCTAAAGCTTATCGATATGGTGTGATTCCTCCCTTGTAGATGGCTCAGTATGCTCCATGTGATCTGCCTTTGGAACCCTCTTCACGTTCTCTTCCTTTGAGTTGTGTGTGAATGATGTGAAATGCAGAATTTAGGGCTTGTATTTATAGGCACGATCATAGTTACGGTATAACTTGAGTTGAGAGTTATGACATAACTTGATTATCTTCAAAACATAACTCTCGTTTAGTAGACTATGGTGTAACAATAAGGAATGGTTACATCGTAGTTTGCAGCTCTGTCGTAGTGTTGATGTGAGTTACGCCGTAACCTCTTATCAGAAGGTTGTTACATCGTAATGCTTATGAGGATATTACGGCGTAGTTGATGGAGGCGTGAAATGCTTCATGACCTAGTTGATTATGGCGTAACCTTAGTTGAGAGTTATGCCGTAACTGCAGTTGAGTTGGTCTTCTGAGATAAAACACTAGCTACGGCGTAATTGAGAACATGAGTTACGCCGCATCTTCTTTATAAATAGCATGCTATCATAAAACCGTTAGGAAAATTTCCAAATCCGTGTCCCTAAGCTCCAATGCTCATAATTTACCTGTAAGTCAAATATAAAGGAATACAAGTGTAAATCCATACAAATGACATAAAATATGAGCATAACCAGGGGAAATCGATACTAAAAAGTCAGGACTATTTGATGTTATCAAATATCCCCCCACTTGAACTCTACTTGCCCTCAAGTAGACCTTATTAGAAAATTTTCTAAAAACATATCCCCCAAAACCTGGAAGATATGAGTTTAAAAATTCCTTATGCTAGAATAAATCAAATCCGAACACCTCACGAAATGGGAACACACACTCAAATTCTCTCATCTATTCTAAGTGTCAATTTCGGGGTGATCACTCAAATCACAGTCATAGCATGTATTCTATCATAAGCTTGGTGGTTAGACAAATCTCCACCACTAGAGTTAAGGACTAAACAATCTTTGAAGGCAATATGAGTGGACACAACATGGGTTAAGGGTGAAATGTCATTACTAACGTGTCACGACAAAGTGGACAAAATCAATGATACATGACCAAATCCATGGCCAAGATACTATAGATTGCTCGCTTCATCACCTAAAAACGCTTCATGACTAAAAGGTAGGATAAGACAATACTTCAAATGTGACCGAGGTGGCTTCCTCGATGCTTAATATCTGATGAGCTCATAACATAGTGCTTATAACAATGCACTAAACATATAAACAATAATTTTTTTTTTCCGAATAATCATTTTTTTTAATCATAAGTAAATAAAAACATAGACATCCCTCCACTTGAGATGAACATCTAACGAGAATATGGGGGTCTTCGATGATCTTCAAATATAATTCTTTGACAAAAGCGTTATTTCCGAACCTCTCTACTTGAACCTTGAACTTGGGAAACAGTGACTTCCCGATCATAAGTTAAGACTACACGGTAGGCTAAGGTGAATGGGTATAACGAAACAAACGTAAAGGGTATGAAATGAAAGGAAAGACTCTGGAGGGTGTATCTAGGGGTATCTTGCACTAAAGGTGAGTGCAACAAAAGGTTTTAACATGGGGGTCGAAGAGTCGAGGTGACTAATCGATAGACACACAAAAATAGGCTATTTGGGTGATAATCCTAAAATATTGCCTGCTCAAACTGATTATTCCATGTATATCAATCTAACTTAACATACCTTGTTTATGATCTCGAAATGATGCAAACGTCAAGTTCTAAAGTTTACAAGCTGCCGACACACTCATAATTTGGTGGATTTGGGTAAATAAGTGGAAACGGATACGACTAATCTCACCATGAATGTACAAAGTCCCTTTTGTACTAAACGTTAAATAAAGGTGAAGAGAAAGTAGAATTAGAGCGAGAACTTCCCTGAAATTCGCTCCTAAAAAGAAAGAAGGCCCACGAAGAAAATCGTGCCTTCATTAAGCATCTTGAGCAAACTTCGATCCCTGCCATCACAACTCACCAACAAGCATAATTCTAAAAAGAAAAATAAAAACTAAACAAATCTAACTCACTTTTGTAGGAATCACGGTTGCATTTAACATATGCAACAAGCCTTTTAAACCACTTGGTGTCCCAAGTGAACGAGTGTAGTCTTGTGAGGGCTTACATGGAACATACCCACAAAGTTCATTTAAAACTAATACAAGGTTATCGTGCTAATATTTGAAAAAAAAAATTAAGACTGCAGGATGAATTACGGCGTAACCTTAAGAATGAGTTACGCCGTACTTGGTTAAACTTGTAATTTGTCTACAGAAGACTGTTACGGCGTAATGAGGGATGGAGATTATGTCGTAATGGTTGAAAACCTGGAGAGAATCAGCTACTGAAGAGTTGTTACAGCGTAACCATGGAGAGAGTTACGCCGTAACTTCATAACAGGACAGAATCAGGTCCCCATTTTAATCGCCATGATTTCATCTCCAATTCTTGCAAAAATGTTAAAAGCACAAAACCCAACAAATAAAAATGAAAGAAACATAAATGAAAAAGATAATTCAGGTTGTGTCTCGAAAGAGCACTTTTCTTTATTACCAAGTCTTTAAGTTAGACTCAAAGCCATGGGGATCTAAGTTAGACATATCGCCATTAAGCTCACTAGTATCCTTTCCATAATAAATCTTTGCCCTATGCCCATTCACCTTGAAAAATTCCCCTGCATTATTAAAAGCTTCAATAGTCCCATAAGGGAACACTTTACTGACTGTATAAGGTCCAACCCAACGAGACCTCATTTTACCAGGGAAAAGCTTAAGTCTTGAGTTGAAAATAAGCACATTCTGTCCAACTTTAAACTCCTTATTTTTTATTCGAGCATCGTGCCATCTTTTGGTCATATCATTATATGCTCTGACATGATCATAGGCTTTGTCTCTTAATTCAGCAAGATGATTGATTAATCGGTGATCCTTAATCATGTTAGTATCTAAATTAGCATTCTTAAGGGCCCAATATGCTTTATGTTCTAATTCAACCGGGAGATGACAAGCCTTTCCGTACACGATCCGAAAAGGTGTGCTACCTATAGGGGTTTTATAAGCGGTTCTAAATGCCCACAAAGCTTCGTCTAATTTATCGGACTAATCTTTTCTATTGCTGATAATGAATTTTTCCAAAATGTGTTTTAATGCCCGGTTGGTGTTTTCAGTTTGCCCATTAGTTTGGCGGTGGTATGGCGTACACATCCGATGGACCACTCTATATCTATTAAGGACCTTTTCCATAATTGCGTTGCAAAAGTGCGCCCTCTATCACTTATAATAGTTTTAGGAACCCCAAACCTGGAGAACAACTTCCTTAGAAATCTAATGACGCTTCTAGCGTCACAAGTTTGTAGAGCCTCAGCTTCGACCCATTTTGATACATAATCGACAGCTACCAAAATATAACTTTTATTTTTCGAAGGGGTGAACGGTCCCATGAAGTCGATCCCCCAGACGTCGAATACTTCACATACTAGAATGTTATTAAGCGGCATCTGATTTTGAGAAGAGATATTACCTGCCCGCTGACATGCATCACAATTCCTTACATACTTAGTGGCATCTTTGAAAATGCTAGGCCAAAAGAATCCCGCTTCGAAAATCTTCCTAGCAGTAGTGTCGGCCCCATAATGTCCTCTAGCAGTTTCGTTAAGGTAATGTTCCAAGATTTTTTGTTGCTCTTCTCCGAAAATGCATATCCTAATGATTCCGTCAGGGCAAGACTGAAACAGGAAGGGGTCGTCCCAAAAGTAAAACTTTAAGTCTAAGAAGAACTTCTTCTTTTGATCATAAGTTTTAGTGCTTGTTAGAACTCTGGCGGCAAGGTAATTAGCGAAGTCGGCATACCATGGTTCAGGCTCAGGATCCTTAATCTTTACTGACATAAGATGCTCATCTGGAAAAGATCACGAATAGTTTTAATGTCAAGTTCCTCTAGTCCAAGGTTTTCTAGCCTAGACAGGTGATCCGTCGCCAAATTTTATGCCCCTTTCTTGTCCTTGATTTCGATTTAGAATTCTTAAAGCAAAAGTACCTATCTAATCAACCTGGGTTTGGCATCCTGTTTACTGAACAAATACTTTAAAGTAGAATGGTCAGTGTAGACAACAGTTTTAGGCATCAAAGACATTGACCACTGCAAGAAGTTCCTTTTTGGTGGTAGTGTAATGTTCTTGCGCTGCATTTAAGGTTTTACTACCATAATAAATTGGCTTAAATTTTGTGTCTACTCTTTGTCCCAAGACAGCCCCTACAGCGTAGTCACTGGCATCGCACATTAATTCAAAATCGTTATTCCAATCAGGAGCTATGATAACAGGAGCAGTAGTCAATTTTTCTTTCAAAATGTCAAAAGCATTTTTACATTCATCGTTAAAATCAAATTTTGCATCCTTTATGAGTAGTTAGGTCATAGGTTTAGTAATTTTAAAAAAATCTTTTATAAATCTTCTATAACCCAGCATGCCCAAGGAAACTCCTAAAATCCCCTTAAGGTTAGTGGGGTAAGGGAATCTAGAAATAACGTTGATTTTTGCCAAATCGACTTCAATTCCTGTTTGGGAAGTTTTATGTCCTAAAACAATTCCTTCCTTTACCATGAAATGACATTTTTCCCAGTTGAGGACTAGGTTAGTCTCTTCATATCTAGCAAGCATTTTAGATAAATTGTTTAGACAAGAGGAAAAAGAGTTACCAAAAACCGAGAAGTCTTCCATAAAGAATTCCATGAAATCTTGACACATATCCCAGAATATTGCCGTCATGCAAAGTTAGAACGTGGCTGGGGCATTGAATAGTCCAAAAGGCATCCTTCAGTTAGCAATTGTTCCATACAGGAAAGTGAAAGTTGTCTTTTTGTAAGATATAGGATTTCACAAACACATCACACCATAATCATATGAGGCGTTAACAAGGTTTTAGAGAGAGAAAGTTCTAGAGAGAGAAAGTGAAGAGAGTTAGGAACTATGTGAAACAAAGAAAAATGGTATTGAAAGCTCCAACCCTCTACCTTGAAAGGTAGAGGGTATTTATAGTGTCTTACAATAAACGCATCCTACGGGCTGTGGATCAGGCATACAGTGGGTAAAGAACCGTCCGTCCTCCACGGTTTTACTTAACTAACTTATTACTAACATTAAATAACTACGACTATGAGTTTGCTAATGATTACATATACCTGAGGTGACCGACACTTTAATGACTGAATTTTCTGATTCCTAAAAATCTCCCCCTAAGGGAGGTCACCTTAATTTACAATGAATACAAACAGATATTACATTAGATTGTTCTTGGATTCATGATAATGTTCTTTTCTCGTAGCTCGTAGTCTTTGATTCTTCATTTTTGCATGTTTAGATAATCCAAGTGGAGGTCTTTAACTAATCCACGTGATAATGAGTTTTGAGCCAGCTTTGAGATCATCAGCTACCATAAATCTCTGACTCATCCATTGTTGTGTTGCCATCATGTGAAGTTGTGACTTTTGGACCGACATGCTCACATTCTGGATCATGATTTCTTCTTATCAGAGTAGCGGAAGCTTTAGTTAATTCATGATATTAGCAGTAGCGTAGCAGAAGCATGGAGTGAAAATATCAGAGTCATTGATGCACTAATCATGATTTATTTTGAAATGAATGTGTTGCGTGAGCATGCGGCTATGGATTGACTTCTCTATTCGATCACCGCAAACGCCGTCGGTGTACCGTATACAAGCTAGCATAAAGCGCACGAAAGTGTCTTTGATCACTTCGTTGAATTGAGGTACACGCCCACGGTTCCTTGTTGATCAAGACAAGTACTACTTGTGATCGGGTATAATTCCGAAGAATCTCCTGACGAGGTTTCGCAGCCTACTCTAGCTGTTCTCAAACCGAACGCTTCAAAGAAGACAACACGAGTGAGTGAACCAAATAATTTGAGATTCACGACTCATGAAAAGAGATTTGAAAACAATGTGTAATCGCTTCAAAATAAAGTCTTTTTGCAATACAACGAAGGTTTTAAAGAAAAATCAATTATCAATCATAAAAACCTTTTATTTTTGAAATATAAATACATAGTCGATGTGCTAGAGAAAAGAGTTTTAAGCACAACGACCGGTTTTTCAAAGGTATCCGTCAATCCTTTTCCTGGATGATTCAAGATTGAATCGCCCCATCATTTCCATCCAGTTGTCACATGGTTGATCTATTGGATAGATCTCACATGCCACCTACCAAGAGCTTGTATGATGTTGGCTCTAGAAGGCTTTCCATCTTCATTGTGAATATGTTTGCATATCACTCAGATGTTCTGGCAATACTACAAGGATAATGCGTAGGACTCTTAAAATATATTCTCTCTTTCCACATTGTGTGAAACAGAGAGTCTTCATTGACAGTGTCCTTAATGAGATTTATTGATGATCTCGAGGCTCTAGACTCAATTGTGCACATTTGGTTCCTATTCCGGAGACTAGGGAGAGGGTCTACTTCTTCAATATCAACCATCTCTAAGAGAAAGTCGATAGATGATGTCGGTTCCCTTGTGAGAATGAAACAAGTCCTTTTAATAGGAACTTTAGTAGTTTTGGGAAGATGTAGTGCAGTGCTTCACTGGGTCCATGACGTCTTGTCTTCAATACCAGTGTTACCTTAGTAACAACCAGTAGCATATGTATTGAACCCGGTATCTGCCCTAAGGTTGAATTATTGGAGGGCTACTTCTTTTCACCCTTTTCTCATTTCATTTCTTTTTCATTCTTCAACCCCTTCAGTGCTTACCGAGACTTCATTACTCGAACCTTGTTGGGTTTATTCCAGTTCTAGCTCTATCTCAGTCGGCACTCTTCCCATTTTCTCATTTTTCTCCCTTTTTTTCATCATATCTAAGAACTTCTACACTATCTAGTGGATTGTCCCTGGGTAGATCCCTCCGGCTCTGGCGGGATCGTGGTAACGAATACCTAACCTAACCATCCTTATAACACCATGCATAAAATAAATTGGTCGGTCTTTTGATATTGTTCATCAGCCGTTGGAACCAATTGAAAACCATTTGAAAATAAATCCAAGTACTTGTGATATATTATCAAAGCATTTTGTACCTGAATTGTTTTTTATATTTTAGAAAAACGGCTCCCCCTCAACATGTGCAACATATGTTTAAAGCCATTTTGGCACATGGAGGCAAGAGGAAGAATTCACTTCTTTTCGTAAATATTTTCTAAAAATATCGACATTACTTTCCCGATCAAAAATCAGTGATTCACATACAGTTAAAGATATTTTCGGGAAAGAATGTGGTTTTCAATAAAAATTGCTCCCCCTCAATATGTGCATCGAGTTTTGATAGAGTTTTGCAAATATTAGGGAAAGCCTGCACTTTGGAATAAATTAATCACGTTTCAATCCCTTTTTTGTTTTAAAATAGATGCTCCCAGTTAACATGTGCATGGAAAATTTGAAATCGTTTGGCACATGAATGGAGGAGAGTTTGCTAAACAATTATAAAACCAATTATCGAGTTATCAGTTTAAATCCAATTTAAATCACAAATTCTCCCCCGATCACAATTTTTAAATCAATTGAAATTTGTGATCTTTATAAATTTAAATTGTTTTCGAAAGCTTTTGAGAAGAATTGTGACTTGCTTATGAGAACATTTAACCAATAAGGATCAAATCTTCAGACTTTTAAACTCCATTGCTCAGACATGCATGAGTATCTTTTGAAAACATAACATTAGCAAAGGTTTTGAATCAATTGTATAAAACATTGTTCATTTTGATTTTCCAAAAGTAAACTTTGCTCATTTACGTGCCAATTTTTTAAAAATACTCTTTTTCATTCGATTGAAATCATTCTCCCCCTCAATCAATGACACAAGTTGTTGATTGAGAGATAGAGATTTTCTCAGATGATAAGCACAGTTGATTTACAAGAATAATAGAGTACGAGGTATTTTCAAAACAATTTTGTTTTCATTAGATGACAAATATTTTTCAGAAGAATCATTAGACGGAAAAATATTTGAAAAGAAAAACATTTGTCTTTTTGGTGACAAATATTTGTTTTAAGAATCAGAGCATGAGATTTGAAAAAATAAGATTAAGCATGACTCTGTTCTTTCTTTTTAAAATGGGTTACTGCCTGAAATGACAATAAACCACCATTATTCTCCGCCTCATTTTTTTTTTATTTTTTTTATAGCATGTTATGTACATTCGAAAAACATCTAAAAACCCGTAACATTCTTTGAATGTCAACACAAAGTCCATAGATGATATCGAATAAAGAAAAACATGATAAAAAAACAATTTTTTTGGGATTTTATTTTTCAAGATTTTCTAATTTTTATGGATTTTGAAACTTTTATAATTTTATATTTTCTTTTTGTGGGTTTTGAAGTTTTGTATTTTTCTTTTTGAATAAATAGATACAAGAGATAGATGAAGAAAAACCTTTGCTCCTCGTCTTCTTCTTGAAGATGTTTGAGTGTTTCCGGTTGTAGGCTCTTTAGACCAAGTCGTGGAAGAATGAACTCAAAACGATCTCTAGGAAGAGCTTTGGTGAAGATATCTGCTAACTGGTATTCAGATCTCACAAATAGAGTTCCACCACACCTTTTTCCACTTGTTTCCGAATGAAATGATGTCGAATGTCAATGTGCTTTGCTCTTGAATGTTGAACGTTGTTGCAAGAGAGAGCAATGGCACTTTTGTTATCACAATATAGAGGGATATTGTTGAATTCAAAGCCATAGTCAGATAATTGGGATCTCATCCATAGGATTTGAGCACAACACGATGACATGGCTATGTATTCAGCCTCTGTAGAGGATATAGAAGTACTCATTTGTTTCTTTGAAGACCAGCTCACAAGCTTATCACCTAAAAACTGAGCACCTCCAGATGTACTTCGACGAGTATCTTGACATCCTGCATGGTCGTAGATGCATAGGTAGCCGTTAGTGACATACCGATGTCCTTCAGGTACCAAAGTCCCATATTGATGGTTCCTTGGAGATATCGAAAGACCCGTTTAACCACTTCAAGGTGCTTTTGGTAGGCTTAGCAGCGGTATCAAGCACACATGCATACAAATGAACGAATATCAGGTCATCTGGTGTGAGGTACATCGTGGATCCAATCATACTTCGATATTTTGTTTGATCTATCATGATCCCCGAGTGGTCCTCATCCAATTTGGTAATGCTCTAACATGGGAGTGTCAACGGTGTCACAAGTGTCAAATCCAAATTTCTTTAAAATTTCATTTGCATATTTAGATTGATTAATAAAAAGCCTCCTGGACTTTGTAAAATTTGTAATCCCAAAAAAATGACATTTGTCCCATCATTGACATTTGAAATTTGGAGCCCATACCCTTTGAAAAACGGTCACATTCATTGGGGTCAGTCGAGGCAAAGATAATATCATCAACATAAATTTGAACGTGAATTAAATATTTGCCCGACTTCGGTGAACAATGTCGGATCAACTGCTCCTTTGTGAATCCAGAGATAAAGAAAATTTGATAGCGTATCATACCATGCCCTGGAGCTTGCTTCAAGCCGAAGAGCCTCTTCGCGATAGACATGAGTAGGATGCTCTAGATTCACAAAACCTTCCGGTTGGCTGACGTATATGACTTCTTTAAGATCTCCGTTAAGAAAAGCCGTCTTTACATCCATCAGATAGACAATCATATTCTTACTTGCAGCATTAGCAAGGAAGATTCTGATTGCCTCGATGCGTACCACTAGAGCAAATGATTCTTAAAATTCAATACCCTTCTCTTTGACGGTATCCTTTTGCAACTAATCGAGCCTTGTTATTTAAAACATCACCATGATCACCAAGTTTTACTTTGAAGATCCACTTTGGAGCAATGATCATAGACAAGTCAGGGGCAGGTACTAATTCCCATACATCTAGTCGATGAAACTCATGAATTTCTTCTTGCATGGCATTGAACCAGTTGTCTTCATTCATTGCTTTTTTAACATCTTTTGGTTCGACCTTGATAGTGTGAGTTGAAGAAGCACCATAAGGCATCGCTTGCAAGTTGTTTGCGAGTGGATACAGTCCGAAGGATTTCCATGATGTTGTCCAATGGATGATCATGTGCCCATTTTCGAAGATGTTCATGTGGTTGTAGTTGAGGAACTGAAGTAGCAGAGTCGATTTCTCCTGCTGAAGATGGTTCTGATGATGATTTAGGAGCAAATATGTTTCCAAATGGGGCATCTTCAGGAGTAGCAAAGGGATTCTCTCCATCAAGGGTGCGAAAACAATTTCATGATGTACACTCGATGATTGATGATTTTTGATGACAGAGTGATCTGAAGAAAGCAGCTTCTTGACTTAAAGACATAGAAACCATAAGGGTTAACTTCATTGATGGGATAGAAGCGGCCTCTATTGATGGAATTGACAGATCATTAGCTATTGGCTCATAGTGTTCATCAAACATTGGATCAAACAGTTTCTTTAAGTCATCTTCTGAAGGAGGTACATAAGGAGTTGCTGGGGAAGAATCGTATACAAGAGTAGAACTGATGGGACTACTTGATGATGCGGGTCCAATCGCTGGTTGTCAGAGCCATTTGACCGGTCACCATCGAACGTAACGTGAATTGTTTCCATGATATTTCAAGTTTCTTGTTGTAGATTCGGTATCCTTTTCTGCTAGGTGCATATCCTACAAATACTCCAATGTCCGCTTTAGCTTTAAGTTTGCATAAGTCTTGACCCTCATTAGTTGGATAACATAATGCACCAAACACCCGAAGGAATGAGAGATTAGGTTTTCGATTGTGGACAAGTTCATATGGAGTTTTTCCATGAGAGGTGTGAATTAGGGATCGATTTTGAGTATAGCATGCAAAGTGGAAATGGCTTCAGCCCATAGAAACATTGGAACCTTTGAGTAAATAAGCATTGTTCTTGCAACTTCCACAAGAGTTCGATTTGCTCTTTCAACTACACCGTACTGTTGAGGAGTTCGTGGAACACTTCTTTGATGACTGATTCCAACACTTTCATAAAACTCACTAAGTTGTTTATTAACAAACTCGTTCCATTGTCTGCTCGATGATTCCGACAATTTTGTTAAGTCAAACTGCAATTTGATAAGTTTGATGACGATATCTTGAGTTTCATCCTTTGTCCTTAAGAACTTAACCCAAGTAAATCGAGATTAATCATCAACCAAAACTAACACATATTTCTTCCCAAAGATATTCTGCACTCTCATGGGTCCACATAAATCCATGTGAATGGTATGAGAACTTCGGAGTTTGTAGGTTTGGGTTTGTGGGCATACTTCTTGCTTTTCCCAATTGGCATGTCTTGAACAAAGATGATCCTTTTCATACTTTAGTCTCAGGTGCCTACAACTAAGTCCTTCCTGGAGAGATCATTTATGGTGCCGAAGTTCAAGTGATTGAGACGACGATGCCATAACCAAGATTTTGTTTTCGAAGCCTTTGACAACAAGCAAATTGGAGAATACTTCATCATATCTTCGATAGAGATGGTGTATAGATTTAAACCACGTGTTCCTCTTAAAAGTTCTTTACCATCAAGTTCTCTAACGAAACAAGTGTAGTTTTTTAAAGGCCACTTCTAGATCGAGAATCACGAATTGACCGATGAGAATAAGTTATGACCAAGACCTTCAACGTAATATACCCTAGAGATAACACTATCACTGACAACATAGTCTCCATAACCCATAATTGCAATCGAAATGATCATTCCCGAATCATCAAAATTCATGAATTTACTCACGAAGTTCATGAGTCGCGACCGGTCTCCAATATGCTTAACAACTGAGTCAAGGTACCACATAACGATTTGAACGATCTGCAGTTGAACACAGACAAGAATGGATAACTGGATAATTGGGATCGCTATGCGAGAATGGGTTCCATTTGGTTAGTAACATTGATTGGAACACCCACATCAAAAATAGAAACAATGGAATCATCAAGGATAGATGCAGTATTAGTGTCCGTATTAGACCTATTCAAAGTATGTTCACTTCTTAAGGGAATAGTTCTATCAGTAGGCATCCATTTCCTAATGGGAATTGATCTAGATAATTTAGGGCACATCTCATTAAGATTGAATTTTCGACCAGTAGGTATCCATTGATAACCTATGTTACTAAATTTCCTTCCTGTGGGTTTCCAATGTTTTCTAACCTTCTTCCGCCATTGCTTTCTAGCCTTCTTAGCTTGATTTTTTCATTAACTATCTTATCGTGGCATTTAACAAAGATAATCAAATCATCAAATATTCACAATTATTTCAAGATTAGTAACGGAAACCACGAATTCCATGTTTTGCCAAAAGTAGAATTCGTGATTAATTACAGACGATAGAGCTAACACTAGAATCAACATGATTTGTTTTATTCAAATTCTCCATAAGGTGATCTTCTACTCTCTTCAGACACCTCCTAGCATGCAAGGTCCATCTTATGTTGCCTTGAGGCTTTGAACGCTTGCTTTGGTGTCCTTCTTACTCCTCGAGAGGAATTAGAACATTAGTTGGTTTTGCTACTTTTGCATTCTGAACTAGAAGTGGATCTCAACTACTTGAAGGCACTCTACGCTTTACTTGCTTAGTAAGGGCATAGAATGAGTTGCATACTTATCACTAGAATCGGCAAGGCATCACAACATTACCTTTCGCACCTAAGGATTTAGGACATGTTGCTATTAAACATTCTAACATCTCCCGAGATCGCTGGCCTGAATGCAAACAAACCTAATTTCACTATCAAGTGGCTTATTTATGAAATCCTCTTCTACTATCTCACTTGAGAGATTCAAGATTATCCTTAAGGCGAGCAAGATAATTATGAAATACAAGTTCATTATTCCTAAGATGAGGAGGAATGCATTTAACACATAAAGATATTTAGAGTCTGGTGACTTTGATGCAATATTCTCATTAAGACAAGGCATTTTCCCTTTACCCTCCCCTCGATTCTCAATTTCTTTTTGTAAAGAGCTATTATCTCAAGTTTTTTTGTCATGAGTGACTTTCACTTAATCATATAACTCTTTAAAGTGTTGTTTCACCTTTTCATTTTCTTCTAGAAAACTCTCATTTTCCTTTTTGTAGAACATTAACCAAGTTTTTAAGATGAAAACTCGAGAACTCGAGAATCTAAAGGAGGAGGCATTGGGAGCCTCATTACATTGTTCTTTTCACCCTTTAATTGTGAAATTTGGGTTCTCATTTTTCTGATCATGTTACAAAGGAGCTCAATTTGTTCATCACGCTTGATTTCAAAAAGCGCATCAAATTTAGGAGCATCCAAGGATGTCTTGATATTTGAGGTTTTAACATTTTCTTTTGATATTGATATTTTAATTGCAAAGCAAGATGCTCAACTTCCAATTTAGAAAATCGTTTCACCAGTTATCATGATCATCCCGTTCAAATTTTTCATGCAATTTAGAGTTAGTTTTATCAAGCTCAATGACAATCATCATGGGAGACTTTCGAGCAATATATAATTCATGAAATTGAGATGCATTAATTGAACAATTGCGGTAAAACACATCTTGAGTGATACATTCAAATCAGATTTCATTTAAGGTATGCAGGTTCTTCCTCTCAATCTCATTATATTTTAATTCTCGCTCATAGTCATTGACCTCAACTATCATTATCAAATTCCTTTTCCATTTCCTTAATATCGAATCCATCCCTTTTTTAAGACTCTCAAATTGACCCTTTAATTGTTTAAAGAAAGGCATGACCTCGCTAAAAAGCATTCTTTAGTTTCTCAAAACCCCTCTCCCTTCGCTATCCCAAAGAGTGTGATCCTTTTCTTACACGCCTTCTCAAAGTCACAAATAATTGATAAATAACATACCGACCATTAAGGTCTTGCTCTTAGTGGGAATAGATCTAGGAACTAAATGCATTGGTGTATTAGGGATATACAGCTGGCGGAAGCTACATGGGGATTCGTACAACAAGCTCATCATTTTTTCATGTCCATAGTAACACTTGTCCTATGTTTGAGGTCTAAACTTGTTAAATGCAATCCAATTATCCTTAGCAGTTAGGGTAAGTTTTATAACTCCTATTTGAAGGACTCTTAAGTTTTTCATCCAATTTCTTTCTAGTGACTTCTTCTAACTGCCTATCTTCCTCGTATTCTCACAAGAACTAGGTTTCTCGTTTAGGCTTAAGGATTTCATTGCCATCATAAATTACCTTATGAGCTCTATAGCTTTCTTACAGAGCCTCGAGGTTTGGTTCATCAACTAAAGTAACACTATGTTTGTCACTTAGAACTCTATGCTTAGTGATCATGTGGCAATCAATGGTGTTTCCTGTACGAGAATTTATTTTCAAGTTTGTTTTTCAAATTTTTCGGTTGGAAAATTCATTTTAAAAGTTTTGATTCCTTAGCATAAAATCCCTCTAAGGACTTTCACATTTTCTTGAAGTTCTTTTTTGCTTAAAGCTTATTTATTAAGCTTTTCATTTAAGGAATCTAGCTCTTGTTTTAGTATTTCTTCCCTAAAGTTACATTTTCTAATAATTGTATTCATTTGGTCATCCATTTCCTGCTCACGAGTGGTTAACTCAAACTTAGCGTGTTGTTCATAAATGGCAACTTGTTCTTTTTATATTCGGCTTTTAGAGATAAATTGAATCATAATACACAAGTGGTATTCATAAAAACATAAGTTATTGATCGCAAAGATGCTGCCACTTGGTACAATCTACTTTCGGCTTTGCTTCACATATTGATCATATGACAATATTGCTATTACCCCTATTATCAATATCCTCTGATTCATAAGTTTCAAAAGATTGTACTTCATTATGCATCTTTTGCTCATCAACCTCATCGTATAGTTTTAATACCTCTGAGATGATTGATTCTTTGGATTACAAATATTGTGGTGATGAGACCTTTGGAGAGACCATGGGTGAGATGCTAGCCATGAAGATTGTCCGTAGTAGGTTCATCATCCACATCCGAATCATAAGCATCACGGCCACTACTTGAAATGCATTTAGATTGTTCTCGACCCATACCCCGTTGTTGTTCATCCACATCACATCATGTCTTGACATTTCAAAGAAGAAACAAAGCAGCTTCATCCAAAATGTCTCCGAAGCTTGAACAAGTAACATCTTCTCGTCTGCATTTTGAGGGCGTTTGGAGATGTGCTTGCAATGTGTCCATCCCCACCACTTGTAGCACTTGACTCGGCTTCACTTGTCCCCGATTGGCATTCTCTCACGATTTCTCCTAGCCACATACCTCCACCTACTCCACCTCTTCCTGCTTCATACTCGCTACTCCCACCCAAGCTGGTTGCACCATAACCTTCCATCTCCCATTTGGATTTGTGTGGGTTGTCGCCTCGAGGTTATTGTTGGTGTAAGGAGTGGTATTCAGATTTTGACTAACCATGAGAGACAGTTGATTGATGAAGTTTTCCATGAGTGTTTTTTAGTCTGGAGGCTTGTATGCTGGATCAAGAATGAGCTTGTAATTACCATTACTAGTGGGTATGACTTGAGAAGCTTTGGTGGTAATTCCAACATTGGTGTAGAATGCTATTGAATCATTTGATGAACTTGTTTCACCCTGTTTAGTTTTGAACTATTCAAGATTCATTCTTTCAAACATAGCATGTCTCTCATTCTGAAGAAGGAAAGCATACAATTTTTCATTGTTGGTGTTCTTCAATCCTTTGGTTAGCCAGGTGAGGTGACAAATTTGTATATTGGGGATTCATGTTGTTCACAAACTTTGAATTCGCTTAATATTTGGCATGGTCATTTTGATATTCTCGTATCATTCACAAGCTTGTAGAATCTCAAGTAATATTCGTAGACACTTTCTTACGGTTTCATCTTAAAGTGCTCAAATTCAATTCATCTGTGATTCTCCTGCCTTCCTTAGTCAATTCAACCCGATAGAAGCATCTTGACATTATCCCAAATGACTTAGCTTGAGTTGTGAGAAATTGTAGAGATATCTTTTGGAGGACCTTGAAGTAATAATTGAAGCCCGATGATCGCATCAAATCTCTTTTTCTCCTTATCACCAGCTCATCATAACGCCTTTGGTGCATAATCCAAAGATCATTGTTCCATCAAGATGTCAGGTCTCTTTGTTGTCTCAACTTGATAAGGTCCTTCATCAATTGATTTGAGAATGTTTACCCCATTTTATTTTCCCAAACATAAACCTGATTCTTTGAGCCCATGAGTCATAATCACCCGGCAAGCGTGGACGATGTCACTGATCCAGCTTGCCGAGAAGAAACGATAGTAGGCACGTTGTTTGACATGATTACAAGTTCTCTACCGGATTTTACTATTCTTTGATTAAATCGAAAATTGATTCTTTCACGGATTTTACTAAACCCAGGAAACAACCAGAAAATGTAGCATAGAAGTGACAAGTCTCAATAGACAAGTAGTTAAATAGTCAACTCGCTTTGGTATCAACTCACCGAAAGGTCAACTCGCTTTAAAACAAGTCGCTTAAAACTCAAGTCGCTTAAAGAAACAACTCGCTAATAGCTGCGTCGCATACGTGACAACTCGCTAACCACCAAGTCGCTAAACCAACTCACGACACACAACCTCTGCTTAAAACCAACTCATTGACACTACAACTCAATAGCTAAGTAGCTTTAAAACTCAAGTCGCTTAAGAAACAACTCGAAATAACCAAGTCGATATACCAACTCGCCGCTAATACAACTCATAATAGCCAAGTCATATAACAAACTCGCTCAATAACAAAGCAACTCGCTTCCAAGAAATGCAACACCATATGCTAAACTGCCAGACTCTTTAAAAAACAACCACTTAATCAATCAAAAACAACCAAACCACAATGATTTAAGCCTTCCAATTCAAAACCTAAACACATATGATGATCCTAAACACAAAAGTACAATCAAAATTCAAACTTTAACACTAGAAATTGTCCAAATGATTCAAACTCTCCTAAACACTTATAACCCTAAAAACCTTATGAAATCCACCAAAACAAAGAGCATGAAAGATGAGTGATCAAACCATGGCTCTTGATACCAATTGTAAGATATATGATTTCACAAACACATCACACCATAATCATATGAGGCGTTAACAATGTTTTAGAGAGAGAAAGTTCAAGAGAGAGAAGAGGAAGAGAGTTGGGAACTATGTGAAACAAAGAAAAATGGTATTGAAAGCTCCAAGCCTCTACCTTGCAAGGTAGAGGGTATTTATAGTGTCTTACAATAAACGCCTCTTACGGGCGTGGATCAGCATACAAGTGGTAAAGACCATCCGCCCCTCCACGGTTTTACTTAACTAACTTATTACTAACATTAAATAACTACGACTACGAGCTTTCTAATGATTACATATACCTGAGGTGACCGACACTTTAATGACTGAATTTTTTTATTCCTAACACTTTTCTTGATCCTCCAAAGCAATTGGGATCTGAAAATACCCTGAAAATCCATCGAGGAAACAATAGTATTCATGTCCTGAAAGTCTTTCTAACATTTGGTCGATGAAAGGGAGTGGGAAATGATCTTTTCGCGTTGCGTCGTTTAATTTTTTGTAATCAATGCAAACACTCCATCCAGTGACAGTCCTTGTAGGGATCAATTCGTTATCCTCGTTAACGACTATTGTCATTCCTCCTTTCTTGGGTACAACATGAATAGGGCTAACCCATGCGCTATCGAAAATAGTGTAAATCAAACCTGCATCCAAGAGTTTAATGATTTCATCCTTGACCACATCTTGAAGTTTTGGGTTCAATCTCCTCTGCGGTTGTACCACTGGTTTGAAATTTTCTTCCATTAGTATCTTGTGAGAACTATATGAAGGGTTAATTCCTTTTATGTCAGAAACCTTCCATGCAATTGCCCCTTTGTGCTTGCTTAAAACCTGCAACAATGACCTTTTTTCTTCGTTAGATAATAATGAGGAAATAACAACAGGAAAGTTAGGTTTACCATCAATAAATGCGTATTCTAAATGAGAAGGAAGATCCTTGAGCGTGGGAGTATTTTCTCCTCTTTCTGGGACGTTAGCAGAACACAACATGTGGCTGTCCTCAGTATTTCCTTCCCACTTGTCTCCTTCATCCATCCCTAATTCATCAAATTTTTCGACCTAGTCTCCATATACCAGTAGTACTGAATCCGAAGGTTCTACTTGAAAACGTTCATGCACATTTTTCTGAACATTAACCTCAACTAAATCGAGATCATTAAGGCCGTCGTTCGTGATTGTGGCATACTTCATGGATTTCTCGAGGTCGAAGGTTATCTTATCGTTTCCAACTTCTAAGGATAACTTTTTATTGAATACATCAATCATGGCATGTGCGGTGGCAAGGAATGGTCTCCCGAGAAGGATTGGAATATCATCTTCTTCCATTTCAAGTACCACAAAATCGATTGGGAATACAAACTTATCAATCTTGACTAAGACATTTTCGGCAATTCCTTTAGTATTGAGTTGATTTATATGTCAGCTCAATGCACATTCTCGTGGGTTTCAAGTTGTCGAATTCGAGTCATGAAAATAGCGAGTAAGGCATGAGGCTAATGCTGGCTCCCAGGTCGGCTAGGGCTTTCTCAAAAACGATACCACCTATAGTGCATGGTAAGGTAAAACTCCCTAGATCTTTTTATTTGAGAGGAATGTCTTTAAGAAGTGCAGCAGAACACCTTTGATTCAAGGTAACTCATGCTGATCAGAAAGTCTTCTGTAAGTGAGGAGGTCCTTCGTAAATTTAGCATATTTAGGCATTTTTTCTAATGCCTCTATGAGAGGGATGCTTATGCTAAGTTGTTGCAGTTTCTCCATGAATTTCTGAAACTATAGCTGTTCTTGCTCCTTCTTAATTCTCTCAGGAAATGGTATTCGTGGAACGTAGGGTCGAACTTTTTCTTGTGATATTGTTGGTTTAATTTCCTATGTTTCTTTGTTGTTGTTTTAAGGCGTTTCTTTGTCTTGAATCACTGAGTTTGAGGGATAGGCTGTTTCTTTGTAGTTCAATCCACTCTGTTTGGTGATTGCATGAGCTAAGTCCCTAGGGTTGGTTTCCGTGGTACTTGGAAGTTCTGTTGGGTTTTAGGTTCCTTGCATCAAGAATTACTTTAAGTACTGGAACCACGGACAGGCTTGATAGAACCACGGACATAAGAGTGTAACCACGGATGAAGATAAACCATGCTAGTAGTAATGTAAACCACGTGATGATATATTGTAACTATTGCTAGTGTTTTGTATAGTCGGTTAGTTTATTGTTTTAGATAAATATGGAAAAGATATTTATCTTGTAGGTTACGCATTGTATAATGTATAGGACTCCTTGGCTTATAAAAGGAGGTCCTAGGTTAGATTAGAAGCATGTAAGTCTTATATCAAAAGTCAATACACTTCAAGGTTGCAAAACCCTAATATCAGAAGAGTATTCAGATAATAAATAATATTGAGGTGTTGAATGTTAACTTCTTCTTAAGATTAAGTGTTAAATTCCACATAATACTTAATAAGTTGTTATTCTAAGTCAATTTCTATATTAGATCGTTTGCTCAACCGATCAACAAGTGGTATCGAGCTTGTGATCTAGAAACCGCGAATCAAGAAGAAGTTAAGTTAAGTTTTGTTCAAAGAAGATAAGATGTCCTGACGCTAAACTCACATGGTGATCGCCAAAGGTACCCATGCTCAAGCATGGTGAGTATCAACCGGAGAATGCGAATGAGACAATACATTCGCATGACACTATGCTCGATGTCGTTGAAAAGGGAGACACTCTTCCTAAGAAGGGTGAGGATGGCAAAGAAATTTCCATTGTTAGTGAAATTGATAAGGTAAGAGAAAGCTGGAGATCAAGGCTCACAAGATTCTCCATGGGAATACCCAATGATTATGCTTTGGATTTTGAGCAATATGAATCGCTAAAGAGTTATGGATGCTCTTGAGACAAGGTTTGTCGGCAATGAAGCTACCAAGAAGTCCGTAATGAATATGCTCAAGCATCAATTTGAAACCTTCCACCGCCTCGTGGAGAAAAGATTGATTGCACATACAATAGACTTCAAAAACTTACCAACTCAAGTCTCAGAGATTATAAGGTTCTCCAAGAAGATATTAATTTGAAGTTCATTAGGAGTCTATCATCTGAATGGGCTATTCATAAAATTGTGTGGAGGAATAAGGAGGACTTTCCTAGGATGACTCTGGATAATCTCTTCAACAACTTGAAGGTTTATGATTCTGAGAATAACTTTGCTAATGCATCTACTGCTAATCCAAACATTGCTTTTGTCTCCACTAATCACAAGAGCTCACAAGATGTATCCACCGCTGCCTATGGTATATCCACGGCTATTGCAAATAATACCATCGTTAGTGATAATGTTAGTGATGGTGCAATTTGTGCTTTTCTCGGCCGATTTAACTACTAGTGTTAATGTTGTTGAATCAAGATCTAGATCAAATTGATCCTGATGATCTGGAAGAGATTAATCTTCAATGGCAAATGGCAATGTTAACTCTCCAAGCAAGGAAGTTTTGAGGAGGACCGGAAGACAAGTTAAGCATGATGGTCAAAGGAGAGCAGGGTTCGACAAAAGCAAGATGGAGTGCTTTAACAGCAAGAAGAAGGGTCACTTTGCAAGGGAATGTCGAGCTCCTAAGAGGATTGAAGGTGTTATGAAGATCATCAAGAGTCCGCCTTCTTCTTCAGCATTGGTAGCTCAAGATGGTCTTGGTGATTATGATTGGAGTGATCAGATTGAAGAAGGACCTAATGCGCCTTTTTGCTAGTGAAGCTTCAAAGAGCATAACTTTGCTCTTATGGCTTATGCTTCATCTTCGTTCGATTCCGAGGTATCTAATGAGTCTCCGCTGCTCTTTTAAATCATGTCATGATAACTTAGAATCTCAAAAAGCTATCACAGAAAGTATGAGGAAAGAAGTAGAAAGACTAACTATGGATAACTTAGGTTACAGGGTTGGTCTAGAGAGTGTGGAAGAGAAGCTTAGATATCAGTATTAAATGCGAGTTTGAGTATGTAGATAAGATCAATATATTAGGTGGTGAAATTGATCTTAAAATAGAGAGATTAAAATGCTTAAAGAGAAACTTGAACTAGCAGAGAGTGAAAAACAAAAGGCCCTAGATGAAAAAGAAAAACATGTTGTTAGGGTAGCTAAAACACAATTTGCTTTTGATCTAGTTCATAAATCTATAGAGAGTCATCTAATGAAAAAGGGTTCTGGGATTGGATACAACAATATGCCACCACCTACTCTTATGCAACATGCACCACCCAAAGAAGTGTCATTTAGTAGTGAATTCAGTTTTAACAAACCTGTTGAAGGAATAAGTAAGACCGAGACACCTAAGATAAGTTTCGATATGTCCTCGATGCTCCCATCATTGAAGATTGGGAATCGATTTCGAGGAAGATAGTAAAGTATCAACACGTACCGAAAAGTTAGAATCTATTAAGAAAGTGGATACTAGACAAGCTAATCTTGTACCTAGATTTGGAGCTAAAGTTACCAAGAATGTAGTAGAGTACAGTGGAAATACCTATGGAACGGATGAAACAATATAAACCTAGGGGTAATCAAAGAAGCTTAAATGGTTTAATTTCTAACCGATTAGGTGATGAGTTTCAATGTGTTAAAAGGCTTGTTTTATATGTGGTAGTTTTGAGCATTTACAGAGAAATTGTAATAAAAACATACCACAAGTTTGGAATCATTGGAGGAGGGTAAATCACCAAAATTTTTCAAAGAAAACAAACCCTCATCCTAACGTAAGCATGATTCCTAAAGCAAGTGTTAATGAGGAATGGGAATACAAAATCTATTGTCAACGCTCCCAAATGGGTTCCAACCACTCAAGCAAAGTGTAAACACGGCTACAAAATCAAACCATCGATAAGCCAAAAATCACCACGAGATAACAAAGAAGTTTTAAAAATTCCAAAGGTGATAACCGATACGCTGGTTGGGAATCATTTTTATGTCAAGTTAAGGCCTCTAGTTGGCAATGGAAGCCTAAGACCAAGGTTTTACATCATGTCAGCTGTGCATCAATGGACCTAACCAAATTTGATTATATTGAGTATACGTATGCACTCCAAGTCAGATTGGTGGGTCCACAAAAGGAACTAATTTGTTTAATTTTATGTACAGGGCAATCTACAAGATGAGCTAAAAGACAAAGGAGTTTTTGATAGTGGTTGCTCTGGGCACATGACTTGGGATGGGAGCAACCGGGAAGATTTTGAAGCTTTTGATGGAGGATATGTGGCTTTTGGCAATGATCCAAAGGGAGGAAAGATACTTGGAAGAGGCAATAATCGTAATAGAAATTGGACTTTGAAAAGTCTACTTGGTACGTGAACTTAAGTACAATTTATTCAGTTTCTCAAATGTGATAAGAAAAACCGGGTACTTTTTGGTGAAAATGAGTGTGTGGTGTTGTCTCCCGAAGTTTAAGATGCCTCGATGAGAAGTTTATACAAATTAGGGTACCTAGGAAGGAAAATATATATTGTTTTGATCTTAAAGATGTAATTCCTAATAGGTCATTAACTTGTTTATTTGCTAAAGCATCTGTGGATGAGTCTAAGTTATGGCATAGAAGATTAGGTCACCTCAACTCAAATCCCTGACAGTACACCTCCAACCACTGATACTACAACTCAAATCACTGACAGTACACCTCCAACCACTGATACTACACCTCAAATCACTAATATTTCACCTATTGTATGGACTAGGAGAAAGAAGGGCACTAAGCTTCCTCGGGCTAGTGCTAGTGGTGTTGCTCATGAGGCTATCACAGGTGATGAAGGTGACATGATTGGAAGGGCTTCCACCACTGACATACATGCTTAGATGCCGATCGTGATAGTGGAAACATCAATAAGACCCAACCTTTGGCAACTTCTAATGTGGAGAGTTCCTTGGAACTTAACACGGGTGGAGGAATCCCTAGCCACTTGGCTATAACAGGTGCATAGATGTTCGCAGCTCTCCGATGCTATGTTTTCTATATCCAAAGATTCACCCTCGAAAGCAACAGCACCGGTGATGAGGATAGGTTGGAACCGAACATGAATTGACGGATTCCGAGTTTGTACATACCGACTTTTCCAATGAACCACTCTCTGACCGCCTCACGGTCGAAGTGGGGAGGATATTCTTGAACGCTTAAATGAATTGACGGCCAAATGTACCAAGATGGAGGAGACGCTCTCTAATCTCAAGGAATTGGTCGGGTTTCATGAAAAGGATATTCGCGCTTGAAGGACAGGTGGTTTTGGTTTTGGAGAAGATAAAAGGCTCGGGCTTGTCGCTTTGAGGAAGCTAAGAAAAAGAAGCGAACTCCTTTCCAGCTCTGAATATGGAGGATGTATCCAAACAGAGGAGGAGTGAAGGCAAGAATTCAGGGGAGGATGTTAATGTATCTATGGAAGAAGATGTTGATAGTGGAGATCAAACATTTGTGGTATTTGATAAAGATGGGAATGAGGCGCTCTTGAAAATGTGAAGAAGGTTGTAGAAGATGTAGTATCGAACACAAACACGGATGGTATGTCCGAAACCACGTTAGTACACTTCTAACCATCGATGATGTACCGCATATAGCAACTATAAACACTACAACTATACCTTCAAAGAATCATACCCACCGCTATTATAACCACTTCCATCATGTAACAACTCTCTATATTACCATCTAAGCCTAAAGAATTAGAGAAAGAAGTCGTAGTACATTGATTAATTCAGCAAAACATCATCTATTACTACACCCATTATTGCACCGCTTATCTCTTCCAAACTCGTAATTAAACCCAAACCCGAGGAAAACTTTAGTTATTGGTGAACCATCGAAGAAGAAGGTGCTTCAACTGATGTTGGAAAGGGTAAAGGTATTGCAGACTGTGAGTTGAAGTTTAAATCTAGATAACAAGAAGCTTTTGATGACTAATTTGTAAAGAATATGGTTGTCAAGAACAAGCGACCTTGGATAAAAGAAAGAAAGAAGAGGAGGAAGCTAGTGAGAAATGTTTAGCTATATGGTATAACTCGTAAAACTATCTTCAAGCTTCTTTACAAATTCTTGATGAGTTTATCGCGCACAAGAATGGGCATTGCTGGATGATGAGGAGAAAGCTAGATTGATGAATGAATAGGCAAGGAAGGTTAGCAAAACAAAGAAACAGGTTATAAGAAAGAAACCTCCTACTATCGGATGAGGAATGTATTGATGAAAATTATTAAGAATTCAGCATTTATGTTTCGATAATCTTAGTAAATGTTAATTTGAAAGAATTTTGGAAATCTATGAGAGATGTATGAGGATTAATGTAGATGATTTATGTCCAATGAATTCTGAGAAGGAAGAAGAGTGGATAAAGAAGCATGATGAGTGGATGCTAAGTAAAAGGAAGAGAAAATCTGAGGTTCAGAGTCATCCGATTCTAAAAGATTGAACGTTGTTGAAAATGAAAATCAAATCATTTCTTATGAGTTTAAGATTAATGATGGAAGTGAAGGAGTTTGGAAAATTAAAAAACTCAACAATGAAGTTTCTGAGTATAATAAATTTTCACAAATTCAAGATTTTGATAGAGATGATTTAATGAATCTTTGGATACTTTACAAGAATAAGTTTGGTGAAGTACATCCAAATGATTATTATGAGAGGTTGGTTTATCATCATTTGAAGATTCTATTTGAACCTACTCATGATGAATCTGAATGGCAAGGACTCTCCAATGGTCAAGTTACTAGATGGTTTTTATATCAAACTTGTGGAGTTCATGTTTTGACTATTTCTGGAAAGGTTATTCATATGCTTGTAGAACGGATTATCCTCAACCTAATAAGCATCCGTAAATTATTGTTCGATGTTGAAACCCGGTTGTATCAAGATGTTAGTACCTTATGATGGTCAAGATTACGATTTGTTATCAAGTATGAGAATATACTTAAGGCTAGTAAGTGTTTGGCTACATCCTCCATTTCAAATGTTTTGAGCTTAAAGGAAACTTGAGAATTATGTTGGAATGTATCAAGTTTAGGGGAGGATTGTTGGGTTTTAGGTTCCTTGCATCAAGAATTACTTTAAGCATCGGAACCACATGTGCTTGATATAGAACCACGGACGTAAGAGTGTAACCACGGATGATGATAACCGTGGCTAGTAGTAATGTGTAACCACGGATGATATATTGTAACTACTGCTAGTGTTTTGTATAGTCGGTTAGTTTATTGTTTTAGATAAATATGGAAAAGATATTTATCTTGTAGGTTACGCATTGTATAATGTATAGGACTCCTTGGCTTATAAAAGGAGGTCCTAGGTTAGATTAGAAGTACGTAAGTCTTATATCAAAAGTCGATACACTTAAAGGTTGCAAAACCCTAATCAGTAAGAGTATTCAGATAATAAATAATATTGAAGTGTTGAATGTTAACTGTTCTTCTTCTTAAGGTTAAGTGTTAAATTCCGCATAATACTTAATAAGTTGTTATTATAAGTCAGTTTCTATATTAGATCGTTTGCTCAACTGGGATCAACAAGTTCCGCTTCATCTTTCCAACCTGGTTCTCTAATATTCTTATTGCAGCGGCTTGATTTCTTAGTACATAGTCGTAATCCTTCTTTGTATTCCACACCAATTTTCCGCTTTCCTCTTGCTTCCTACTAGATTCTTTCACAAGGTTTTTTATCGCTTTTTCGAGGTTTGATATCCTTCCTTCTACAGGGATGTCGAATTTATGTTTAACCATTTTTACTTCCTATTTAAGGGAGTGCATAACAAACTCAAATGCTTTCAAGTTCTTCATTACTGACTGGAGTTCAAAGGGTTGTTCTATCCAATCTTCATGCCATGACGCAGAATGCAGGGCAACTTCTTCAATTCATGTCCATGCTTTATCAGCAGTCATCCAAGGGATAGGTTCCTTGGAGTCCAACATCTGTCGAGTTTTAATATTAAGCCCATTGTAAAAAATTTGTAATTGCTCGTTTTTTTTGAGTTTATGCTCAGGGCATTTGACGATGGCTTCATTGAATCTTTCCCAAACTGCAAATAATGATTCATCATTGTTGACGAAACTTCTCGATTACATCAATTTGTCAAGAATCATTGCAGAATTCGATATTCCTTTAAAAGGCCTTTTAAATGTACTCCATGTCGTAATAGATCCAAAGGTAGCTTCTTCATCCAATCCCTAGCTTTCCTTTAAGGTGAACGCTCTCATCATAACATGGTCTCTGGAAATGCCTGGTGCATGAAACAAATCTGCAATTTCGCAGACCTTAGAGATGTGCTTGTGTGTTTCTTCGTCTATATTTCCGTAAAAACTACATTTCTTTAATTCGTCCAGACATAGTTCCCAGAATTCGAACCTAATGTTTTCTTCGAGGGCTGGAACAGTGATCCCTTGTTCAACTTTAGAGATGGTAATATAATCATTAATGGTGAGAGCCATAATATCTGAAACTGAAAATAGATTGTGAGAAAACAAAAATTAAATAAACAAAAATAAAAGACTTAACAAATAATCCTAATATAGCTCCCCAGCAAGCTAAAAAAATTCGATGCGTGTATTCCTACCAGATTTAATATTTATAATTCTCATCTACCTAAGGTCTACCTAATGCACTAACGAGAAGTGAACCCGATCATGCAAGAGATAGAGTGGTAAACAGGAGGTCGTTCCCAAGAGATATGTAGATGAGGATCCTATTAAGTCTAAGTGTCACTTGTTTTAACTGGTTTTGAGGTTGAAATGATTAATTAACTAAAGACAAGAAATAAATGTGAAACAAATTAAGGTTGTGAACAGTGGAGAGAAAGTGTGCTAACCTAATTAATCATCCTATCATGTAAAATATGTTTTCTAAATTACTTCCAATTGATTCAAGTGGGGGTTTAAGTCGCTAGGACAGCATTTGATCAGTTCGTCCTAACCTATCAACAAAGGCTCCTACCCGACGTCAAAGGCAAATCCTTTAGGGATTCGAGGGTCTTAAGTCACCTAAGCCAAGTCATTAAGTACCCTACATGCAAGATTCAAAATAATGAGTGCTCGGGCGCTAGCATCTTAGACACTCATCCCTAACTTCTTAAGTTCGTCCATACGAACGGTGATCATTTGGGCAGTTCGCACAAGAGGGGAAAGGTCGTCAGTTGGTCAATTCTTACCCTTCCCAACTCTACCTACTTACTTAGGGTCAGTTGCTCAATTCTCCTAAGCAACTAGATACTACTGCATGTCAAAACTACCGAAGCTAGGGTAACTACCATTGAACTATGCATGCATACACTAGAAATAATTATATGGAAGCATGAAAAAACAAAAAATACATTCAAGGAATCATAATTAGGCTAGCACCAAAGGTGCTTAGCCGATCATATTAAACGATACAAGAAATTCAATGTTTAACATAATGAAAGACATGAATTAAAGTAAAAAATATAAATGATCGCTAAAGCTTATCAATATGGTGTGATTCCTCCCTTGGAGATGTCTCTGTGTGCTCCGTGTGATATGCCGTTGGAACCCTCTTCATGTTCTCTGCCTTTGAGTTGTGAGCGAATGATGTGAAATGTAGAATTTATGGCTTGTATTTATAGGCACGATCATAGTTACGGCGTAATTTGAGTTGAGAGTCACACTGTAACTTAATTATCTTCAAAACATAACTCTCGTTAAGTAGACTATGGCGTAAGAGTAAGGAATGGTTATGCCGTAGTTTGCAGCTCCGCCGTAGTGTTGATGTGAGTTACGCCGTAACCTCTTATCAGATGGTTGTTACGTCATAATGCTTGTGAGGATATTACGGCGTAGTTGATGGAGGCGCAAAATGCTTCATGACCTAGATGATTACGGCGTAACCTTAGTTGAGAGTTACGCCGTAACTGCAGTTGAGTTGGTGTTTTGAGATAAAATGTTGGGATTTAGTAAATCCAGTACCTAATGTGTCGGTCACCTCAAGTATGTATACTCGTTAGAAAGCTCGTAGTCGTAGTAATTCAGTGTTAGTATTTTTAGATTACTTTGTAACATCGCGGAGGACGGACGGTCTTTACCCATCAGTATGCCCGATCCAATACCTAATAGAGGCGCCTAAGCTTGTACACTATAAATAGCCTTTGCCCTCCAAGGCAAAGGGTTGGAACTTTCATAATACATTTTTCTTTGTCTCTCTAGAGTTCCTCTCTCCCACTTTCTCTCTAAACCCTAACCCTAGCCCAAGATATGTGTTGAGTAATAAACCAAGATCCTACAAATGGTATCAAGAGCCATGGTTTGATCATGTTCTTTGTTTGATTGTTATTGTTTGTTAAGGTTTATTTTGTTTTACGCTAAAAAGGGTGGTCTCGCTTAACGAGTTTTGAATCCTTAAATCTTTAAATTTTACACTTTTTAATCCAAGATTCTTATGGGTTAAGGTTTATTGAGTGTTAAACTTTCAGCTTTGCAAAAGGTTCAAACTTTACAAGTTTTTCTTGGTTTTAAGTTGTGTTTGGATACGGTGTACGTACCTACGCCAGTAAGAGAGAAAGGTGATTTTGATCCTCAAGCTTTGTTGTTTTGGTGTTTTTAAGGTTGTTTCATCTTCATAATCAAGTTTAGTAAAAGGTTTTGATCATAAAAACGTGTTTGGCAAAAATTTGTACTTTCTAATGCGCATAATCTAAAACCCTAATCCTACGCTAAGGTATTTGTCACTTGATCTTCATCTTCGGTGGTTACTCGTTCTTCTTCTTGCTTGGATAAGCCCTAAAACACTTCGACTTTGGATATCTCGCGGCATCGCGAAGTGTCGAGATCTTTTGTGGGTAAAACCCTAATTTTAATGCGATAAGCATAAATCTTACGCAGTAACAATTTACACGCGATAAGCTTTTTCTTACGCGATAAGCTTGTCTTACGCCTAAGGGAAACTTACGCATAAGGTTCTTAATTTTGGTTTACGATAAACTTAAGCTTTTTACCCTAAAAACTCTACGCTGCGAAGTTCTAGTCTACGCCAAGAAACTCGCCTACGCCGTAAGCTTGTGTCTACCGTAAGTTTGTTGTTACGCCTAAGAACTCAGCCACGCGATAAGCCCTTCATCTACATAAGCTTCTACGCTTAAGTTCCTAAGCGTAACTCGTTGTCTATGCATAAGTTTTACTTTATCTCTTGATTTTGTAAAACTGAAAGTATCTATTTCCTGTTAAGTCAAAGATTTGTAAAATCGTAGAATTTAAACATGTCTTCCGCTGTCGATGATGTGCAAGCTGCAGATCTCGATACTCCCCTCCTATGCTTGACGTAGAACCGACTATGAGTCTTGGTCACAAAGAATCGCCGCATCGCTTAGGAAAGGAGAATGGGGTTAACATCCTTAAGTCTATTGATGAAGGACCATATCAGGTTGAGACTACTAGAGACATGATTGATACTGCCAGCAGATGGAACAATAGTTTATGGAATGTATAGACCTAAGATGTATGATGAACTCATCGATAAGGAGAAAAAGAGATTCGATGTCGATATCGGGCTTCAAATATTATTCTTCAAGGTCTTCCAAAAGATATCTACAAGCTTATCAATCACAACACGAAGCCAAGACGCTTTGGGATAATGTCAAGATGCTTCTCTCGGGTTCAATTGACTATCGAAGACGAGAATCACAATGTATGATGAATTTGAGAACTTTAAGATGAAACCCAAGAAGCTTTATGAATATTACGTGAGATTCCACAAGTCGGCGAATGATATGAGGAATATCAAGATGACTATGCCAAACATTCAAATTAACTCAAAATTCGTAAACAATATGAATCCCGAATGGCACAAGTTTGTCACTTATGTGAAGCTTACAAAAGGACTAAAGAACACCAACTATGAGCAATTGTATGCCTTCCTTCTTCGGAATGAGAAACATGCTATGTTTGAAAGAAGGATTCTTGAACAGTTCAAATCTCAACCAGAAGAAACAAGCTCATCAAATGATACAACTGCATTCTTCACCAAAGCATCACAAGTCACACCCACTGAAAATGATTATCATAAGCCCGCTCGATTCGGATATAAGCAACCTAATTATGATGCAGTCATGGAGCACTTTATCAATCAAGTGGCTCTTATGGTCAAACAAAACCTCAACCGATCTCACCCTCACACTAACAACTATCTCGAAATCGCATCCAATCGCCAAAATCATGCCACCTATGAGAGACGGAAATATTGTGGTGGAAAATGCTGAAGGAAGACAGAAATGCTTATCCTCCTCCACAATGAACAAGGTAATGTAGGTTATGGGAATGGGTGTTGGTGGTGGATATGTTGGAAATCGAATCGTGGGAAGGAATGTAGTTTATCAACTAAAACCTATCAAGTGCTACAACCGTGGTAGAGAAGGGCACATTGCTAGAAACCGTACTCAACCAAAACGCCTCATAACGCAGAGATACTCTGAGACAAAATGTTGTTGGTTCAAGCACAAGATAATGGTGTAATGTTGAATGAAGAGGAGCCGTTGTTCTTGACCGATGGGAATGCTAGAACATATGATGGAGATGTGGACGAACAACCGCTGCATGCCGCCGTAACAATCCCAATGCCTTCAAGTTGCATTGTGATGCATTTGACTCGACGCTTGATGATGAACCATGCGCACAAACAATCTTCATGGCTAATATTTCTCCAATAACCTCTTCATCTCAACAAGCCAGTTCATCCAAGGAATCTATCATTAAAGAGGTACTCAAACTATATGATGTGGTTGATGAGCAAAAGATTCACCATGAAGTACACCCATCAGTCATTGAGTCGATATTGATAATATGGGTAATGACAATGTTATCCCATATGAACAATATGTGAAACAAGATGACAGTCTTGTTGTACTTAGTGATGAATCTTCTGCAATTAACAATGAATCCATGCCTGATGAATACACTATACTTGTGCTCGATTATTCCTTGACCACTCGAGCTCAATACCTATAAGGAACAAGTTGCTATTTATGAACAAATATAAGTTTGAGTTAACTACCCGTGAGCAGGATATGGATAACCAAATGCGTACAATTATTAGAAAAAAGTAATTTTAGAGAAGAAGTATTAAAACAAGAGTTAAACTCCTTACAAGAAAAGCTTTCTAAAATCGCTAAGCAAAAACAAGAACTTCAAGAAAATGTGAAAATGCTTAAGCAATAATTCAATGCTAAGGAATCAAAACTTTGAATGATTTTTCCAATCTAAAAACTTTGAAAGACAAACTTGAAAATAAGTTGTACGTACAAGGGAATACCATTCTGAGACGCTCACATGATCACTAAGCATAGAGTCTTAAGCTTATAAGCATAGCATTCCCCTTGTTGAGAAACCAAGTCCAGAGGTTATTAAAAAGGCAAGAGTTGCTCATAAGGTACTTTATGATGGTAATGAAATCCTTAAGCCTAGGCGTAAACCTAGTTGTGTTGAGTGCACGAGGAAGATAAGAAATCGATGAAGTTACTAGGAGATATTGAACAAGAAGCTAAAAATCCCGAGTGTAAAAAGAATAACATAACAATCAAACCTCATGATTACACTAAGGAAAATCGATCTCCTTAAACAAGTTTAAGCCTCGAGACACTTCTAACACCTGAACAAGTGTTCGAAAAAGGATATGGATATGCAAAAGTCAAAATCTTGTTGAAACTAATTCCCCTTGTAGGAGAGTGTCAAAAGCAACCGTATCCTCCTAATACACCAATGCACCTAGTTCCTAGATCTATTGCCACTAATAGCGTGACCTTAATCGACCTATATGTTGTTTATCAACTGTTTGTTGATTTTGAGAAAACGTGTAAGAAGAGAATCACACCTATAGGGATTACTGAGGGGGAAAGGGTTTTGAGCAAATGAAAGAATGTTATTTAACCGAAGTCATGCCTTTCTTTAAACAATTAAAAGGACAATTTGAGAGTCTTAAAATTGGAATAAACACTGATATTAAAGAAATGGAAAAGGAATTCGATGCAATGATAGTTGAAGTCAATGATTATGAACAGAAACTAAAATACAATGAAATTGAAAGGAAGAACTGATATACTAAATGAGAAATTGATCTCTCAATGTGTTGCTCAAGATGTGTTCTATGTTGCTACGAATTCTTCTATTATTGCATCTCAATTTCATGAATTATCTGTTGCTTTGAAAGTTTCCCATGATCGTGTCATTGAGCTTGAAAAACCGAATTCAAAATTGCATGAGAAAATTGAACAGGATGATCATGATAATCTCATTAAACATCTTTCAAAATTAGAAGTTGAACATTTTGCTTTGCAATTAAAATATCAACATCTCAAAGAAAATGTTAAAACCTCTAATATCAAGACATCGCTCGATGCTCCCGAAGTTTGATGCATTTTTGAAATCAACAAACGTGATGAACAAATCTCGAGCTCAAGATAACACGATCAAAAGGTTGAAAGCTCAAATTTCACAACCTAAAGGTGAAAAGAGGGATGTAAATGGTTCCCATATGCCTCCACCTTTAGATTCTCAGAATTTCCAACTTCAAAACATCATTTATAACTTACAAAAGGAAAATGCTTGTTTTAAAACTGAAATTTCAAAGGTTAATGATCAAAACAAAGAGTTATGTGATTCATTTAAAGTTACACATGATAAACAAATTGAAAAGATAACTTCTTTACTTAATGATATTGAGGATCTTAAGCGTGAGGTGAAAGGAAAGTTGCCAATCCCCAATTGCAATTACTCTGTTCCTAAAGTCTTTGATTGTGATAAGTATGCTATTGATATGTTATATATTCCCCACCCATTAGGAATAATGAACTTGCACATAAAGCATATCTATCATCTCTTAAGGAAAGTTTAAAGGGTCTCCGTGAGATTGTGGAAGATGAAAGATTAGAAAAACCTCTTGATAGTACCATTGCCTATGCTTGCATGGATGCCAAACGATCTCAGAACTCTTGAGTAATGAATTGTCACATGTCCAAAATTTAGCAATAGGCGAGATAGAGTAGTCGCACCTAGTTCTATGCCTAAGGATAAAATGTGACGCTTAATGTAACTCACAAAACTTAACCCAAAGACTTCTAGACCACCAAGGCAAAGTGTAGTATCACCAACTAATATTCCTGTTGTTCCTTCTACAGGAGTAATCGGCAATACTAAGGTTAGCGGGTCAAAGCCTTCGTGCAATACAATGCAATAGGATCTTGCCAGCAAAAAGTGTTGAAGAAAAGCTAGTAGAAGAACACCCTAGGAAGAATAAGTTTGAGTTGAATAAAACGAATCGTGTTGATTCTAGTATTAGCTATAAGTGTACTGTAATTAATTCAATTCTACTACCGCTTGCAAGACATGTAATGAATGCTTGATTTCTGGTCTTAATCATGATTGTACTAAGAATGAAGTGTTTTATGTTGTGAATACCCACCAAGAGTATAAAAATGCTAGACAAAGTTAAGGAGATCCGAAGCCTAAAAGGAAAAAGGTTAGCAAATGTTGGATGCCTACAGAAGAAAAAATTTAGCAATGTGGGTTATCAATGGAAACCCATTGGCCGGAAATTCAAATGGAATGAAGCTTGTCCTAGGACTTCTAGATTTATGCCCTCTAAGAAGTGGAAGCCTACCGGTAGAATCATACCTTTAAGAACTGGTCACACCTCACATAGGTCCACTGCCACTACTAGTCTTGCCTCCACTAGTGACGTTGACATAGATTCTAGAAATGCTATAGGTATATGTGGTGCAATTGCATGTTCTAACCAACAGAACCCATTCTTCCATGGGGATCCAATGCTTCCAGCTATCCACAATTGTCAGTGTTCAAATGTGTCGCATAAATCGCCCTTTGGTATTTGGACTCAGTTGTTCAAAGCATATGATCGGAGATCGCCGCTCATGAACTTCGTGAGTAAGTTTATCGGGATTGTTAGATTCGGAAACGACCATTTTGGAGCTATTATGGGTTATGGAGATTATGTGGTTGGAGATAGTGTAATTTCCCAGGTATACTATGTGAAAGGTCTTGGTCATAACTTGTTCTCTGTTGGTCAATTCTGTGATTCCGATCTTGAATTGGCTTTTAGAAAACATACTTGTTTTGTTAGAGAACTTGATGGTGTGGATTTATTAAGAGGAACTTGTGGTTCAAACCTATACACCATCTCTATCGAAGATATGATGAAGTCCTCTCCAATCTGCTTATTGTCAAAGGCTTCAAAAACAAAGTCATGGTTATGGCATCGTCGACTCAATCACTTGAACTTCGGCACCATTAATAACCTTTCCGAAAGGATCTTGTCGAGGCTTACCAGATTAAAATATGAGAAAGATCATCTTTGCTCAACTTGCAATTGGGAAAAGCACAAAATATGCCCACAAACCAAAACCCACAAACTCAGTAATGGAAGTCCTTCATACCCTTCATATGGATCTCAGGCGGACCAATGAGAGTGAAATCGATTAATGGGAAGAAATATATTTTAGTCGTTGTTGATGACTACTCTAGATTTACTTGGGTAAAGTTTTTGAGGACTAAGGATGAAACTTCACCGTCATCATCAAAATTATCAAGCAACTTCAGTTCGCCTTAACAACACGGTTAGAATTGTTCGAACAGACAATGGCACATAGTTCGTTAACCGAGACTTAAGTCAATTTTATGAAAGTATTGGAATCAGCCATCAAAGAAGTGTTCCACTAACTCCTCAACAGTAACGTGTAGTTGAAAGACGAAATTGAACTCTTGTGGAAGTTGCAAGAACAATGCTTATTTACTCAAAGGTTCCAATGTTTCTATGGGCTGAAGCCATTGCCACTGCTTGCTACACCAAAATCGTTCCCTTATTCACACCTCTCATGACAAAACTCCATATGAACTTATCCATAAACGAAAACCTGATTTATCCTATCTTCGTGTGTTTGGTGCTTTGTGCTATCCAACAAATGACGGTCAAGATTTAGGTAAATTAAGAGCTAAAGCGACATTGAGTTTTGTAGGTTATGCATCAAACAAGAAGGGTTACCGAATCTACAACAAAAGAACTCGAGATATCATGGAAACTATTCACGCTACGCTCGATGAGCTGTCGGGCAAATGGCTCCAGACAATCCGGTTCGACCCGACTTCAAATGAGTCCAATTGGTTCATCCCTTGTACCAATCTCCAAAGAACTCCATATGTACCACCTTTAGAAGATGATTTGAAGAAATTGTTTGATCCAATGTTTGATGAACATTATGAGCCAAGTGCCACTAATCTATCAACTCCAACAACAGAGGCTGCTCCTATCTCTCGCAATGAAGTCAACTCCTCGCCAATATCATTAAGTCAAGAAGTGCTGGCCGATCACTGTCTCATCAACAAATCATCAATCATCGAATGTACATCATGGAAGTGTCTCGTGCACCAATGATGAAGTTAACCTTTGCTACTCCAAGATGCTCCATTTGAAAACATTCGCCTCGAACCACACCGAACCATCTTCATCGGGGATCTAAACTCGCTACATCAGCCCTTCAACAAAACCACACGAACATCTTAGAAAATGGACACATGACCATCCATTTGATAACATCATTGGGAATCCTTCTCGTCCTGTATCAACTCGAAAACAATTAGCTACAGATGCCTTATGGTGCTTCTTCAACTCAGTACTCTCTAAGATCGAACCAAAAGATGTTAAAACTGCAATGTCCGAGGACAGCTGGTTTAATGCAATGCAAGAAGAAATTCATGAGTTTGATCGACTAGATGTATGGGAATTAGTACCGCCCTGACAGTGCAATGATCATTGCTCTCAAGTGGATCTTCAAAGTGAAGCTTGATGAGCACGTGATGTTCGAAAATAAGGCACCCATTAGTGGCAAAAGGTTATCGCCGAAGAAGGTATCGACTTTGAGGAATCTTTTGCCCTGCTGCACGTATCGAAGCCATCAGAATCTTCTTGGCTAATGATGCTAGCAAAAACATGGTAGTTTATCAGATGGATGTGAAAACCGCCTTTCTTAATGGAGATCTTAAAGAAGTGGTATTCGGCACCACCGAAGGTTTTGTGAATCCAGAGCATCCTACTCATGTCTATCGCTTGAAAAGGCCCTTTACGGTTTGAAGCAAGCTCCAAGGGCATGGTATGATACGCTATCAAAATTTCTTCTATCCACCGGATTCAAAGAAAGGAGCAGTTGATCCAACATTGTTCACCGAAAGTCAGGCAAACATTTAATTCACGTTCAAATTTATGTTGATGATATTATTTTTGCCTCGACCGACCCAAATGAATGTGACCGTTTTTCTATGGAGATGGGCTCCAAATTTCAAATGTCAATGATGGGACAAATGTCATTTTTCTTGGGATTACAAATTTCACAAAGTCCTGAGGCATTTTATAAATCAATCAAAATATGCTAATGAAATCTTAAAGAAATTTGGATTTACCTCCAAGTGACCCTTGACACTCCTATGGTGGAGCGCATAAACTAGATGAGGACCACTCAGGGATCACAATAGATCAAACGAAATATCGTAGTATGATTGGATCCTCGATGTACCTCACACCACTACATTTTGTTCGCCAGATGCATGTGTGCTAGATACCATGCTAAGCCTACCAAAAAGCACCTTGAAGTGGTTAAACGGGTCTTTCGGTATCTCCAAGGAACTATTCACATGGGTCTTTGGTATCCAAAGACTCGTATGTCACTAACGGCCTATGCGATGCTTACGGCATGCAGATGTCAAGATACACGCCGGCACGCCGTGGTGCTCAATTCTTAGGTGATAAGCTTGTCAGCTGGTCTTCAAAGAAACATGAGCACTTTCCATATCATCTACCGAGGCTGAATACATAGCCATGTCATCGTGTTGTGCTCAAATCTTATGGATGAGATCCCAACTATCTGACTATGGCTTTGTATTCAACAAAGTTCCTATGTACTGTGATAACAAAAGTGCCATTGCTCTCTGCTACAACAATGTTCAACACTCTAGAGCAAAGCACATCGACATTCGACATCACTTCATCGGGGAACAAGTTGAAAATGGCGTGGTTGAACTATACTTCGTAAGGACTGAATATCAACTAGCGCACATCTTCACAAAAACTCTTTCTCGAGAACGCTTTGAGTTCATTCTTCCACGACTAGGCTTAAAGAGCCTTCAACCAGAAACGCCAAACGTCTTCGTGAAGACGCCGAGGAGTAAAGGTGTTCGACTCTATCTATTCTTTGTATATATCTTTCAAAACCAAATACAAAACTATAAAACCAACAAAACAAAAATAGAAAAATATAAAACTTTTCAAAATCCATAAAAATAAGAAAATCTTGAAAATCTTCAAAAAATATTGTTTTTTTATCATGTTTTTCTTGTCGGTTCGATAACATCTACGGACTTTGAGTTGCCACTCAAAGAATGGCACAGGTCTCTAGATGAAGTTCGAATCTTAAAAAAAAAAAAAAAAAAAAATTTGAGATGGAGAAAAATGTTGGTTTATTGTCATTTCGACAAGAACCCGCTTTTCAAAGAAAGAACAAGAGCCATATGCTATCATGTTTTTCAAATCTCATGCTCTGATTCTATATACATTTATCTACTATCTAATGAAATCTAAGTGCTTTGTAAAATAACTCGGACTCTATTTTTGATAATCATTGATTGAGGGGGAGAATGATTTCAATTAAATCAAAAAGTTATTTGTCATTCAATTGTTTTCAAAAGATAATCATGCGTGTTTATTCAATGGAGTTTAAAGTCTTAAAATCTTATCAAGTCACAATTCCCCTTAAAAGCTTTCAAAATCAATTTAAATCTACAGAGATCACAAATCTCAAATGATTTGATAATTGTGATCGGGGGAGAATTTATGATTTAAATTGGATTTAAACTGATAAATCGGTAAATGGTTTTATAAGGATGTACAAGTTCTCCTTCCCACATGTGCCAAACG
Organism: Chrysanthemum makinoi; assembly: GCA_910596185.1. Lineage (NCBI taxonomy): Eukaryota > Viridiplantae > Streptophyta > Magnoliopsida > Asterales > Asteraceae > Chrysanthemum > Chrysanthemum makinoi. The sequence goes on along the minus strand of OU343224.1, from coordinate 39,173,696 downwards.
ATTTCAATTTTTCCATGCACATGTCGAGGGGGAGCATTTATCTTAAACCACAACGATTTGAATCGTGATCATTATGCAGTGTTCCTCTAGTATGTGCAAAACTCTTTCAAACCTTAAGGCACATATTGAGGGGAGCAAGCTTATGAAAACCTCATCCTTCCCGAAAATGCTTTATCTACTTGATTTAATTAGGAAAGTGATGTTGATATCTTTTAGAAAATGATAATCAAAGAAGTTTTTTCTCTGCTTCACCTCCGTGCAAAACGATTTCAAATACTTGATGCACATGTTGAGGGGGAGCTCTTGTTCTAAAAATATCAAAACAATTCGTGTACAAAATGCTTTGATAAAATATCATAAGTATCCGGATTGATTTTCAAATGGTTTTCAATTGGTTCCAATGGCGCATGAACAATACCAAATAGACCAACCAATTTTACTTTTTGTACGGTGATATAAGGATGATAAGGTTAGGTGTGTGTTCCCATGATCCACCGAACCGAGGGATCTACCCAGAAACTATCCACTAGTTAGTGTAGAGTTCTTAGGTATGATGATAAAAGGAGAAAAATGAGATATGGGAAGAGTGCGGACTCGTGACCGAAAGCTAGTAATCGAATTAACCCAACAAGGTTCTAGCTATGAAGTCTCGGTAAGCAATCAAGGGTTGAAGAATGAAATAGAATTGAATGTGAAAAGGGTGAAAAGAAATAGCCCTCCAATAATTCAACCTTAGGGCGAAACCGGTTCAATACATATGCTACTGGTGGTTACTAAGGTAACGCCGGTATTGAAGACAAGACGTCATGGACCCAAAGGACGACCGCACTAAAACTTCCCAGCTACTCAAGTTCCTCTTAAAAGGGCTTGTTTCATTCTCACGGGAACCGACATTATCTATCGACTTTCTCTTAGAGATTGTTGATATTGAAGAAGGAGACCCTCTCCCTAGTCTCCGCACAGAAACCAAAAGAGCATTAATTGAGTCTAGAGCCACGAGATCATCATATAAATCTCATTAGGACACTTAATTTCAATGAAGACTCACACACAATGTGGAATGTGAGAATATAATTATGAGAGTCCTACGCAATATCCTTGTGGTATTGCTAAAGACTTGTTGTGTCATATGGACTTCATCAATGGAGCGGTTCATTAGTGAATCGTTCCTTGTCCAGGAAAATGGATTGACGGATATCTTTGAAAAACCGGTCGTGTGCTCAAAATTTTCTTCAAAGACGTCGACCGCATATTGTGATTTCAAAGTCAAAAGATATTTATGATTGATAAATTGATTTTCCATAAATCCTTCGTTGTATTTCAAAACACTTTATACTAAATACACGATTGCTTTCAAATCATTTTCCATCAATCGCTGAATCTCTATTCGCGGTTCACTCACCGAAGTTGTCTTCTTTGAGACGCCCTTTGAGAACGGCTAGAGCAAATGCAAAACCCTATCAAGGAGATTCTTCGAATTATACATGATCACGTGCAAGACTTGTACCGATCAACGGGGAACCGTGGGTCGTGTACCTCAATTCAACGAAAGTGATCAAAGACACTCTTGTGTGCTTTATTGCTAATCGTTTCATGCCGAACACGACGCTTGCAACCGATAAGAATGGAGCCGAGTCAATCCATAGCCGCATGCTCACACAACACTTTCAATATTAAAGAAATCATGATAAAAGCATCAAAGACTCTGATATTATCACTCCATCCTTCAGCTACGCTGCTGCCAATATCATGAATCAACAAAAGCTTCTGCTACTCTGATAAGAAGATATCATGATCAAGAATGTGAGCATGTCGGTCCTAAAGTCACAACATCACATGCTATCAACACCACAATGGAAGAGTCAGAGATTGATGGTTGCTGATAATCTCGAAGTTGGCTCAAATACTCTAACATCACATGGATAAGTTTAAGACCTCCACTCGATTTTTCCAAAACATGCAGAACATGATGAATCATAGACTACGAGCTAAAGAACAAAAGTGCTTAATCAAAGAAACCAAGAACAACGAAATGTTATATCGGTTTGTACTCATTGTAAGTTGAGGTGACCTCCCTTAGGGGGAGATTGTTGGGATTTAGTAAATCCAAGTACCTAAAGTGTTCGGTCACCTCAAGTATGTATACTCGATAGAAAGCTCGTAGTCGTAGTAATTCAGTGTTAGTATTTAGATTACTTTGTAACACCGCGTGGACGGACCGGTTTACCCATCGTATGCCATCCACGACCCTAATAGAGGCGTCTAAGCTTGTAAACTATAAATACCCTTTGCCCTCCAAGGCAAAGGGTTGGAACTTATCACATATTTCTTTGTCTCTCTAGAGTTCCCTCCTCTCCCACTTTCTCTCTCTAAACCCTAACCCTAGCGCCGCATATGTGTTGAGTAATAAACAAAGATCCTACATAAAACAGTAGCTACGACGTAATTGAGAACATGAGTTACGCCGTAGCTTCTTCATAAATAGCATACTATCATAAAACTGTTAGGAAAATCTCCAAATCCGCGTCTCTAATCTCCAATGCTCATAATTTACCTGGAAGTAAAATATAAAGGAATACAAACGTAAATCCATATAAATGGCATAAAATATGAGCATAACCGGGGGAAACTGACATTAAAAAGTCAAGACTATTTTATGTTATCAGTTACATACTCATAATATCAGAAATATATCTATTATATCTAATATACATTACACACATAACAAATCCACCACACAAGGGATAAAGATACAAATGTTTTACAAAAAAAAATTTGTTTTTTTTTAACTTTAAGCATTTTCCACACAAACAATATTAAAGGCAACCACTTGAAAAGACTTATACTTATTTAAACACATTGAGTCATGAGTACCTGAAACTGCAAACTTAGAATTTCCATATTAATCTAGGTCGCGTGTTGGAGCTGATTATTCACACTTTTTATATTACTTCATCTTTACTGCTACATTACCAAGGTGAGTTCATAGCCCCACTTTTACTTGTTTTACAATTCCCGTGGAGGAGATACATGTTATAAATCTGAACACAAGTCATTTTGCAAATGTATGTTATGCCTGATCTTATTATTGCCTAAGTACCTTGCTATAAGTCCATCACATCATGAACCATTAATCACTTCGAGTGAACACGAATATTGTGGTTAGATCTATTGGGATTGATGAATTCCATCTACGTTATTCAGATAGAATAGCTAGGCGCACTATATTTGAATTAATTTAGGTAACTGAAAACTACCTACTTGGGGGCTTGTTACTACTATCATTTTCTATGATACATCAGTCAACGTTTTATGTGTCATGAGCTTAGTGTAATAATAACTGTTTTTCCTGATAATTGTACTTCGAAGCAATTATAACTTCTATCTTGTGTTCAACTGATTAAATTATAAACCTATGGATTTTACTCAACAATTTTATTGAATTTTTAGCATGTTTATCTTAGGTAATTAAAAGAAGCACAACTTGGCATGGAGTTGGCACAATACCCCTTTGATTGGCTTCAAATAATGTTATCATTCTTTACAAACTTGAACAATATCTTTTGTGTAACTTAAACAATTTGGAATCTCTTTTGTAACCGCAAACACTAAGTTTTCATTGAATGATAAAAAAAATTTCTAAATCGTCTCTTTTAGAGTCGTTTTCTATGATTATGATTGTGATCTATGAAGTAATAACCCTATTTAGCCTTCTGTTGCTACGTTGAAAATTTCAGGGTGTTACACTTTATGAACGATGTTGTTATTGCATCAATCTAAATGCTCTCTAGCTTGTATTCTTTTACTGGTATAAGGAACTTTAAAGATGTTGGTTGTTACATGTGTCAGTCACTGTTTTTTTTATTTTTTTAGTACTTACTAATTTCAGTAAACAACTGCAATAGACAAACTTCAACATAGGCGGTCCCTCTGAGCCCCCTCTCAAATTCATGTTGCCATTTGAACACCCTTTTCGAAATGGCATGCATCAGAGTTATTGCAAGACTATTGAGATAACAAAAGGAATTTGAGGGGAAGATCATAGCGGGACACTATGCTGAACATTGTTTGTCAATATTAGCAAATAAAGAATGTGGTGGACTTTAAAGTGGAAAGAGTCTAATTGACGATACCACAATTTTACTATTTAAAAGGGTTTTTTTGGTATGATGCTTCACAGCGATTATACATACCTTGTGACAAACAAAAAATGCAAGCCCAAAATGACCCAATTAAGTGGAACATGTCGTCAACTGGAATCTTTTCACTGTAAAGGCCAAGGTGTTCTTTATTTGCCAATATTGACATTCGATGTCCATAATACAAATAAACAAGAATTTATCTTGCGTCTCGCCAGCTATGCTGGCCTAATGAATAATCATGGCCTGGCAGGCAAGGAAGAAAAGGAAAGAGAAAATGGTAACATACCTGAGCAATATAAATTTTTAGAACACGACTAATTTCCCAGTGCAACATAAAGAAGAAGGAAGCAAACGAACACGTCAAGTGCTCCACTTCATGCCCACATGCTGGTGTGCAAACTTGTAAGTGCACAAAATGTTGTATCATTAAGGATGGTAAAAAATAGCTGAATAAAAGGCAAAGATGCACACAGTATATATTTCACCTTCATTTTGTTAGGAGACGATATGTGTGGCGTAATGATATAAGCAACACCAGAGTTGTTCATGTCCTTTGCCATCACTTGAAATCATTTCAAAGGTTTCTGTAGGATCAGTTTTCCTACTGAGCTCAACCTTCCATTAGAGAGGGGCGCTTAATAGGAACAATTGATCCTACAATAATCGTGAGACAAAAATAATGAGCTATGCATCTGGTACACATACTGACCGAAGGAAAGGTGCAATTAGGTGTCTGAATAACAAACTTCGTTGTGACAAAAAGGTTGAAAAAGTATCAAAGATAGATGAACAGAGACCATGGAAACTTAGTTATAGTCGGCCTTGGTCTCGGTCCATCCATCTTTGATATTGTATCATTTGTTGATAGTTTAAACTGAGTCCATAGCATGTAACAAAGATGTGGCTGCGCAAAAATGTTGACAGAGTATCAAAGATGGGTGAACAGAGACCATGACAACCTAGTAATAGTAAGCCTTAGTTTTTGTGCACCCATCTTTGATATTCCATCTATTTTTTATGGTTTAAACTATGTCCATAGAATGCAATCAAGATCTTACTGCCCATGGAAAGGGTGGTGGTTCAACCTGCAAATTAAAGGTATCATAAATATACAAACACAAATACAAAATTTTTGGATATACATGTAGGCATTGAAAACACAATTAATACCTATTTTTTTCTCACAAATTCTGTAATAATACGCCAAACGAACAGAGACATAGATCCAAATAAGGTTTACGTCTGAAAATATGGCAACTGAAGATCCAAGTTTTTTTTCACACGGATATCAACAAAGGATCAAAGGTGGATGCATAGAATATTAAACGAATAAAATATGCTAGCGATGACAATAATGCTAAATGTATTTCTATCTTGAAAACCACAATTAGCTACGTTATTCTTTTTATTAGTTTCTTGATTGTCCATTCCTCTTATTTATGACCAAGCGGCCAGGGAAATAATAGTATTATTCCATATATCCACGAATGGGCTACATAACAGGACATGGCAAAAAAGATTCTTGCGAATCTACTTTTACAATATCTTCTTTTGTGGTGCATTCGTCTTTGAAGAAGAAGGGAAAAAACATGAATAATATGATTTTACCAAAAGAAAACTATATTTAGTACTATAGTCATTGACGACACATTTTGTCATCCATGGTTGTAATAAAAGATTTCAGCATCGTACCTTGTATTCTTTTACTGGTATAAGTAATTCATAAGCTATTGGTTGTTACTTGCATCTATTTATATGCTGATTATTCTTGTTCATGAGATAAATCATATTATTGATTAGCGTATCAATGTAGCCTTAATTTTGGAAGACAAAGAAATTTCAATTATGTATAATTGTGTATTCATTAGCATATGTGCATGTGCTTTTATTTATGGATAATCGTGTATCTGGTACATAGGCTATAATAGACATTTGATGTTACCTGTCTATTACATGTGGCATTCGATGTTACATGTCTATTACAGCCTAGGTTGAATACGGATGGCAAAAAATGGGAAATCGGTATAAGGCTTTAATGAATTTCCTAAAAAATACAAGATTACAATGAACGTTATATCAGTTTCTCTCTTCTTCGTATCCAATTTCCAGATTACCATTGTAACAGAATGAACTCGTAAAGCAGACTTGTCTAGGTGAGAGAAGAGAAGGAAAAAAAGGATATGGCAAAAACATTTGTATAAAATATATTTCTACAACATCTTCGCTTTCTTGCCCATCTCTCGTCAATAAGTATACTTTATGAATGATACTGGTGCATAAAGAAAATATCAGTTTCATTGTCGATGTCGGACATGCGTAAAGATCAGAAATTTGGTTTTTCAAGATCAGAATAAGTTGCTTTTTTTTAGAAAGTTGGTTTTTAAGATCAGAAATTTCCTCGTTTAAAGATTTTATTTTCAAGTTCAAATTAACATCAAGTGTGTTATATTTGATTTGCAATTTTTTTTCTTTTAAAACGGAATTTGGATAACCAATTTCTAATTCTGACTTTTTGTTTTTGTGAAATTCAAAAGCTTTTACATTCTCCTTGTACCTCTCAAGCTCACGTCATTTATCATTCGTGCATTAACTTCGCGATTGACCTTTTTCACTTTCTCAATTTCAATGCCACAATTATTAATCAATGATTCAAATAAAGCATGTGTTTCATCAGCCTCGATTTTGTGCCACAACCTCCACTAGGATCCATATCCGAGTTTCGAGTTAATATTGCTACTACTTGGATTGTCCGTATGTATCATAAGTAGGTACAAGGCCAATGAATGTTGTTCGTCATGAGTAAACACATCAAATATGACATTTTTATAGCATGGATTAATAATTGGTACCTCAGATACTGCATTGGTGTCATAAACAGGAGGTGTGTCGGAATCAGTGTCGTACGTAGCCTTTTGAAGATTTGCCATGAAGATGCAGTTTGCTTTGATATCCTCACGATCTTCCATGTCATCCATAATAGCTATAAAGTCATGTTCCTCAGCACTCAACTGCATCCCTGCTTCATTCTTGTGTGCCAACAACAATGCTTTCTGAAGATATGTTGATCCCATTTGAGCAAACGATCCTTATAGAAACTGACTTTAAAATAACTTGTTAAATATTACGCGGAATTTAATAATTAACCTTAAGAAGAAGAACATTAACAATAACTCTTAACCACCTCAATTATATTAATAACGAATACTCTAACCTGTATTAGGGTTTTACAACCTTGAAGTGTATCGACCTTAGATATAAAACATACATACATCTAATCTAACCTAGGACCTCCTTTTATAGGCTAAGGAGTCCTTTACATAGTACAATACGTAACCTACAAGATAAATATCTTTTCCATATTTATCTAATACAAAATATTAAACCGACTATACACAACTAGCAGTGTTTACAATACAATAGCAGTGGTTTCACATTACTACTAGCAACTTTAACTTCAGAAGGGATTCTTCTTCGCAGTGGTTTCATCAACTCTATCCGTCGTTCCAACACTTAAAATAATTCCTGTTCTGAGGAACCTAAAACCCAACAATCCTCCCCTAAACTTGATACATTCAAATAGAATTCTCAAGTTTATTTTAAGCTCAAACTTATGAATTGGAGGATGTATCCAAACACTTACCAGTTTTAAGAATTTGCTCATACTTTAGCAACAACCTGTATGCTTGATCATCATAGGGTTCAAAGATCTTTAAAACCACCAGCTTCACCATCTAAGTAATAACTTTTGGATAATTATTCAATTTAGGATAATCTCCTTCTACAAGCATATGAATAACTTCTCCAGAAACTGTTAGCACATGAACTCCACAAGACTAATATAAAAACCATCTTGTAACTTGACCATTGTAGAGTCCTTTCCATTCAGGTTCATCATGAGTAGCTTCAAAAAAAATCTTCAAGTGATGATAAACCATTCTCTCATGATAATCATCTGGATGTACATCACCAAATTTATTCTTGTACAACTTCCAAAGATTCATCAAATCATCTCTATCCAAATATTGAAGCATTTGTGAAAATTTCTCAAACTTAGAAACTTCATTACTGACTCTTTGAATTTTCCAACATCCTTCACTTCCATTAAGCTCAAATGTATAAGAAACAATTTGATTACCATCTTCATTCACTTCTTTCAGTCTTTTAGAACCAAATGTTTCCTGAATCTCGATTTCTTTTGACTACTTTTAATCCACTCTTCTTCTTCGTAATTCATTGGAATAAAATCATCATTATTAATCCTCGTACACATCAGATAAATCTCATGAATTCTCTCAAATGAACATTTACTGAGATTTTCGTGAATATGTATGCTCAATTCTTGATAATCTTCATCATCACATTTATCATCTCACCTTTTGTAGGAGGTTTCTTCCTTATAACTTGCTTCTTCTCCCATGATCCTCCTTGCCCATTCACCCAAGATTCTAGCTCTTTCATCAATAGATAACAATGCCCATTCTTGAGTAGTATACTCATTATGTATGTTATTAGAAGCTTGAAGATAGTATTTTGTTTCATTCCATTCACTAACCATTTCTCAGTAGCTCCTCTTCTTCTTGCTTCTTCTCTATAAGTGCTTCTTCTCTGTATACTCTTCATCATAAGCAATCTGTTCTTGTTTATTCTTAAACTTCAAAGTTGGTTCAAGAATACCTTTTCCCTTCTATATATCGGTAAAACCACCTTCTTCTTCAAAGGTTCATCAATTGTCAAACTTTTACCTAAGGGTTTAGGTGCAGTAGATTTAAGAGATAATGGAACAGGTGCAATGATAGTTGTAGGGTTAGATGAGGTTTTTCTTAGATTGATCAATGTACTTGCAACTTACTTCTCAATTTCTTTGGATTTAGGTGGTGATACAGAGGTGGTTGTGACAATTGTAGAAGTGGTTAAAATGGCAGTGGGTAAGATTAAAGTGGGAGTGTTTATGGTTACCTTATTTGAAACTGCAGTAGTGGTTTCAATAACACCAGCCGTGGTTATAGAGACACTGTCAGTGATTATGTTCTGTATTACCTCTTCTTCTACCACAGTCTTCAAACTTTCAAGAACAGCTTCATTCCCATCTTTATCAGATACCACAAATTGTTCTCCTTGATCTCCACTATCCACATCCTCATCCATATGCACACCAACAATTCTCCCCTGAATTCATGCCTTCACTCCTCCCCTGTTTAGGTACATCCTCCACATTTACAGCTGGAGAGGAGTCCACCATCCTTTTCAACTTCCTTACTTTTCTTAAAACAGAAACCCCAGGTCTCCTCACCTTCTCCATCACAAACATCATGTGCTTCAACCTCCTAATCTCTTTACCCTGAAACACAACCAACTCTTGAAGACTAGAGATTGTGTTCTCCATCTTGGTACATTTAGCCGTCAATTCATTTAAATGTTTAAGAATATCCTCCCCACTTCGACCTGTGTTAACTGGTCCGAGAGGTGGTTCATTGGAAAAGTCATCATGTACCTGTTTAGGATCCGACAATTCATTGTCATTTTCCAAACTATCCTCATCATCTGAGTTATGTTAACTACTCGGAGAGGTGAATCCTGGATAAAGCAAACATAGCATCAGACCTTGCCTGATCATCTATGCACCCTGAGTGAGCCAGTTGGCTAGGGATTCTCTACCGTGTTGAGTTCTAAGGAACTCTCCACATTAGAAGTTGCCAAAGGTTGGGTCTTAATGATGTTTCCACTGTCTGACCAAAGATCTAAGCATGAATCAAGTGGAAGCCCTTACAATCATGTCACCTCTACAACTTGTGACACTCATGAACACCACTAACACCACAGGTAGCTTGGTGCCCTTCCTCCTCCTAGTAAAAATGGGTTCAACTGGTTTGAGATTGACTAGCGTGAGTTCATGTACTAGCAAAGGGGTTGAGATTCACTAAAGGGGTTCAAGTATACTAAATGTCTAAGTTCTATGGATGGGGATTCAAGACCTTCATCAAACCTCGAATAAGCAGCAAATTAATCATATGGGGAAAGGGAACATCTCTTATTTAAAAATCGGTTTCTGATGTCTCATATGCAAAAACCTCGGAAGCATATAATGCACCTCATACCCAAGTATGCTCAACAGGTTCTTCTATTTGACTTTCCACAATAAGTTGCACAAACCTTGGATATAAGTAATACTTACCCTTCTTCCTAATGTTCTCGCACAAGTCCTCATAAAGCATTCTAGACCAATTAAACTTCCTCCCCTCAGATAGACATATGATAGTAGTAGCAATTTTGGAGGGAAAGTCATCAAACCCAGTGGTTTATTACTCAGACACATCAATAAGGTATGAATCAAAAACTTCCATTGTTGAGAAAATATTCCTTTAAAATTTTTTACCTTATCATCTCTTCTCGCATAACATAGCCGTTCTAAACCTTCAAAGATTGAAGCATCAGAAAGATTGACTATACCATCAGCATCATCCAACTTCAAAACTCCTCTAATGATTTCCTCAACCAAAAATCTCATTCTCATCCACAATAAGTACTAAAAAGTTAACCCCATCTATCTCCTCAAGCTTAGCATTTCCCCAGAATTGATGTATATAGGCTTTAAGAATGGTGGGTGCTACAGTTAATGCAAAGTGAAGAGGACTATGAATAAGGAAATCAATCATTTCATGAAAACCTTCGGATCGATTGTTTTTTACCAGATAAGCAACAAGGTTATGTGTTTTGTAGTATAGGTTCGGCATGATGATCAGTGATGTTAATGATGTGGGATTTGTTAGCAGCACCACCACCAGAGGGTCCTTCATCATCATCTCCACCTGTCAGAGGAAAGTTGATTGGGCTTGCATGCCCAAAGGTGTAGAGGGTGATTGATAGGCGTGGAGCACCTAAAGTGATGCCTGAGTGGGCCTTTCCAAGGAAGCCTTAGGTGGGTGGTTGGATAGTTATGAAGCTTGTGTCCTGTGTTGGGTGTTGTAAACATGTTGTAATGTATTCTCTTGTTTGTTTGTAGCCATGGTTGTAATCACTGCATGTATGAATGCAGTTTATAAAATATGAATAATAAAACCATGTCTTTCCTTTTAAGTCTTTGTGATCACCAAACAAGGATTTACTTTCATACTTCTGCAAAATGGTTAGTGGGAACACAAAGGAACAAACAGTGGTTTGAACATAACTAACAGTGGTTAGAACAAAAATAGCAATACTAAGATCACCTAATAACAGTAAAAGATTTATACAAACTTTTACAAAACAAGTTGAGATTTAGAGATTAATCATTCCAATACTAACTACAAGGTACTGAAACCTTCCCACATCAAAAGCTTTAGTGAGAAGAAGAAAGAACATTGAAATCAAGATGGATTTTACCATTTGAATTAGTCTTTTCTCATTACAATCTCTAATAAAATGATGCCTTATCTCAATATGTTTAGTTCTAGAATGTAAAACAGATTTTTAATGACGCAAATTGATCAAGTATTATCATTGTAAATCTTACTATGCATAAAATTGTACCCAAAATCCAAAGAATTAATTCGAATCCAAAGAACTTGACCACAACAACTAGCAGCAGCCACATATTCAAATTTCAGCTTGTAGAATTTTCCACTATTGTTTTTACACCGCCATGAAATTAGTCTGCTTCCCAAAAACTGACATCCTCTAGTGGTAGACTTCCTATCCAAACTAGCACCAAAGATAATCACGCCTCAGATAAGCCACCAAATCAAATTCATAATCCTTAGAGTACCAAAGGCCTAATTTAGGATGACCTTTAAGGTATCTAAAAATTCTCTTAACAAAGATTCATGAGTTGGGTGGACTTGGAACCTTGCACACACACATACCGAGAACATTATATCCGCCTAGATGAGTGAGATACATCAAGGATCCAATCATGGACCTATACAACTTCAAATCAACTTTGGGACTTCCATCATCTGGTAGCAGTGGTTTCTGAGTCTCCATAGGTTTACTAGCACTTTTCACATCTTGAAACCCAAATTTCTTCAAAACATCTACCACATGCTTGTCTTGACTAATGAAGATACCATCAGTCCTCTGTTGAACTTGCAATCCCAAAAAGAAAGTGAGTTCTCCCATGGAACTCATCTGAAACTTGTCATGCATAAGTTTCTCAAAGTCTTTGCATAGCTCATTATTAGTTGCGCCAAAGATGATATCATCTACATAAACTTGAACTAGCAAAATATCATCCTTTAGCTTCCTTATGAACAAAGTCTTATCAATCAGTCCTCTCTTGAAGCCATTGTCCATCAAATAAGTAGAAAGGCACTTATACCATGCCCTTGGAGCTTGATGCAAACCATACACAGCCTTTTTCACCCTATAGACCTTATCAGGATGATCAGGATCTTCAAAACCAGGAGGTTGATAAACATAAACCTCCTCTTCAATAGTACCATACAAAAAGGCACTTTTAACATCCATCTGATACACAACAAAGTTTTTGTATGAAGCATATGCCAAAAACAATATTATAGCTTCTATTCTGGCAACAGGGGCAAACACTACACCATAATCCAAACCTTCAGTTTGTGTGTATCCTTGAGGAACCAACCTGGATTTATTCCTTACCACAATACCTCTTTCATCCCTTTTATTTCTGAAAACCCATTTAGTCCCAATAGCCCTTTTTCCATTTGGAAAGTCAACCAATGTCCATACTTCTTGAAGCTTAAACTGCAATAGCTCCTCTTGCATTGATTCAACCCACCCTTCTTCTGATAAAGCTTCTTCAACTATCTTGGGCTCCTTTTGAAACAGAAAACAAGCAAACGAACAGTTTTGCTGATCTTTATGACTGTTCCTTTTGTGAAGTGATCTGGCAAACAAACCTTGTTTAGGAAAAGGTTGTTTGTTCATAGCTATGCTTCTTTTTTGAACTGGAGTATTCAGATCACCAAGAATTTGTTCTTTGAGATGATTCTTATGAACTCTAGTAGTAGGAATTGGACTTTCTGTAATGATTGTGTCTAAATTAGTAAAATCAGTGTCATTGAAGTAGTCATCCAAGTTTTCATCATCAGTAGGAGTATCCCTTTCTTCCAAATCAGGCATGTCAGGATCAGTGGGATACTCATCATCACCAAACAATAGCTTTGCGGTTGGTCCAAAGTAAGTACTATCATCAGTACTTGCAGTCGGGGTTTCACTTGTACTGGCAGTGGTAGAAGTTGGCTTAGCAGTGCTTTCATTATACTTAGCCGTGCTTTCATTTGGCTTAGCGCTGCTTTCTGAATGCCTTTTCTTTCTTTCAATTTCTTTCTACCTAATAATTGAGTTATCTTTCAACAACTCATTTTATCTTGATGATGATCAACTTTGCTCCGAATTCAAGACATCATCATGCTGGGACCTGCTTATCAATTATAGGAGAGACGAACCAGTCCACTTTTCAACCAAATAGAACTCCTTTGGAGAATTAGCCTTAGAAATTATTTTTGCATCGTAATCCTTTGGTGTACCTGCATCAACATTAGTGGAAGTTCCCTAATGATTGGCTCATAATTCATAGATTTGGTTAGCATATCAATGTTAAACAGCCAGTCTCACCCTTTGGTCTCAACACTAGGAGTCTCTTCACTAAACTTAACATGTAAGTTTTCTTCAACAATCCTAGTCCTCCTATTGTATACTCTAAAGGCTTTAATATTAGAAAAATAGCCTAAAAAGTATCCATCATCAGCTTTTTCTTGAAACTTGCCTAGGTAGTCTATGGTATTCAAGATAGTAACAGGACACCCAAAAGGTTTTAGGAATTCAATCATTGGCTTCCTATCATGTAACAACTCATAGGGGGTCTTGTTATGAGGCTTCACTACCTTACTTCTATTTTGCACATAACATGCTGCCTACGCTTCAAAATTTCAAAAAGGTAGTTGGTAGCTTAGATTCTGACAACATTATCCTAGCAGCCTCAATTAGTGTCCTATTTTTCCTTACAGCTACACCATTCTGTTGTGGTGTTCTAGCAACAGTAAACTGTCTTTCAATACCCTTAACCACACATAACTGATTCATTACATTATTCTTAAACTCAGTTCCATTATCACATCTTATTACCTTGACCTTATGGTTTACTAGATTTTCTATCTTAGTAATGAAACTCTTGAGGATCTCACTAGTTTCACTTTTAGCAACCAAAAAGTATACCCAAGAAAATCTACTATAATCATCAGGATAACTAGGCAATCGCTTATGGTTCAAACTTCTAACAAAGGTAGGTCCAAATAAGTCCATATGAAGCATAAACAGTGGTTGTGTAATTGTTTACATTTTGGTCTTACAAGAGGCTCTATGTTGTTTTCCTTTCTGACAGGCCACATAACGTTCTTTACATTCAAAAACCTTAGATGGTAACCCTCTCACTAAGTTTCCCTTTACAAGTTTATTGATTGTTTCGAAATTAAGGTGTCCTAGCCTTCTATGCCACAATTTAGACTCATCTACTGATGCCTTAGCAAACAAACAGGTTAAGGACCCATTAGGAATTACATCTTTAAGATCAAAACAATATATGTTTTCCTTTCTAGGAACCCTAAGCTGTATATACTTTTCATCGGGCATTTTGAAATTAGGAGACAACACCACACACTCAATTTCCCCAAAAGTACCAGTTTTTCTTAACACACATCCGAAACATGAATAAATTATACTTTAGTCCCTGTACTGATAGACCTTTTCAAAGTCTAATTTCTCTGTTCCGATTGTGCCTCTGCCAAGTATCTTTCCTCCCTTTGGATCATTGCCAAATGCCACATATCCTCCATCATAAGCTTCAAATCTCCAGGTTGCTCCCATCCCAAGTCATGTGCCCAGAGCAACCACTATCAAAAATTCCTTTGTCTTTTAACACATCTTGTAGATTGCCCTGCACATGAATTTAAACAAGTTAATTCCTTTTGTGGACCCAAGCCAATCGACTGGGTCCGCCTCGCATCAACATAATCAAATTTCTTTAGGTCCATTGATTCACAACGACATGATGTAAAACCTTGGTTCAGGCTTCCATTGCCAGCCTAGTCAGGCCTTAACAAAGATAAAATGGTTTCCAACCACCGTGGTCGGGCTATCACCTTTGTAATTTTTAAAACTTCTTTGAATCGCTAAGATATTCAAGGTAGCGCTGGAAAGATTTTGCTTAGCAAAGGGTTACTACATTTGCTTGGCGCTGGTTGGAACCCATTTGGGTGCAAAGCAGTGATTATTGATTTTTTCCATTCCTCATTAACACCGCCTGGGAACCATATTTTTGTTGGGAGGAGAGATTGTTTTTGAAAAGTTTTGATGATTTATCATTCTCTAATGATTCCAAACTTGTGGTTGGTTTTATAACAGTTTCTCAGTAAATGCTCAAAACTACCACACTTAAAACAAGCCTTCTAACACTGAAACTCATCTCCTAATCTATTTGAAATTAGGCCATTAAAGTTTCTCTGATTTCCCCTAGGTATGTATCTTTTCATTTGTTCCCTAGGTATCTCCTTGTAGTTTACTACTTTCCTAGAAATTTGTGCTCCAAATCTAGGCACAAGGTTGGCTTGTTTAGAATCAACAGGCTTAATATTTGCTATCTTCTCAGATCGTTGATTCAAATCTATCTTCCTCAGTATCTGATTCCCAATCTCTTCCACAGGTTTGTTAAAACTGAATTCACTACTAAATGACAGTTCTTTTGTAGGTGGTGCATGTTTCATAAGAGGGGGTGGTGGCATATTGTTGTAACCTATCCCAGAACCCTTTTTCATTAATTGACACTCTATTGATTTATGAACCATATCAGAAGCAAATAGTGTTTTAGCAACCCTGACAACATGTTTTTCCTTTTCTTCTATAGCTTCTTGTTTAACACTCTCTGCTTCTTCTAGTTTCTATTTAAGCATTTTAATTTCCCTATCCTTAAGATCAATTTCACCACCTAGAATGTTAATCTTATCTACATACTCAAACTCACATTTAATACAGAAATTAAGTTTCTCTTCAACACTTTCAAGACCAACTTTATAACCTAAGTTATCTAGTGAAAGTCTTTCTACCTCTTTTCTCAAACTCTCATTAATAGCTTTAAGAGATTCTAAGTTATCTTGGCATGATTTAAAAGAACATGTAGAATTTTTAGAATCATTAGATACCTCATAATCGAACGAAGATGAAGCACGTGCCATAAGAGCAAAGTTATGCTCTTTAAGCTTCACTTGCAAGAAAAGTCGCGATTGGGACCTTCTTCAATCTGATCACCTCCTATAATCACCAATACCATCTTGAGCAACCAATGTGAAGAAGAAACAGCTCTTCAAGTAGTCTTCTTAACACCTTCAAAGAATCCTCTTGGAAGCTCTACATTCTCTAGCAAAGTGTCCCTTCTTCTTGCAGTTGAAACACTCCATCTTGCTCTTGTCAAACCCAAATTTCTCCTTTGACCATCATACTTAACCCGCCTACCGTTTCTCCTAAAAACTTTCTCGCTTGCGAGTCAACATTGCCATCTCCGCCATTGAAGATTGATTTCTTCAAGGTCATCGGATCAATTTGATCCGCATCTTGATTTAACACAAGAACACTAGTTGTTAAATCACCGTAAAAGCACAAATGGCCCCATCACTAACATTATCACTAACAAAGGTAATTGTTAACAATGGCAGTGGTTATCCCATAAGCAGCAGAGGATACATCCTGAGAACTTTTATGGTTTGTGGAAACAAAATCAATGTTTTGAGTAGTTGAAGATGCACTAGCAATGTTGTTTTCAGACTCATAAACCTTCAAGTTGTTGTAAAGATTGTCTAGAGTCATCTTCTCAAAGTCATCCTTGTTTCTCCACACAACTGTATGCACAGCCCATTCAGGTGATAAACTTCTGATGAACTTCAAATTGATTTCTTCTTGAGAAACTTTGTAGTCCACCAAATTTCAGATGACCGATTAGCTTCTACAATCTGTATAAGTGCCATCAAGTTTTTCTCCGCTACGAGAAGCAGGAAGTTTTCAAGCTGATGCTTGAGCATGTTTTTCCTGGATTTCTTGGTAGCTTCATTACCAGTAAACCTTGTTTCAATGGCATCCATTAACTCCTTAGCAGTCTCATAATGTTCAAAGTCCAAAGCATACTCATTAGGTATTCCCATGGAGAGAATACTATGAGCTTTAATCTCCAGCTTCCTTCTAGCCTTGTCAACCTTACTAACAATGGCTATCTCATTACCATCATCACCCTTCTTGGGAACAGTATCACCGTTTTCAACAACATCCCAGATTGTGTAATCTATCATGCGAATGTATTGCCTCATGCATTCTTCATACCTGATACTCACCTTGCTTAAGCATGGGCACCTTTGATGCAGTAACCATGTGAGTTTCGTCAGACATCTTAACTTTCTTGAATTTAGCTTAAACAGGCTTCTTCTTGGTTACAGTTTCTAGATCACAAGCTTTGATACCACTTGTTGATCCCAGTTGAGCAAACGATCCTTATAGAAACTGACTTTAAAATAACTTGTTAAATATTACGCGGAATTTAATATTTAACCTTAAGAAGAAGCACAGTAACAATAACTCTTAAACACCTCAATTATATTAATAATGAATACTCTAACCAGTATTAGGGTTTTACAACCTTGAAGTGTATCGACCTTAGATATAAAACATACATACATCTAATCTAACCTAGGACCTCCTTTTATAGGCTAAGGAGTCCTTTACATAATACAATACGTAACCTACAAGATAAATATCTTTTCCATATTTATCTAATACAAAATATTAAACCGACTACACACAACTAGCGCTACAATACAATAGCAAAGGGGTTTCACATTACTACTAGCCGCGTTTAACTTCAAAGAAGGATTTATTCTTCTCGCTGGTTTCATCAACTCTATCCATGGTTCCAACACTTAGAATAATTCCTGTTCTGAGGAACCTAAAACCCAACAAGATATGCAGAATTCGTCTTTTTCGGCTTAGTAGGACAATTCCTTGCCATGTGACCCACTCCTTGACAGTTGTAAAACGTAACCTGATTAGCCTGATTCACATTTCCATAATTCCCAACGACCGAGCTGCAAATATTTGACCCAATCATTTCCAACATTCTTACCCAACTCGATTTCCAACATTCTCGATTCCAACCGACAATTCTCGATACGGAACCGCCGATACCCATGTGAAATCCAGTAGCATAACCCTATGGATTCCTAATAACTCAAACCATTTGTCCTTGATGACCCATATTCAAACCCGGTGCAGCAATTTGCCTATTGCGAGTGTTTGATGAAATCATTTGGTTGTTGTTAGTTGGTGTGGAATAGCGTCCTTTGAATACTTTAGTCAAATAAGCAAATTCATTTGAGAAAGCCTCTGTTTGTTCAGCTTCAAGGTCGGTGATTCCTTGTTCCTGGTATGGTGGATACAGTTGTTGTTGAATGACTTATTCTTCTTGTGGATAGAATTGTTGTTGAGGGATAACAACTTGTGGTTGTGGAATGTATTGCTGCAAGTTTTTGTTATTGGAAGATGATGAAGGTTGTTGTTGTGTGTTCACTAGAGTTGGAGTCTTTGCAATTAGTGCCAAGGGATCATGATTCTTTGCTAATCTTTCTTTCCTAACTTAATTGACTTCAGCTTGGTTTTGTTTCAGAAAATCGTAGAGTTGATCAAAGTTCACATGATGTAAGTCCTTTGTTTGATTGACAATAGTGACATAGCGTCCCCATTCTTCTTGAAGATTGTTAAGGAATTTGATGTTACTCACGATAGTCTTGGGTGTCAACTTGTTTCTGATAAGCTCATTCATCAAAGTGCAAAACCTTCCATAGTAGGATTCAATGGATTCTCCTGGAGATGATGTAAACTTCTCCCATTCAGTTAGCAGCTTGCTCTCCATGTCTTGTTGGCCAATTTTTGTTCCATAACATAGCCGTCGAACACGTTCCCACATATCATAAGCAGGCCTTCACAAATTGCCAAAGCAAAGAAGATGTCTCTTGGTAAACCCAGTTCGACAATGTGTATTGCCATGTCATTTGCTTCAACCTGCTTGTTATCCTCGTCCGTGTATTCTGATTCATCTTGATCACGAAAAGATGGTGGGAAGGGAGGTGTTGCATTAGGATTTCCAGGGTCTTGGACTTGACGAGGCTTGAAGGGTCCATTCATAATGGATTGAATCATGAATTTTCCATTAGGTTTGGTCTTGATGTAGTGGAGCATATGACTTGTCCATTGAAGATATCCACCTTTTTCCAGCATGGGAGGATGGTTTTCGGCACCGGCTGCGTGAATATCTTGTTGAGTAGCCATTGATGAAGGTATTTGATGATAAAGTTGATGTAGGATCGATTCAACGATAAAGGAGTTGTGTTTGATGAAGATTAAGCTCGGTTGTTGTAGTGAACATTTAGTCTGAAAACTTAAAAACCTCAATAACTTCTGTTCGGAGCCTTTTTACAACTCGAAGGTTTTAGTTCATTCGGCGTGTCATTCTCCTCGTTCTCACGGTCGTTTTGATGGGTAGAACGCTGAAAACGGAGTTACAGTTCAAAAGTTATGGCCGTTAGAAGTTTTGCTGAAGATGTTACTCGTAAACTTGAGCTTAGGTGTAGGATTTGGTGCTTAGGCGTACGATTTGGTGCTTAGGATTAGTGTTAATACAAATAAGCCGTAAAAACGTTTTATTATCTTTTACGATCTTCTAATGTTTTGTCGATAACAAACGTAAAATCATTTTAATGAAACAATTAAAATACGTAAATAGTTTGATTCAATAGTTTCCTAACACATTTACGTTTTCACATAAAACACTAAAACGAGTATAAGTGATTTTATGTTTTAGAGATACATATGTACAACAAATAGTGTTTACATATTGGGCTAACATATTGTTAGGAATTGGAAATTCCATTGTGAAGTGTCGGTCACCCCATCTATAGTCTAGCATATGTTAGCTCGTAGACATATCGTTATTTACCAGTTTATTAGTTAGTTATTAGTTTAGTTTAGCGTAGTGTAACACCATGGAGGAAGGATGGGTCTTTACCCACTGTATACCTGATCCACAGGCCGTCAGGAGGTCGTGTAGTCTGTAACTATAAATACCCCTTCCATCCTTAGAAGGGGTGGTGCTTCTCAATCTAACATTTCATATTTGCAAAGCAAGTCTCTAACAAGAAACACCCTCTCACTCTTTCTCTCTCTAAAACATGGCTTTCCTGTATCACCACCATCCTAGACCACCCGAATCATCAAACACAATAATATTTATGATCCTACAAATGGTACCAAAGCCATGGTTATTGTGTTGTGTTGATTTTGTGTGGTTTTTAATCATGTTAAAACTGTTTTTATCACTTTCTTTTGGTCGGAAAAGTTATTTTTCATGATACTTTGGTACAACAGTTTTTAACAATATTATTCATCCTTTTGGTCAAAACATGTATTCTTCTTTTGGTCAAAACATGATGGTCCAAACTGGTTTTTTTCACATCAGTCTTGTGTCAATATCTTTGTCCAAACAAATATTGTATTCAAAGTGGTCATTTGGTAATATCAACGTGGTCTAAATGGGTCAAAAATGATGTATTTTTTACGCTTTTTCTGCATAACGTTGAAGCTGAACGGTTTTTATGGTCGGAAAACTCATCGGAAAAAGTCAAATATCTTGCTAGCAACTTGTCAATATTCCATCCAGATTCATTGAATATGGGTAGCGAGTTGTGCACTTAAAAAACATAGTGACTTGTCTTTACAAGTCGTAGCGACTTGTCATGAGTGTTAGCGACTTGGACTCATGTAGCGACTTGTTATTTAAAAAGTAGCGATTTGTGATAAAAAATGCAAAGTAGCGAATTGTGTTTTGGTGATGTAGCGACTTGACTCATGACCCATGAATGTAGCGACTTGTGTGTTTTGACATACAAAAAATCTAGCGATTTGTTGACCATTTTGAAAAAGACAGAAATGAAGAATGAGAAGACTAGACCAACAAATACCAAAAACCATACACCAAGACATCAAGACCTCAGGTTCCAAAACCCCATCATCTGTCCTCGAAAGTCTTATAACGATTTGAACGGAAAAAAAATTAAATAAAGACTCCATCTTAATCCAATCACAAACTAACCCTTCATCAATCCTTACATCAAGACTCGATTCACATCATATATACATAGAACAAAAGATCTCAGATTGGTTCGTTGGATTTAATCTCTACAAGTTACTTTTGGTCGAACCTTATTCATCACAGATCAATGTTGAAGACATAACTTCTGATTTATATCCGAAACTACTGAAAAGAGTACATAACATGTATGTTATGACTTCATACTTGGTTCGTTCATAACAACAATGAGTGAGGTTAAATCAAATTTATTTGAGATCTCAGAAAAGGTTCATGCTTCGCCATCACATAATCTATTTTTTTAACTTTCTCCATCATTGATCTTCCTTATTATATACGAAACTCGAAAGAATTTAAATAAGCAACAATGCTTTTTCTTTTCTTTGTTTCGTAATTTAAACTAAAAGGGATTTAAGACTCAATTAAACAAGAAGGTATCAATGAATAACCTACCATCAACATCATTGTGGGTTCCTTTGTCCGACTTTAAGCCAACCCTGTGGCATTTATGACAACCCGAGCCATCCCTGTGGCATTCAAGTGTTGGAATAAGGATGTATTCTTGTTTATGGGTTGCTGCATCGTGATATACATGTCCTTAGGGTTTGTCAATTTATGTTGAGATGGTTATTAGTTGTTGATGATCTGAGAAGGGGGCGGATTTTTTATGTAATTAGGGTTGTTGTTTTACTGGTAAAAGAAGAGGCGGAGTGTTGAGTTAGGGTTTGTTGCAATGTGAGAATGTTGGAATCACACCTAAACCTTATTCAAGTGTTAGTTACACATATGTAATAGTTAGCTTATTATGGCTTTTATGTTTGTTATTAGCCTTAAGCTTATGTAGAAGGCCCATGAGCTTAGGCCCAAGCCCATAGGAGAAAGGGAAGGAGTAGGAGTGTTGCCCTAGCTCCTTGCCTATAAATACCTTATGTAAACCTTCATTTGAAGGTTGGTTGTTCAAGTTTTCTTTTCACATACACTCTACTTAAACCGTGTTCATTATCTCGTGTGTGTGTGTGTGATACTTGTTCAATCGCCTTTCTATCTTTCTTATAAGCTTGTGTGGTAAACCTTGTGACCTAACAAGGTATCAATCACCAAATAGTTGGGTGAACAAGTTTGTTTTTGAAGTTTTTTTGTGGTCTTACGCTGCAAAAGTGAGTGACACTTTGGTTCGCTTAAAAACTTGTTTTTACACTATTTAATCCAAGATTCTTGTACTTTCAATGTTTTAAGGTGTTAAAATATTTCTTGTTTTTGGCAAAAGTTTCAAACTTTATGCGTGATAGTTGTTTTTAATCGAAGTTTGAACGAGGATTCTATCCTACCATAATCGCTTTTAGAGGCTTTGGTTCATCAAGTTTCACACTTTTGTGTATTTTGGTGTTATTGAAGCTAGTTTATCACACAAAAACTGGTTTAGAAACACTTTGAACATAATCGGTTATTTAGCATTTCTACGCCGAGTAAAACCCTAAAACTACGCGTAGTGCCTCCTTGGTTTGATCTTCATTTTCGTGGTTTATTCCGTGTTTTCTTACTTGGATAAGTCCAAAATACGCCGACTTTGGATATCTTTTGCAATCGGTGATAGTGTAAAGATCATTTGGGAAAACCCTAAAGTTACGATAAGCATAAGCTTACGCCGAGAAATCCTACGCCTACGATCTTTCCTACGCCTAAGCCTAGTCTTACGCATAAGAAAATCCTACGCCTAACTTTCTACGCCTAACTTTGGTCTACGCCTAACTTTAGTGTTTTTCCTACTTACGTAAGCTAAATCCTACGCGTAACTCCTTATTGTTACGCATAACTTTGGTGTTTTTACGCATAAGTGCTACTTGGTTCTTGTCTTTCTACCAAGGACACTTCATCAACAAAGGTTCATTCGACTACAAAGATCCATATTTACCAACACAAGTTTTCAACATGTCACAACCACCATACTCTAACTATTTCCCTTACACTTATCCTCAACGACAACAACAACTAACTCCACAACATCAACAATGGAATCAACAACAAGCAATTTATCAACAACAATTTAACCAACAACATACTCCACAACTTGTCGAAATCCACAACCTCAAATGGTTCAACCACCACCAAGTCTTCAAGTTCAACCGCATACACAAATGACTTTAATAAACATCCATCAAGGATCACTATGAGGGAACCCACTTGGTTTGCAAAGATGTTTGAAACTTAAGCCCAACAATCAATTCATGAGGCTCGATCACTTGATAGACCTCCAATGCTCACTCCAGGAAACTACGATCAATGGGTGATAAGGTTCTTTAGGTTTTGTGATCTAAAGAAGCCACATGGAAAGTTCTTAAAGAAGGTTATCTTGAAAGGTCCATTTGAGATGCCTACCGCCATTGTACCCTGAGATCCAAATGCCATTCCACCAAGAGATGAACAAACGAACATTGCTATCAAGCAGACTTGAATCCTAAAGAACTTCTACACTATGAAGCAGATGAGCTTGCAATGGAATATATCCTCCTAGGATTACCAAACCTAATTCTTCAGTGTTGATGCTCAAAAGATCGCAAAGAAAATGTGGGATCATATTCGCTTCTTATGGAAGGATCTCAGACTCAATCGGAAGATTTGGAATCCAAAATTTACTTGGCTTATGAACACTTCATGATTGAACCTCGAGAGACACTCGAGTCCTATCATCACCGATTTTCAGACATCATCAATGATTTGGATAAACACAACATCAACATGCCAAAATTGCAAGGAATACTAAGTTCCTAAGTAGTCTTGGTCCTGAATGGGAGAAGTATGTCATTTTTCTCCCGCCGTTTAAAACATGCATCAATCTAACTACGGATTGTTGTACGATTACTTGAAGCCTCATGAAAAGGAAGTTGATAGGAAAGGATTCTCCGTGCTCAAATTGCTCCACCGACACATCCGAAAAATCAACAACTTGCCTTATATGCTCAAAACAGCTTATTCTCCTCAACCAAAGAACTCAACCAATCTGCTACAATCACACCACATGATCATTCACAACCTCCATCTCAACAAACTCAATTGGTTCCATACAACAACCACAATGCTCAAGCCGGCTAATGAGGAATCGATCCGCTCAAGCATCGCAACAAGGATTTGCTATGATTGCTAATGCCTTTAGCCGTTATACCAACAAATCCAACAACCGTATTCGCTCCTCATCTAATACAAGGAATCAAGCCATGTGAACAATGGACGAGTTGAAGTTCGTAATCGTGGTTATGGTCGCCGATGGGCGGTGGTCAAGGGTTTAATGCAGTGGGTAGGAATAACAATCGAGCTCCAGTGGTGGAACAGGGAAATGCTCACAATGGGTTGAATGGTCTTCGATGCTACAACTGCAATGAGAAGGACACTGCTAATGCATGCCCAAAGCCAAGGACTAGGCAGGCTTATTTCAAAGAGGCTCTTCTTTGGCTCTTAAGGATGAAGTGGTGGATCTCTCACGCACAAAGAACAGAGTTTTATGGCAAATGCGACTCGTGATGATGATATGGAGGACTTGTAGGCCAATGCACCGTTATGTTGATGGCTAATATGCATGAGTTACACATGAGTGACACAGCCCAAGTAGTATGACATCGATGGCTTGTCTCGTGCCCAACAAACCATTTTCATCTCGATCTACTATCTCCGCCAACATCCGAATCCGCAAGGCTAATGTTCAAAATGAGCATCCACATCTCATTCTGACGATTTTCAACTAGACCCCGTAGTTATATTTGACGATCAAGATGACCAACCGTTTTCCCTTGATAATCAAATTGACTAGGTTATACTTGAGGATCTCAAGAATGATCATGTTGAGACTCACGCTGAACACTGAACTTTTGCCTCATCCAGATTTTGCTCGCTTAATACAAGACCAACAAACCATAGTGGAAAAATGTCATGCCATTAATCAGACTTGAAATGCAAAAAAATGCACTGTTAACCAAGGATTTTGAATGTTTACAAAAGCAACTCAACTTTTTCAAAACTCAAGAAAAACGTGAAAACGGTTTTGAAGCGCCTTTGCTAAATCTTATCAAAACGAAAAATATTTAGAAAGACAGATGCATGATCTAGCCGCTTCAAGAATGCTTTGTTGTCCAAATAGAACAACTCACACATGAACATAAAAAGCAAATTAACGCTCTCACCTTGGAAAATCAAAAAGCTAAGGTTGAGTTGTTAACTTGTCAAAAACGCTTCTCTGCATACAAAAAGCATTCAACGAAACTAATAGATGATCATCTTGAAGAAATCATCGGCTTGCAAAACAAACTTAAAGAGTTTAAAACTGTTGTTTACAAACATGGCGAGTCGGTCACGGCCATTGAAAAGTTTACTTTAAAACCCAATCCAAATGGATATGGACCTAATCTTGCCGACATAAACCTAAGCTTTCAACAAAAGCATTCAAACCAAATCCTCGAAGTTTCCAAAGGTAATATAAAGTTGATAATTCATATGAGTGTTGTTGAATATAATCGCCAAGAGGAATTAGATGCAGAAGACGAGAGTCGATCAAAATTAGAAAAAGTTGTTTACAACAAACCTTTTAACTATTCAAAAGCGTCACTTTCGTCACACCAACGGATTCTTCTAACACACCAAGGGTGATCATCAAAACACTGAGTCTTCTAATGTTAATCCCCAACCGATTATGCACAAATTTATGGTCCTTACCTTCCATCGAAGTAAACTCAAAACCTGAAAATCGAAAAATTCTTAGATATTTTGACATTTTCATGGCCGACCTCAAAATTTTACAACATGAGATAGAATATCGTTCTGAAATCAAAATTGATCATTTTCAATCGCTTCTCGGTGCGAGAACAAAGAGACATTTTTCGTAAAAATCTTTACCTAACGTTAAAAATTTGAAAAATTGTGCATTAGCCTGGGAAAAGGATTTTCATAAGGAACTTGGAGTGATGAAGGTCGCTGAGAAAACGTAAACATCTATTTCTATTACTAAACGTAAAAAGAAACTATTGAGAAAAGATGTTGATCGACTCTTGGAAGATGTCATCTATGCCGATGTCCATAATGTTGTGTTAGAGAATTTTGTCATATGCATTTGATTATATCTCGCCGATATCGTTGATTCTGTGGATAAATGTTGAGAACACCGATAATGTGCTTCTCGACGAGTCCTTAACAAGTTGAAAACAAACGATTGTCAAACTAACTTTCAAATGCAATTCGCCGCCTTAATTGGTGTCAAAAAGATATTCACGATCAACAACATGCTTTTCAACACAAAATCGCCGCTATGCGTGTAAAATCTTCGATCATAAAATTGAGCAATTGGATGATCAAAACGTGTCTATTAAGTGTCAAATCTCAAAATATGAACAAGAACTTTTAAAAGTTAAAAAGGAATATGGTGTCATATTTGATTTACTCAAAAGACTCGTGATGAAGCATCAAATGAACTTGATCATTATCTTGCACACACTAAAGAAGTTATGCATTTTGCCGAAATGTTCTCCAAAATCAAGATCCATTCACACTATCTTCATGTTAAGAGAAATGTTAGGAAAGTATGAACAACTTCCGCCAACCATCATTAAGAGATTAGCCCCAATAACACTTAGTACTCATGAACCTAGAATCTCTACTGCCAAATCACAAGTAGCTAACGTGCTTCCTTCTAATGAAACAGGAATAGTTGAGCCTTTTCCAAACGTCCGCACTTCACAACTCTAGAGCACTCAATCAAGAATAGGAAGTTGCGGCCTAAGAAAAGATCAATCAAGAATGCTAAAGTAGAAGAACACCCTAGGACTATGAATAAGACTCACGTTGCTCCACTATAGATATTAGGCCCCGCAAATGTAATAGAAATAGTGATGTAACTAATGCTAAACCGCTAAGTACTTTTGATATTCACCGATGCACCTTGTGTTATTTGTGGTAAAAGTATGAATTCCGATTGCCATGATAAATGTGTTGCTAAAGCTATCATCTCGTTTAAGGAATCCTAAGAACCGGAATACCTCTAGGCCCACTAATCTTTCTAAGTCTCGTGCTTGGTAGACCGCCATCTTTAGATTCTAAGAAACGCAATGTGTCCCCCGTAGCTCCAGTATCACCTCCAAGGAATGTAGTACCACCTAGTGCATTCACTAAGACTAAAGCAAATACTAGTTGGAGATGGCGGAAATGGATATATAACACACTAGGATTTAAGTGGATACCTAAAGCTATTGATGTGTATATCTACTATATCGCTACGAACCCTCTAACATTTCGGTTCCAAATCTACTTCTATTCCATCCGTGTCGCTCAGGTGTAATGCGTGATATACGATCATTCTCTCGATTGTTGATAGCGGATGTTCCCGACACATGACATGCAATCTTAAACCGTTATCAAACTTTATTGCAAAGTTCATTGGCAACGCCGTTCGGGAATGATCACTTCGGCCTATCATGGGCTACGAGACTATGTCAATGGGAACATCGAAATTAGCAGGGTTTACTATGTGGAAGGCCTCGGTCATAACTGCTTTCAAGAGGTCGCTTTGTGATGGAGATTTGGAGGTTGCTCGAGAAAAACTTGTTTCATTCGTGATCTACAAGGAAATGACCTTATGTCCGGATCGCGTAATTCTAGTCTCTACACTATCTCTATGAAAGACATGGTTGCTTCATCTCCCATATGTTTACTTTCAAAGGCAACATCAACAAAATCCTCGCTATGGCACCGTCGTCTCTCACATCTAAACTTTCAAACCATCACCAACCTTGCTCGACACAAACTAGTTGAAGGACTTACCACGTTTCGTATTCTAAAGATCACCTTTGCTCACCTTGTGAACAAGGCAAAAGCACTCGTGCTCATTTTCCTTCAAAGGTGGAACACGCGAGCTCAAAGATGTGCTTCATCTTCTTCACATGGATTTGTGTGGCCCGACGCGCTGTAAACGATCAATGGCAAACGCTACATCTTAGTAATCGTTGATGACTATTCACGCCGGACTTGGGTCTACTTTCTTCGAAGCAAAGATCAAGCTCCACAGATGATCATCACCTTTCTCACGAAAATACAAGTTCGCTACGAACACCGCTCGCATAATCGTAATGCATAGAGGCACCAATTTGTTAACCAAACCCTTCGTGAATTCTATGAGAAAGTGGGAATTCAAAGATCAAACATCTATTGCACGCATACACCGTAACAAAACGGAGTTGTCGAAAGATCTAAACCGAACGCTAGTGGAAGCTGCAAGAACAATGTTAATTAATGCTAAACTTCCAGATTACTTATGGGCGTAAGTCGATTCATCGCGATGCTATACTCAAAACCATTCTATGATTACAAAACGCCACAACAAAACACCTTTCGAGCTCGTCCATAACAGTAAACCGAATCTAAAACACTTTCATGTATTTGGATCTCTTTGCTATCCTAATAATGATCGTGATGACTTTGGAAAGCTCAAAGCCAAAGCTGACATTGGAGTCTTTATCTGATATCGCGGATAATTCAAAAGGTTTCCGACCGAATCGTCATACAAAATAGGTGATGGAAACGATTCATGCTCATTTCGATGAACTTACGGAAATGGCTTCGAGTATACCGCCTTGGAACCCGGACACAACCGCTAAACTTCCCCAAACCCCATCATCACCAACAAAGCCCCCAAATTACACAACAAATGGAAAGGTTATTTGCTCCGCAGCTCGCTGACGATATTGATGAACGTGTTCCGTGTGTATCCGCTTCCGCTTCGCCAACCCGATAATACTCTTATACCGATACACTGCTACAACAACTAATGCTGCAGGATGCACCTACACAAGTTTACTCCACCACAACAGTTGAACAAACCGCTTCCAACAATGATGAAGCCGCTAATGATATTCTCAATGTAGTACCCCACCGCATATTTTGATCCAAATGCGCTTCTTCAACCCGCTTGCTAATGAGACCGCCGCACCGTATGTCGCTGAATCTTCAACAAACCATTTGAATCCTCGACCGCACAATGTATATCAACATCAACCTCCACACATAGATGGACTAAAGACCATCCTCCGAAAACATTATTGGCAACCCGAATCAACCCAAGCCGTTACAAGACAACGCTCTTCACACGAGACGGTGAACATTGCATTTATGCACTCACCATCTGCCAATCTGAACCTAAAAACATCAAAGACGCAATGACAAAAGACAACCGGATTGAATCCATGCAAGAAGAACTCAACCAATTCAAACGTCTTGAAGTATGGAATCCGTTGAAAGACCAACAGAGTCTACGCCATTGGTCTAAAATGGATTGGGAAAACAAATTGATGTCAAGGAAATGTTATCCGAATAAGTCACGCCCGTGGCTAAGGGTTATCGCCGTGAAGAGGGTATTGACTTTGAAGAATCTTTTGCTCCCGCTGCTCGCCTTGAGGTCGCTTTTGATATTTCGCTCAGCTCATATGAATATGACGGTCTATCGATGGATGTCAAACCGCTTTCAATGGACAACTTAAAGAAACGGTTTATGTCACCAACTAGATGGATTCATTGATCCCGAAGTTTCCGAATCACGCCTACAAACCAACAAAGCTCAGATGGTCTCAAACAAGATCCTCGAGCATGGTACGATAAGCTATCATCCTTCCTCATTGCTAATAATTTCACCAAAGGTTCGGTTGACCCAACTCTTTTATACAATATCACGGGACACATATCTTAATTGTTCAAATTTACGTGGATGACATCATTTTTGGGTCTACATATAAAAAGTTTTCAATCGCTTTGCAAAACTAATGAAGAAAAATTTTGAAATGTCCATGATGGGTGAACTCACGCTCTTTCTAGGACTACAAGTTCATCAATCACCCCGTGGTATTTTCTTGAGTCACTCCAAATATGCCCTTGAATTGTTAAACAAATTTGGAATGAAAACTCGCGGACACTTATGCCACATCAATGGCTCATACCAAGAAGCTAGACGCTGATTTACATGGGAAATTAGTAGACCCTACCAAATACCAAAGTATTATTGGGTCTCTCATGTATCTAATGTACTAGCGCACTGATATTGTCTTTGCCGCTTATCTATGCTCCCGCTATCGGCCGCACCAACCGAAACCCACCTCTCAGAGGCTAAAAGAATCCTCCGATACATCAAGGGAACCATTAACTTGGGGATCCGTATCCGGCGATTCTCCGGTTTTGAACTAATCGCTTAGACTCAAGCTGAAAAGTACTTCGTGAGCTCTACAATTTCTTGGTGATAAACCGTGTCTGGCAATCAAAGAAGTGATTGTACATCGCTGTCATCAACCGGCGTAATATGTAGCCATGTCGGCATGTTGTGCTCAAGTCATCTAGATGAGAACACAACTCAAAGACTATGGTTACGATTTGACGTAATCCCGATGTATCGCGACAATCGGAGTGCCATTGCGATCTCGCAACCGGCCAAGACTCAAATCAAAGCACATCGATCTTCTATCATTTCATCAAGGACCACGTGGAACAAGGTAATCGTTGAATTATATTTTGTGTACGTAATACCAATTGGCATATCTGCTCACCAAAGCCTTGCCTCCCGCTAGGTTTAATGAGTTGGTCCACCGATTGGTATGAGGTGTTTGACTCAAGAGGAATTGGATGACCTCCTAAAACAGCCTTAAAACCTCGCCAAACACCAAAATCTCTTTTGTAAATAATTTTCAAAAACAAAATACAAAAATATAAAACCTGATAAAACAACAAAAATATTCTTCTAATCTACAATCTTTCAACATGGCAAGTAATATTTTTCCTTCAACACTATAATCTTTCAAAATTCAAGATTTTTTCATCAAGTGTTGAGGGGAGAAAATTATAACTTTAACTGCTTCAAATCATCTCGTACTTGCATGTTATCTTATCTCTCGTTGTTTCTTTTAACAAATGGTGGTAAAGTTTCGTACAATGACACTCCTGACTAAATTTATAACCTTTCATTATTTCTAAGTCGAGGGGAGTGTCGCCAAAGTTCCTTTCCTAAAAACTTTGTTTGGTAACCAAAATGGAAGTTAAATGGCTTTGTTTGAAAAGGGAAA
Organism: Chrysanthemum makinoi; assembly: GCA_910596185.1. Taxonomy (NCBI): domain Eukaryota; kingdom Viridiplantae; phylum Streptophyta; class Magnoliopsida; order Asterales; family Asteraceae; genus Chrysanthemum; species Chrysanthemum makinoi. The sequence goes on along the minus strand of OU343224.1, from coordinate 39,142,350 downwards.
AGGTGGAGGGACTAAAACTGTCAAAATGTTAAAGTTATTTTTAATAAAACACCTCCCACCTACTTTTACTTCACATTTAATACACACAACCATATTCATCCTAAGCCTAAGATTGAACCAAGAAATCCGCTGTTTTGATCATCATTTTGTAAGTGTTTTAATGATCTTAACATGTTCTTAAGCTAAGTTTTTAATTTCATGCAAATCCAACGGCTAAAAAGTGTGTTACGCTGCGGATTTTGTGTTCTACGATAAGCGTATGAACACATAATCATTATGTGTGTTTTTGGTTATATGGATAGTGTCAAAACGTTTCTTATACATCAAGTACATCATTTTAACCATTAAAACCCACCCGTAAAACACTTATTAATGACTTTTGAAAATTAGGGTTTATGAGTCGATTTGGGTTTTTCCAAATGTGAAGTGTTTTGGTCTAAAAGATTGTTGGGTTATGGTCATATGAGGTTGAATTGATGATTTCCATGGTTGTTAACCACCCGGAAACACTAATTGTTTGACAATTTGAAGTTAGCGTTTAAAGTTCATAACTTTGGGTAATTTTGATTTACAATGAATTAGATGTTAATACCTAGCCTAAAGACTCTAACAACACTCTAGACCTACCAGAATTTGTTTGATGCATATCCCATGGCTAGAAATGATACGCGCAAGTCTTAAACCTTAGGGTTTTGACCTACGCTGCATAACTTTTACGTAACGTTATGAATGTTCATGCCATAACTTGTTGATAAAATGATGTTTTGTGTTAATGTTAATGATTTGATGAACTTATTTCGTGTCTTGCTACGCATAATATTCGTAATCAAGGTCATTTGAAACTCTACGCATAAGGATTACCCTATGCGTAGTCAAGTTATGCGAAGAATAATTCTAACGCATAACCATTACGCCGTAAGGTTCTACAATGGGACTACGCCAGATCCCGTGAAGGATATGCGTAAACAAAGGACCTCTACGCATAAGGTCTACTTTACGAGTAAGCCTTACGTAGGTATATATATATGCCACGCCAGTAAGCCCCATCGGCAATGTAACTAGTCAAGTCTAATCACAAGCTAGCCACTTGTAATGGCCAACCGTATTAGACTAAAACCGCCAAGCCAAAACCAATGCAATTTAGATCGAGGAATATAGTGTATTCCCCGTCGTAAGTCCCACTGAGGATGAATTGGTGTTTAAACAACTTCAGATGATAGAATGATCACTAAGGATAGTGATCGGTAGGATTTTGATGATAATTACCTAAAGAAAAGCTTTGTAAATTACAGGAGCTTAAATGCAAATTAAAGGAAATTAAAAAGCTAAAATATATTAAATAAACGCTATCACTATTTTTACAATGATGTTTTTGTGATTTTATAAAATAAAATGACTTAAATAAACTATTTAAACTAAAACGTAAACTTAAATTATTTAAAAACTAGATTTAAAATGAAAACGTACGTTAAGTCTAAAAATTACGCGAGTGCGCAAGCAAAAACGTAAATTTTATGAAATAAAAGTCCTACAAGTGTAAAAACAATTTTCTTACCTACTATATGACAAAATAAAATTTTAGGAAAAAGCCGGGTATTTTATCGACTCTTAAATTATTTATTACGAATTAAAAACCAAATAACACTAATTAAATTATTAAAAATACTAAAACACTTTGGAAAAATCTGAAAATTTTACTAAAAATACTTTATCCTAAAAGGGACTTAAGAAAAATAAAAAAGGAGCAAGAGCTTATACAGATAAGCTGTTAAAAATGGAATAAGCTAAATGAGCTATACTACTCAAACTACCTTATATATTTAATGATGTAAACTTAAACCAAGAAAGACCCAAGGGCGCAATGGTTACAGGTACACACTATATCACCCCTAAAGGTGGGAGGTCTCAGGTTCGAGCCTGCCTCCCCACCTTTTTGCAAACATTTTTTTTTCAATTTTTATTTTACAAACTTATTAAACACAAGTAAATAAGCAATTTTTATAACTATGACTTTTTACAAAAACGACCAATAAGCTGAGAATTAGCTTATGATTCCAACAGTTGAACAAAAATGAGACTAAGCTTAAGTTATTAGTTAAATGGCTATATAAGCTACTAAATAAGCTAAATGAAAACTGAAGTAAACTAAGAACCTCAAGTATAAGCTAAAATGACACTGAAAAACAAATTGGATAGGAAATGCATTGAATAACTTAAAATAAGCACACGGTTAAGCTGTTATGCACAGGACACTATTGTTTTTACTAGGCACCTATAAGCTTAATTTTAAGCACTTAAATAAACTAGAAAATGAAAACAAAGACTTGGATTAGCTATCGGGACAACTCAAATTTCAAAAAGCTAAAATTTAACTGTAGAGTTCACAAGTGGCTTATTTTGAGCTTATGAAAAATGGACTAAATCGAGTGGACATTAGACTATATGAATGGACAAATCAAAAAGCACAACAGGCTTAATAAATAAGCTATAAATTGGAAAATGAAAACTGGAAATTTGAGATGGCTAGTTGAGCTATTCAAAAAGCTAGTTTGCACAAGCTAAAGCTAATTAGTAAGCTCTGTGAGAGCTTATGAAATTAGCCAGCTCACTGGTGCACAGGGCATTTTCGAAAATGTACTTAAAAGATGGCAACATAAGCGTTTATAAGCTAGGAAGTGAGAAGCTAATATTTTTCTAATTTTGTTTAGCAGCTAAATATTATTATCCCAAAAGGATTTAAGCTAAATCCTAATATTGAGCATACACTAAAATTCCTAAGTTTATTCAAAAACTGTATTAAGGTAAATTTTGACTTTAGTAATGACACACAGTTTGACTTTTATGAACTTATTTGATTCTATGGACTACTATGTTATTATAAGCTATGATAAAGTGAAATTAAGCTATTGTATCAAGTTATGAGTTAATTTGATGAGAATTGTAATCTATAAGTTTAACAGTTAATCAGTACTTAAACTTATAAGCTATTTTGACTTTTATAGTAATGAGCATTAGTTTTTGTTGTTGAACTGAGTTATTAAACACTAATATGACATAAAACAATCACAAGTAACAATACAAATATCTCTATCACAGTTCACTAAGCAATTCCAAACACCCCTTTTTGGGACTGTTTTGAAGAGTTAAGCACTGAAAAAGCTCTTTAAACCAAGGGACCTAATAATTAACTTATATTAACCATATTTAGATAGTATTAGACTAGAATTAACAGGATTAACTTACTAATAATATGAAATGCAATTTTTTGTGAAATAACTTACAACTGAGTTCATGCACAGTACACTGAACCAAGGACTGAGAATCACTCCTATATGCTTACCAATAAGCTCTAAACCAAAAAGCAATCCAAAAGCTACCCTGCTTCAATGTCTTGATCATCATTCCATAGGCTTTTTATTTTTCACTAATTTTTAGGTAATTTTTGGAAATTTTTGAGTTTAGAGTCTAAACTGAATTTTTAAGTTCCTAATGTTTTGAGAATGTATTTAGAGCTATGAGAGCTTTTTCAACTTGGCAACAACCAAAAACAACATTTGAGCTTATTGAGATTTTTAACAAAATAATACATAAACTGAATTTATAAACACAAACCGAAATTAAAACCGATATAAGTTTAAAATACACTCCCGACATGAACAATTGAAAGCTTAAATTTAACCGAAAGTTAAATAAACTTAAAACCACATAAATTAAACTAAACTACTCTACATATCTTTCTCCTCTCGCTTCTTTTCTTCTTTATAGACTTTCAAAAGCATCCTCATTTCATCATTTCCCAACCATTGGATAGGTCAAAGTAATCACAACCTTTGATTTTTACTTTTGGGCCAAAAGTCTTTGGGTGGGTTTCTAATTAATGCGCCGAGGATATGGAGGAGGGGACAGTATGCTGTGGGTAAGGAGCGGAAAGGTAGCGACGTGTGGTGATAGCAGATGGGGGAGAATAGTGGTAACAGTGGGAGGAGAAGAAGATGAACAGGCGCGGTTTTTATTTCATTTAAAAGTGGGCCGTGTTTTGATATTGGGCCCGAGTAATGGTTTGGTGATTTGTATTTGGACTTGGGTTAAAATAATACAAGGGTCCGGTTTGGTTTGTATATCACAAGGGCCATTTGAGTAATTCCACCAAACATAAAGGACTGATCTTGAAACTTTTCCAAACTTATCACAAGGACTAAACCTGCAATATATGATAATCCAAGGACCATACATGTAATTATTTTCCCTTTTTAATAAATCCAAGGGCCTTTTATGTCATTTTTGAAACTTAAGGGACCAAACATGTAATTTTCCAAAAGCTCACTATAAGGACCAATTTTGTCATTTATGAATAGTACAAGGTTTATTTTTGATAAATTTCCATTTTTAAATTCTCCAAGGACTATTTATGACATTTTTCAAAGTTCAGGGACTAAAGTTGTCATTTTTGTAAATTTTAAACTTTAAAAGGTTTATTTTGACAACTTTTGAATCCCATGGACCTTAAATGACATTTTACAAGTTTTTGAATTACCAGGGACTAGATTTGACAACTTTTGAAACTTGGGGACTAAACCGCCAATTATGCAAACTTAATAATTTCACCAGATTTTGGTATTTTTGCATTTAAAACACATAAAACACTTGTTTGTGATATTTTCATCATTTTGATGCATTTCGGAGTGTTTTCAGATGTTTTTGCAGCTTAGATGGGTACAAAAATGATGAGTATTTAGACACTCATCAATCCCCCACTCTAAGATATTGCTAGTCCCTAGCAATGATTTGAGAAAATTTAATGGATTTTATCTCTTTACCAAAAAGCCATTACTTCTGGAGTAGCCAATTGTTTTAGTTCAAGTAAGAACCTTGGTACAATGATAACCGAATGATTTTGAGCAAATCACCAAGCTTTCACGGTTTTGATTTCTTACCAGAAGCCGTTGCTTCTGGACTAGCCAACTCTTAGATAAATTATCAATATTATTCTTGTGAGCTGACATCAATTATGGTTTTTCCACTCGCCTTACCACAAGCCATAAACTTGCGGCTAGCCAACTTTTCACTAATTAAAGATATGGTGAGCTGAACACCATACAATTTGGGCAAATTGCAAGCCATAAACGGATTTGAGATATCTTACCAAGAGCCGCTTGGTCTCCGATTAGCCAGCCCTTATGTGGGTTAGACATGGTGGACTGATTACCATTTGTCGTGTTTAGTACATAGTACTTCCACTAAAAAAAAATTTAAAATTTGGCCATTTTGGGGAAAAAAGGACTAAAAGGGTACATTTATGATCAAATTCGCAGTATTCCCCCCACACTTAGAAATGAATATTGTCCTCAATATTCAAAGTACCGGCTGTAATGCCGAAATTTAGAACGTAAAAAGATAACATTACTAGCCAAGTGTAGAAACACAACAATTATTCTTTTTTTTTATTTACAATTTTCATTCATTTTTTAGATCTATACACAACATGTGGGGCATCTCCCCACACTGTGGGTGGTACTCACGGGTGAAAACCCATGTGGTGTGTGTTATCATTGATTACCGAGTCACTAGCTTGACTCGACTGACCCCGAATTCATTTGTTCATGGGGGTAAGGAAGAGACAATCTCCATCGGACTTCATTCAAGATGTTTGTATAAACATTGAAGTAATGGAAAGTTCCACACCGATGAGATATAGATAGAACCGGCTCACAAATGATACATGAAAATGCCGGGGTCAAAGATAATGTCTTCATTCCTGAAGGAGTGAAGAACAGAGAAGTGACGTAATATATGAAGAAAAGTAAGAAAATCATGATACAAATCATGACTAACTCTTCATCCTCAATAGGAGAATTCATAGTTTCATGAATTCCTCAAGTTAAGCTCGCTTGATCAAGACATATTATGGGAATGTCTAGACAGTGGAAATTATCATACTCCGGCGGAGATATGATATGAGTGAGTTCACGTAACTCCTCGTGAAGAGAATCAATCACAAGATGTAAATCGTGAATCTTGTTCCACCGACTCATCACTATCCTCAATCTGAGCATCAAAAGAGTGGATTCTCAGAAATTAAAGTGAATTCAGAGTCGAATTCAAATAGAGGATTGGTGAAAGTAGTTTTGAATGTTTCAGGAACAAAGTGATTAATATTCTCTATTGGACTGTTGGGATAAGAAGTGAGTGAACGATCATTATCAATGAGACTTTCAGTCTCTCCCAGATCGGCTTTGAAATCAGGAAGACTATCATTACTTTCCGATGAAAGTGATTGATGTGAGTGTTCATCGGCGAACTCCTCTAGAAGATGATCAGCCTCAGACTTTGGGAGTGATGCCTCAACATACTCGATGTTTCCATGAGAAGTACAATCGTCGCTAACATCGGAGAAAGTTTCAAAATGATCTTTGGAACACTCAAGAGGGGAAATAGAATCACACATATGATCGAAGTTCTCAGACTCGGATTGGGACAAACTCAACACTAGACTTTATGAATTCGCCCGATTCCTTTTCGCAGAACAGTGTCAAGATACTCATCCCCCATGTTCAGAGAGTGAGTGTGAACCTCGGGTGTGATAAAGCAGATCGAGGGAGTTGAGAAGGACTAGCGTTATGGATTCTACAAGTTCCATTATTTATGCTAGTGATTCGCCATATTCTCCCCGCATTTCCACGGATGGAATCTCAACTGATGAACTTGATGAATAAAATTGTAGAATATCAGGGGTATCTTCATCATCATCGCCATCGTGAATGAAATGGAATTGAGAGCTAGATTTGAATGCTTTTTGTAGTCTAATTGATTCCCAACGTTGTTTTCAATGGCAACTGGGAATCTAATTTAGCGACCGTTCCTCCGCTACAATTCTTCCATGGATTTTCATGTGACGTAGCCTCCTCCTTGTTCTTTTATAACTCAAGACTCTTTAGTAGAAGGTCTGTCGTAGTTTCATGAGGAGTTGCTTGAATCATTTGGTATTGTGGAGGTTGGTCTTGATACGAAGAGTCGTAATTGTTACAAGGAAATAGATTCCCTGTTTGACAATCCGAGCTAGAGTGAGGACCTCCACAATACTCACACCAGTAAAACTGATGGTTGTGAGTCATATGTGTTGTAGTCATAATTGTTATCAGGAACCTCGCTCATAGACAAGCTGTGTTTCGATTGACAATCAAAACGGAGTGTGAACCACCACAGTACTCACAACAAGAAAATAGCCGGAGTCTCACAGGTGATAGCTGATGGAATAAATCAGTTGTGTTATGGTAGGAATAGGGATCTTGGTTATAGACGGACCTTTCCTGACTCCACCACGCTACAACTGGGGCAATTGCCACCATTATAAGGACCACCACACCATTGACAACCAAGAGGGTGAGGATAAGACATAGAAAGAATCAAATGGTTCTAGAGGGTAAGAAATGAAGAATCAAAAGGGTAAGAGGGTAAAGAGGAATATTTTTGGTATTTTTGAAAAACATTATGTAAAGACAAAGAATGAAAATATTTTTGGTGTTGCTAACACTTTAGGAAAAGTGTTAATGAACTTTTTGGATTATTGATAACTTTACAAAAGAAAACTGTTTACAAAGGGTGGAATATGTGCAAGTACGGGTTCAAAATGCTTAAAACACGCTTACAGCCCGCAGCGCCCAAAAATTTGATCGTGCATGAACTAGTCAAGTCTAATCACACAAGCTAAGCCATTTGTGAATGGCCAACCGTAATAGACTTAAACTGCTCAAAACCAATGCATTTAGATCGAGGAATATAGTGTATTCCCGGGTCGTTAAGTCCCACGGAGGATGAATTGGTGTTTAAACAACATCAGATGATAGAATGATCACTAAGGATAGTGATCAGTAAGGATTTTGATGGATAATTACCTAAAGAAAAGATTTGTAAATTACAGGAGCTTAAATGCAAATTAAAGGAAATTAAAAAGCTAAAATATATTAAATAAACGCTATCACTATTTTTACAATGATGTTTTTGTGATTTTATAAAATAAAATGACTTAAATAAACTATTTAAACTAAAACGTAAACTTAAATTATTTAAAAACTAGATTTAAAATGAAAACGTACGTTAAGTCTAAAAATTACGCGAGTGCGCAAGCAAAAACGTAAATTTTATGAAATAAAAGTCCTACAAGTGTAAAAACAATTTTCTTACCTACTATATGACAAAAGAAAATTTTAGGAAAAAGCCGGGTATTTTATCGACTCTTAAATTATTTATTACGAATTAAAAACCAAATAACACTAATTAAATTATTAAAAATACTAAAACACTTTGGAAAAATCTGAAAATTTTACTAAAAATACTTTATCCTAAAAGGGACTTAATAAAAATAAAAAGGAGCAAGAGCTATAGATAAGTTTTGTTAAAAATGGAATAAGCTAAATGAGCTATACTACTCAAACTACCTTATATATTTAATGATGTAAACTTAAACCAAGAAAGACCCAAGGGCGCAATGGTTACAGGTACACACTATATCACCCCTAAAGGTGGGAGGTCTCAGGTTCGAGCCTGCCTCCCCACCTTTTTGCAAACATTTTTTTTTCAATTTTTATTTTACAAACTTATTAAACACAAGTAAATAAGCAATTTTTATAACTATGACTTTTTACAAAAACGACCAATAAGCTGAGAATTAGCTTATGATTCCAACAGTTGAACAAAAATGAGACTAAGCTTAAGTTATTAGTTAAATGGCTATATAAGCTACTAAATAAGCTAAATGAAAACTGAAATAAACTAAGAACCTGTTTAATAAGCTAAAATGACACTGGAAAAACAAATTGGATAGGAAATAAGCACTGAATAACTTAAAATACAACACGCTAAGGTTATGCACAGGACACTATTGTTTTTACTAGGCACCTATAAGCTTAATTTTAAGCACTTAAATAAACTAGAAAATGAAAACAAAGACTTGGATTAGCTAGTTGACCAACTCAGCTTTTCAAAAAGCTAAAATTTTAACTGTGGAGTTCACAAGTGAGCTTATTTTGAGCTTATGAAAAATGGACTAAATACTGAGTGGACATTAGACTATATGAATTGGACAAATCAAAAAGCTAATAACAGGCTTAATAAATAAGCTATAAATTGGAAAATGAAAACTGGAAATTTGAGATGGCTAGGTGAGCTATTCAAAAAGCTAGTTTGCACAAGCTAAAGCTAATTAGTAAGCTCTGTGAGAGCTTATGAAATTAAGCTACCACTGGTGCAAGGGCATTTTTCAGAAAATGTACTTAAAAGATGGCAATAAATAAGCAGTTTATAAGCTAGGAAGTGATAAGCTAATATTTTTCTAATTTTGTTTAGCAGCTAAATATTATTATCCCAAAAGGATTTAAGCTAAATCCTAATATTGAGCATACACTGTTCCTAAGTTTATTCAAAAAACTGATTAAGGTAAATTTTGACTTTTAAAAGTAATGACACAGTTTGACTTTTATGAACTTCTATTTGATTCTATGGACTAATTATGTTATTATAAACTATGATAAAGTGAAATTAAGCTATTGAATCAAGTTATGAGTTAATTTGATTTAAAAAGAATTAACTAGCAATTTAACTATAACTAATAATATGAAATGCAAATTTTTTGTGAAATAACTTACAACACGAAGTTCATGCACAAGAACACCAAACCAAGGACCGAGAATCACTCCTATTATGCTTACCAATGCTTTCTAAACCAAAAGCAATCCAAAAGCTACCCAGCTTCAATGTCTTGATCATCATTCCATGTTTTTTTATTTTTCACTAATTTTAGGTAATTTTGAAATTTTTGAGTTTAGAGTCTAAACTGAATTTTTAAGTTCCTTTTGAGAAGGTATTTAGAGCTTATGAGAGCTTTTTCAATCCTGGCAACAACCAAAAACAACATTTGAGCTTATTGAGATTTTTAACAAAATAATGCATAAACTGAATTTATAAACACAAACTGAAATTAAAACTGAGAATAAGTTTAAAATACACTCAAATTCGACACAATTGAAAGCTTAAATTTGCACTGGAAAGTTAAATAAACTTAAAACGACATAAATTAAACTAAACTACTCTACTATATCTTCTCCTCTCGCTTTTCTTCTTTATAGACTTTCAAAAGCATCTCTCATATTTCTCATCATTTCCACCATTGGATAGGTCAAAGTAATCACAACCTTTGATTTTACTTTTTGGCCAAAAGTCTTTTGGTGGGTTTCTCTAATTAATGCAGTTTGGGGAGGATATGGAGGTGGAGGGGAAAGGGGTGTGAAGTGGGTAAGGAGCTGGAAAGGTAGTGGACAGGTGGTGATAGCAGATGTCGAAGAATAGCTGGTAACAGGTGGAGGAGAAGAAGATGAACAGTGCGCGGTTTTTATTTCATTTAAAAAGTGGGCCGGGTTTTGATATTGGGCCTGAGTAACTGGTTTGGTGATTTGTATTTGGACTTGGGTTAAAATAATACAAGGGTCCGGTTTGGTTTGTATATCACAAGGGCCATTTGAGTAATTCCACCAAACATAAAGGACTGATCTTGAAACTTTTCCAAACTTATCACAAGGACTAAACCTGCAATATATGATAATCCAAGGACCATACATGTAATTATTTTCCCTTTTTAATAAATCCAAGGGCCTTTTATGTCATTTTTGAAACTTAAGGGACCAAACATGTAATTTTCCAAAAGTTCACTATAAGGACCAATTTTGTCATTTATGAATAGTACAAGGTTTATTTTTGATAAATTTCCATTTTTAAATTCTCCAAGGACTATTTATGACATTTTTCAAAGTTCAGGGACTAAAGTTGTCATTTTTGTAAATTTTAAACTTTAAAAGGTTTATTTTGACAACTTTTGAATCCCATGGACCTTAAATGACATTTACAAGTTTTTGAATTGGGACTAGATTTGACAACTTTGAAACTTGGGGACTAAACTCGCCAATTATGCAAACTATAATGCCAAATTTATTTTTGGTATTTTTTTGCATTTAAAACACATAAAACACTTTTTTGTGATATTTTCATCATTTTGATGCATTTCTGAGTGTTTTCAGATGTTTTTGCAGTCTAGATGGTACAAAAATGATGAGTATTTAGACACTCATCAGTTACGTGTACAAACTTGTAAATAAACTAATCATATCGTCACGAATCCAATAATGTCACTAATAAACTTAAACGTTTAATATGTTGTGAACCATAAGTGATAACATAAACTTTAAAACCTAAAGTTAACTAACTCACGAAACATTTCACGACGTCATTGAACTATTAGACAAACAAGTGACTTAGGACTCGTAACAATCATTGACACTGTACATTCAATAACTAGACAATAAGACCTTCTGTTGACTAACACTATGTCTTTCGATATGTTGGTTCTTTTGGCTAATGTTATTTAAGATCACGACATGGCTGAACAAATGAATGTGGATGCATCGTAAATCTTACAATTGCCGATATCTTTCCGAGAGGTTATCCGAGAAAGATTGGAAAGAACAACCTTAGGGTTGACTTTGATACCCTCACATGCTCGAATCTTTCTGTCTCATTGCAGTGGATATTCTCGAGAATCATCCCTACCGTATGCTCACACACTCGCCACGTTCCGAGGTCTACATTCAACAATTTCTGGGATTCTATGCGAGGATCACCGTCAAAGTGCGTGAATGTGACACTTAATCACAAACAAGTCACTATCACTTCTGCTAACTTACGGGCTGTTCTCATCATTCCCGACATCGCCCAACCGACTTCTTGCTACCCCTACTGAAGAGACATTCCCGAAATTCTTGATAGATATGGTTATGATGAAGCTTCGGAATCATTACTAAGCACTCTCACGCGAGTCGGTATATTCCTCAACCATGGAGAACACTCTACATGATCATCACCAAATCGGTCTATGGTCGTGGACGGTGGCTATGAGCATCACAAGCTCATGGAACTGCAAATTTTCTGGTCGTTGATCAACAAGAAGGACATTGAAATCGAAGCACCGATATGGGAGGACATGATGCTGTTTCACAAGAAGCTTGGCTCCAAGATTCCCTATGTCGATACACCAAATCGTTGATCCAGAGAGCACTTGGACTTCATCCTCGACATCCCCATGAGGCTCAATGACCCGATAATCACGACATATTGATGAACCCATATTATCTGGAGAATCAAAGAATCGTCAACAAAGAAACAGGTACGCAGATTACCGATCACCTTCGAACCGAAATCAAAAACCTTGAAACATACAAAGGTATCGGTTAGTCGTAAAAGAAGGAAAAGTTGGTCATCTTGATGAAAATCTTCTGGTACACACCTACGGAGGACCGTAAGAGGCAAGGTGGAAGTGTCACAAGTACGATATTTATAGGAAGCCCAAAAGGAATCCTCCTCATAAAAGGATTGTTCCGTAAGGAAGCTGAACCTATTCCCACACCAACAAGAAAGAAAGCTTGTGGATGAAAGCTCTGAAGGTACTGACACATATGAAGAGATTACCTACTCTGAATCAAGAACCGTAACACCTCCTTCGCCAGCTAAACCTCCAAGTCCGCCAGCTGACAAAGAAAAGGGAAGACTCATGTACTTGTACCTTATGATGAAAGCTCGGAGAGTGATAAAGAGCCATCGGAAAATGTTTACAAGAAGACGATCAAATTCCTTAGACACCAACACAAAGCTATAGAATTTGCTAAAGACCAAATGGGTGGTCCCGGAGGATCAAGTGGTGCGCCCACTCGAACCATCTCCTGATGCGGTTAATCAACCCGATAAGGGAGCCGGTGCCACCACTCTTGTGCAACAACAAAAGCTTGTGGAGGATACTATCGAATATGAGTTTGAGGTACCGAAACCGAGAAGTCCTAAAAGATAAAGATGTTGATTATGATACGTTTCTTCTAGATAGTCCTGCACAATCAAAGGAAGAAACCTCTGAACCTCCAAGGATCCAGATCTCCTCATATCTCTTCATCATCGATTCGTCATCTCACTCCTCGCCACCACCATCAAAGAAGTCAACCAAATCATCATCCAAATCCGTGAAGAAACCATCTAAATCTTGGATTTCACAAGCTCATGAACGGATTACCAAAGCTGTCAAACAAGTCAGAAAGAAAAACGTGCTCAACAAAAGCTGAATTTCTTTTGCCGATCACATACAAAGATATGTATGACGAGCATGAAAAGATGAAAGGAGAAAGGAAGTTTGTTCAGAAATTCATGAAAAATCACCGTCAAGAGGAACTGAACGAAATGATCGGCTACACAAAAATTACCTTATGGAGTACGTTCCTAAAGTCACAAAGGAGTTGTTCACCAAACAACTTTATCCAAATCTTATGCGGATCGCCAAGCAAACTATTCGATCAACGCCCTTAACCGTCACAATCAATCCAACCGATCCGTAGTTTTTCTGATAATGAATTGGTGCCAAGCTTGTCACACAAATGTCACGATCGGGACATTTACTGACAAGGAAAGTCAAGTTTCAAGCATTGCCGACTACCAACTTCAAGAAGCTTGTAGATTCAAGGCGAAAAGTATAAACGCCCTAGAGACGATGAAGACAAGGATAAGGATAAAGATTCGCACTAAACTTCGAAGCAGTCTGAATCTTCTTTGATGCAACCTCCTCCACAACGGCCTGTTCAACAAAAATCTCTCCTCCTCGCTCTTCTACAAAACCTCAGACGATTGAGTTACCACCCCGACTCGAAAAACCGATGATCACTTTGAGTATACAGGTGGTGACGATGAAGAGATCCTTGAGCCCCTACAACAACCCACCTTCTCCCAAAAGTTCAGAAACCAAGATCATCATCTAGGCCTTCAAAAAGAAGAAGAAGAAGACGCCAGACCGACGTCGTATCATGGCTAGATGACGATAAAACTGAGGCATTTGAATGGTTTGCTAATCTTGTTAACAACACTCCCTACCCTAAAGAAGGTCAGGATTTGGTAGACGGTTCTACATTGGAGCATGCTAAAATTAAAGAAAAGTTTCATGTGAAGAAATGATGAAATCTGAAATGGCGAATCAAGAATGAAGCGTTCAACTTCTAAAAGATAGCTCAAAGTGCCTCGAGGTCGAATATCACCTTGAAAACATTGCTCGAGCTATGTCTAACAACATGGATTGGCTCAACCCTAAGCAAACATTGACTTCACACAAAGGGACAACCCTCCATATTACACCGATTGGACCAAACCTCTACCAACACTTGGCCAACAAGCTGAACCAATATTTCCTTTCAGATATTTCTTCAACAAAGACTTGGATTTTCTTTACACTGTGTGGCGATGATTCAAGAAAATACGCTACATCGTTGACACTTCCATTCCCGCCAGCCTACTCAAACGCGCATAGCCATTGAGGAATGTGCCAATCACTTGTTCTCCAACACAATGGACGATACAACCGAGATGCATTGTATGGGATTCATCATCGCCGAACGCCGTCGAATCTACTACCCAAGCCGCCGTTCGAAGTCTCAACATGCTGTGTATAGTTCTAAGGATATCGTTGCCATCATACACATTGACCTTTCGTCTAAGTGGGACTACACATTCCTAAAGAAGATCGTAGTCAAACGACAAGATGAACGGACTATGCTTTCTCGAGTCGACTTTGAGAATTTGTATCTCAATGACATCGAAGACATGTACCTTGCCAAGGTACAGGGTCGCATGAGACAATTCTCAACCGCAAAGCATAACGCAATTTATCAAGTCACTTCTCAACTTCATCAGACGCATTGTCATCAAGGAACGTGTAGAAGATCTCCACCGCCGTTGAATTTATCGACGCTGCGTGTCAACTTCACCTCCAAAGCTTGATCTTCCGATATCAACCGCCTATCTCAATATACACTCATCAGTAAACCTTTCAGCGTTGTTTACCGTAGTGAACTTCAAAGAAACTCAAGCATGTACGCAGCTTAACTCAAGTTCGGGATCATACTTTGAAGCTGGTTAGGGATGGATTGGCTTTGAAGGGAAGGATATACGGAATATTGGGTCTCCTAAGTGCCGAATTCTCGGAAAGGAGGATGTGAGACGGATCATCACAATGATTGATGAACGGTTGTTTCAAGGGATCGCAGACGATTGAGAGTTATGTCGTGGTCCACCAGATTAACATAACCGCTTTCAACGCCCCTGCACACCTCTAGGAACATCATCTGCACTTCCTGGTACCCTTTGAATTGCTTCCTTCATATAATTTTGGATGTTTGATTAATTATGTATATGGCTTGTGCACACATTACAGTGTACAACCCGCACTTGTAAATAAAGGACCATGGTACCTCTGCCACAATCCTTAGAAAAGGAGCGAAAGGTTCTTACTTTTGAGTAAAACCTATCAAACCTTTCATTTTTCAAGGTTTTGCTCAAAAGAACAAGTACTTCCTCTTATGATTTTCAAAACCTCAACCGTTTATATCACTTGTTGAGGGGAGTATTTGAAACTTTGTTCACAAATTGTTCACAGTGGTCATTCTTCCCAAAACACTCGAAATGGTCATATTTATTCTCAAACGTTTAAAAAATAACACTTTAATATGCCATTTTTGAGGGGAGAAAATGTGTGATAAGAAATATGTTATGTAAAATGCAAATGAATTGTGTTCTCGTGACTTAACCAAATAATTGACGATGCTTAACTGTTAGTAACTCGAAAAGACTTGTCCGACGGGTAATAATTTCAAGCTAGTTCGCTAGTGATGTAAACGTGTCTCGAAAGGACTTGTCGAGTAGAATGTACCATTTCGAGAAACTCTTGATAAACATGAACTCTGACGGGTTTGACGACCTTCCGAGGATTGTCTACACCTTCAAGGTAGTTACTAGAGCCAGTTGTCACCTAAAAGTTGACAATGCAACTCTTTAACTATGCCATGTAACCTGTTCACCGGGGAATGTCTATCTTGAGTTAATCAATTCAAAAGTGCGCTTTTCCTCACTGCATTTTAACCTTAAAACTCTAAGCACATGTGGAGGGGAGTATTTATGCAAAATCTTATCTCAACAAGAGTACTAAAATGTTTTTCATTCATAAACACTGTGAGAGATTTTTCACATCAGTGGTTTTATGGCAACATAGGTTAGTCATGGAGTTATAAGGTGACTAAGGTTAGGAATAACTGTCCTATGATCCGCCAGTCGGAGGATCTACCCAAGGACACCACAAATAGTTAGTATTTAGAAGTCCTTAGGTATGATTGTAAAAGGAGAAAATGAGAATCGGAGAAAGAAGGAGTTGAAGAATTAAAAAAATGCAAAGAAAAGGGTGAAAAGAAATAGCCCTCCAGATTATTCAACTTAGGCGACACCGGTTCAATTCATATGCTACTGGTTGTCACTTAGTGACGCCGGTATTGAAGATTAAAAGTCGTCATGGACCCAGTGACGCATGCACTAAACCTTCTTATCCACTCAAGTTTCTTTCAACAGAAGCTTGTTTCATTCTCACTGGGAACCCTACGTAAACTATCGGCTTAGAGATTGCTGGTATTGAAGAAGGAGACCCTCTCCCTAGTCTCCGCCCAAGAAAACCAAAACGCACTATTGAGTCTAGAGCCACGAGATTCATCAAAAGATCTCTTAGGTACACTTGACATTTCATCACTTGACATTCAACAATAAGAATTTCAAGATACATTATCGAGTCCTTCACGATCTTAGCAATCGTCGAGAACATTTATGAGAGGTTCACATTGTGATCCTCGTGATTGAATGGAAACTCCCGCCAGGGTCAACATCAAACGCCCGACAGAGGTCGCTTAAGCAACTCCCCGTGGATTGGGCTTAGTGGTCTCAAACGGTCTACGTCATGAGGTGATGCTTGTGTACCCAGCGACTCATCCAATCGTGGTGTACTTTGGTACATCGTGTTATCTCACTTGTGGGACGATTCAGGAACGGCCTTTGTAAGAATTAGAGTTGTGTTTTCACACTATGTTAACACTCTCGAAAGTTCAAACTTGTAAGTGCCGGAATCCGCTTATTACTAACCGTTTAAATGTTTTCTTCTTATGAAGCTCCGAGCGGATGATCGTGTGATTCTTCTCATGCTCACGCCAACATCATTACTAATAGAAGTTCTATCCAAGAGCAACACAACAAATGTAATGATTCTTCATCAATTCAAAGAATCTATAAAGTTAAAGACTTAAAGAACTCGTCAAGATCGAATTCCAACGTCAAAGAGCCGTGTGAGCATGTTGAAGAATGACTTGGAGACACCGAAGCACTGAGGCGACTTGATGCGCATGAACAACAACAACATACAATCACTTTCATCACAAAGAACAATGATCAAAGAACAAAGTTAAAGATGACGCCAAAGCATAACCGTTCAAAGTAAACTATCTCTCACACCGGGAGATTGTTCAAATCAAGGCAATTCTTCCACAAGAAAGAAGAAGAATGTCGAAGACGCCAAAAGCTACTATTACATCAACGCCTTTACCATTTTTCATCACCAACACTTGAGTGTGAGTTACTCATATGTAATAACACTGGTGGGGAGATTGTTGGAAGCACTCCTAAACCTTATTCAAGTGTTAGTTACACATATGTAATAGTTAGCTTATTATGGCCTTTATGTTTGTTATTAGCCTTAAGCTTATGAAGAAGGCCCATGAGCTTAGGCCCAAGCCTATAGGAGAAAGGGAAGGAGTAGGAGTGTTGCCCTAGCTCCCTGCCTATAAATACCTTATGTAAACCTTCATTTGAAGGTTGGTTGTTCAAGTTTTTCTTTTCACATACACTCTACCTAAACCGTTCATTATCTCGTGTGTGCGTGTGTGATACTTGTTCAATCGCCTCTCTATCTTTCTTATAAGCTTGTGTGGTAAACCTTGTGACCTAACAGAGAATTATTAAGGTAAGTGAGTGTAAGGTTGCGTTTTATAACCCTCGACATTTGGGTACCGCTTGGATTGCGCGCTGGACAAGGGTGAAAGTAATTTCTTTATTGGACCGTGGCTACTCAATTACCTCATGGGCTGGATCAGTTTGGACTTCTAGAGTTTATGTGTACTCAATGATATATTGAATCTTGGCTATCCAATGATGTGATAAACTGAATCTGCTTGGGCTTAGAATGTTTATGAAAAATTATTATGGGCGTCTAATTGGAATCAGTGGGTTAATGTAGAGTATTGGTTTACGTCCATAAGTTAATTTGAGAACTATGTTGATTGTTTGTTAAGCGGATGTGTTTGGATACGTGAAGTATTGAACGTGGATGTTGGACGTATTTTTTTTAATCGGATAAGACCGGATTGGGAATTACAAATGGAATGAGACGTGAGATTATGATTGGATACAGAGCTTGATGTTATAACTATGAACCGGGTCACTTTTATGTAATGTAACATGTGATAAATGGACCGCGTTGTTTTATGCTTATTTGGATTGGAATGGACTTGGATTAAGGCTTGATTTAGTGATGTCATTGGGAGATTTGACAATAAGATCTGACGATGTGATTTGACGATGATACTTGATGAGAGTTGATGTGATGATGAGATTAGTTGATACTTTGGTTTCTACATTTTTCACGAATGATATTTTGTCACGGCTTGAATTGATGATTGGAAACTATTGACTACAGGGTTGTTTGGACGGTATTTCTTATTTGGATTTGAAGTGAGGTCTTCCGGGCGCGTTTACTTATTTCGTCTTCTTTCTTTCTACCCTTCCGCGAAGATGACTTGTTTGGACATTTATAGAGGGTTATAAAGACTTGGCTATTCAGTTACATTTGTGATTCTCTCTCGCTTAACCCACAACGTAGCTATCACTTCGGTGTCTCACTCAGTTGAGAATGTCAAGAGGTTTTGTACATTGGGTACACCGTTTCTTTTTCACAAGGATTAGTACAAGCTTAAGTAACAAATTTGGGGACGTTCACTTCATGATCAAGTTTGACATATCGGATTTACTTCACCATGTTGTCACTGCAATAGCCGACAGAACACGTGAATGATGTGTTTACCTAAGTGTTTATTGGATGGTTCATGATATTGTTGATGTTGGAGAATGAACCGTCGATGAACCGCTGCATGTTCCCCTAAAACAGATATTCTCTGAAACCAAAGTTGTCATAACACATTCAAGCTGACATTGTACTTGGTGTCTTGATTTTGTAAAATCCCGAAAAGAATCTATTTCTGTTTAAATCATAGACTTGTAAATCCGTGACAATGGAAACATCCTGTTAATTGTAAGTGCATTTCCGATCTATCATATGGTTTATTCTTGGTTTTGTAAAATCTCGCGAAAGAAACTATTTCTCGGTTTAAACTATAGAATTGTAAAATCCCGTGATGATGGAACCATCCTAGAGAAAGGGAAAGTGTAATTCTAGATCTTATCTGATGCTGATGCTACAGTTTCTACTTCGAAGAAAGGATAAAAGGGCGTACTTCATGAATTGGATGTGTGTTTGGATATTCGTCATGACAGTTTGGTTATTACATGGTTTTACGGGGTTATGTGCTTTTAACCATGGTCGGGATGAAACCATTATCATAGTTCACTTAAAACGTCAAAGGAGGCTAGAATTGTGCTTTTAACTAGAAGATGTGACAACGGGGTTAATTCAGTATTATTTATTTGAGGTTGAAGTGAAATATCACGGGCGAGTGTACTTAGTATCCTAAGTATCGGGATGGTTTGATGAAGATTCTTTAAGATCCTTGTTCGAGCTAATTATCAAATACGAAGACTTGGAAATCTAGTTATTGTTGGGTGACTTTTTCCTTTTCTTTACCACTGGGGAATTGGGCTCTTACCACCAAAATACACTATCACTTTAAGGAGTTACGTAGTAGTACTGTCACATTGAATTGTGGATTCTCAAGAGGTGATGTACGTCTTATACTTGATGGTTGGTTGGTTGAAGAGTATAGAGTACTTAGAGATTCAATGGAGGATGAAGTCTACATCTTTATTACATATGTGCAAGTTTAAGTCACGAAGTTCGTTAGTTTACTTCAAGGTCAATCATATCGGGTTTTTCTCCATCAACTGTCACGACAAAGAGCTCATGAATGATAATGGGGTTGATTACAAGTTTTCCAAAGAGATTGAAAGAGACGATTATGACGTATGAACACAACAGTTCATGCCTCGTACTCTAAAGAAGAGAAAAGTGTATGTTTCAGTGCGCTTTATCTTTTGAAGAAGAGAATCTTCTTATGACGTTTGAACACAACAATTCAAGCCTCGTTCTCCAAAGAAAAGAAATGTGTACGCTTCAATGCGCATTATCTTCGGAAGAAGAGAAATCTTCTCATTTAATGACCATTTGAAGGATCGAATATATTATTGTGTTGATGATTCGGGTGGTCTTGGATGATCAAAATACATGATTGCCATATTTAGAGAGAGAAAGATAGAGAGGGTGTTCTTGCTAGAGACTTGGTTTACACAAAGGAAAGGTTAGATTGAATGAGAAGCACCACCTCTTCCATGGATGGAAGGGGTATTTATAGTTACACAAAATACGACCTCCTATCGGCCTGTGGATCAGTCATACAGTGGGTAAAGACCCGTCCTTCCTCCATGGTGTTACACTAAACTAAACTACGCTACAAACTAATTAAAAATCTACTAAATAACGTAACTAATGACAAGTCTACGAGCTAAACTATGCTATATAATATTTGGGGTGACCGACACTTTAACATGGAATTTCCAATTCCTAACAATCTCCCCCTAAGGGAGGTCACCTCATGATTTACATTTTGAATCCTAGCATTCTATTCTTGACTTTGTTCTTGAGCTCGTAGACTTCAATTCTTCAATTCCGCAATCTTTGTGCCTAAGCAGTGACTCTTCATAGTCCACATATTTTGTACTTTTAGTGGAGGCCTTTAACTGGTCCACATCTTGATGATCTTTGAGCTTTCTTTGAGATCATCAACCGCAGTAAATCTTTGGATCACCCTTTGTTGTGTCACCATCATTTGATGTTGTGACTTTCGGACCGACATGCTCACACTTTTGAATCATGACATCTTTCCATCAGAGTAGCGGAAGCCTTGCTGGTTCATGATATTTGCAGCAGCGAAGCAGAAGCATAGTATGAAATATCGAGCCAGTTATGTAGATATGCATCGTCCATGATTTCTTCAAATTAAGTGTGGATGCTGTAAGCATGCGGCTTTGGATTGACTCCTCAATTACGATCAGCTGCAACCCTCCAAATGTACCTGCAAACAACAGTTAAAACACACGAAAGTGTCTTTGATCACTTTCGTTGAATTGAGATACACGGCCCACTCTTCGCTGATCGCATTACAAGTACTCCTATGATCGTAGGATTCCTAAGAATCTCCTTGACGGGTTTCGCAGCTGCTCAGTCGTTTCAAACCGAACGTCTCAAAGAAGACAACACGGAGTGAGTGAACCAAATAATTGAGATTCAGCGATTGATGAAAAATTGATTTGAAAAACAATCGCGTATTGCTTAGAAGAAGGAGTTTTGCAATACGACGAAGGTTTTATGAGAAAGATCAATTTTCAATCAAAAATACTTTTTATATTTGAAAGAGTACACATTCGATGTGCTAGATAAAAGAAGAGATTATCGAACGGTTTTTCCAAAAGTATTTTTTCAATAAGAGATACTTTTTGAATTTGAAAATGAATACACATTCGACGTGCTAGAGAAAAGAAGGTTTCCACATCGGATGGTTTTTCCAAAAGCATTCGTCAATTCCAATCTTGGACCAAGGTTGATTCAAGAGTGAATCGCCCCATCGTTTCTGTCCAGTTGTCACAAGCTTGATCTTTAGAAAAGATCTCACATGTCACCCACCAAGAGCTTGTTTGATGTTGGCTCTAGAAGGATTTCCATCTTCATCGTGAATATTTTCATATCACTCGGATGTTCTGGCAATACCACAAGGATAATGCGTAGGACTCATAAGATATAATCTCTCTTTCCACATTGTGTGAAACAGAGAGTCTTCATTGAAAGTGTCCTAAAGAGATTTACAAGATGATCTCGTGGCTCTAGACTCAATTGTGCACATTTGGTTCCTATGCCGGAGACTAGGGAGAGGGTCTCCTTCTTCAATATCAACAATCTCTAAGAGAAAGTCGATAGATAATGTCGGTTCCCCGTGAGAATGAAACAAGCCCTTTTAAGAGAAACTTGAGTGGTTTGGGAAGTTGTAGTGAAGGCGTCCTTTGGGTCCATGACGTCTTGTCTTCAATACCAGTGTTACCTTGGTAACCACAAGTAGCATATGTATTGAACCCTTTTACGCCCTAAGGTTGAATTGTTTGAGGGCTATTTCTTTTCACCCTTTTCACATTCATTTCTTTTTCATTCTTCAACCCCTTCAGTGCTTATCGAGACTTCATAACTAGAACCTTGTTGGGTTTATTCCAGTTCTAGCTCAATCTCAGTCCGCACTCTTCCCGTATTCTCATTTTTCTCCTTTTTTTCATCATACCTAAAGACTCTACACTATCTAGTGGATTGTCCCTCGGTAGATCCTCCTCCGCTCTCGGGATCGTGGAATGAATACCTAACCTAACCATCCTTATATCACCATGCATAAAGTAAATTGGTGGTCTTATGGTATTGTTCTTTCCTTCTTCAAACCAATCGAAAAATCATTTGGAAAAACAATCAAGGTACTTGTGATACGAGATCAAAGCATTTTGTACCTTAATAGTTTTGATCATTAAGAAATGCTCCCCCTCAACATGTGCATATGATCTTGAAATTGTTTAGCACGTGGAGGCAAGAGTTCTTTGAAATAATTTCTTGATCACAATTTCCGTAGAAAAGCCATTTGAATTTCTTTTGGTACCTCCCCTCAATATGTGCAAAGGATATTTGAAATCATTTTATCACATAGAGGCAAGAGTTCTTTTGAAGCACATCCACGATCACACAAGCCATTAAGAAACCATTCGAAAACACAATCAAGGTACTTTATGTTAAAACATAAAAGCTTTTGTACCTGATAGTTTATTTTTTTAAAATGCTCCCCTCAATATGTGCCAGATTCAAAGGGTTTAGCACATATGAAACAAGCACAATTGAATCAAAACGATCACCTTTTATCAAATTTCATTATTAAATCACAAATTCTCACCCGATCAAAAATATCAAACCCTTTGAGATTTTGGATCCCACGTGATTTAATAAGGTTTAGAAAACATGGGAGAAAATGTGCCTGATTTAAAAGCTCATCTTGTTTTTGGATAAATGCTCCTCCTTAACATGTGCATTGTGTATATGAAATTGTTTGGCACATGGAGGCAGGAGTGCCTTTGAAGGACTAAAACCAATTCCATTAAAACAGATTTGAGATTTAAATCACGATCTCTCCCCCGATCAAAAATTTCAAACCATTTGAGATTTGTGATCCCAAAAGATTTAAATCATTTAGAAAAATTTGGGGAAAGACGTGGCAAGATTTAATTTTGAAAAATGATAGATAAGGAACAATTTAGACATTAAAGATTGTTAGTGTCAGGTATGATTGTTTTAAGAGACCTTTAAGTAAAATAAAATAATTTCACAATCAAACAAGAACAGAAAAATTTCATTTTGAAAGATCTTGATTCTAAAGAAAAATCATACCATGACATAACATTAAATCTTTAGATCACCACTAATTTTCGTACAAACGACTTTTGATGAAATATCGTTTGAAAATATTTAATTTGAAATCACTTAAGATTTCACAAAATAAAGTCCGGTTGATTTCAACACATTGAATCCGATTTATTTTCAAAACAACATTTTTCCATTTTCAATATTTATTCAAAGTTTTAGAAAAAATGGTATTATCACTATTATCCCACACAAGATATCGTTAGGTGGTTGAGTCGCTTTGTTGTTGTTGCGAGGTTTGGAAGAAAAACGCTTCATGATGCAGTGAGACTTCAAACGTTGCATTTTAATGCCAACCGAGGTCAAATTAAGCTCCGTTTCTTCAATCACTTAGAAGAAAACCATCTCACGATGCAAAGGAGACCTCTTACGTTGCATTTATGCCAACTCCATTGAAGTCGATTAAGTTCGTTTTTCATTTGTCAACCAAAGATATAGTTACCCTTTCCTTTCGGCATCCAATCATCATATTATGTGGGATCCAGATCGGGAACATTTTATACCAAAATACCGCATACTAGTGAACACACATACAGATATATGGTGGTCGACATCACCCAACAGCAATCGACTAATTAAAATTCAATGCAACATATCAATCAGTTCGTATAAAGCATGGGAATAATGTGTTCATCAAACTATAATCATCTAATCCTAACAATCTTATCCTAGGCACCTAGTCCTTCAACATAGGTTAACATCATTGTTTAGTTAAGCATTTAGGATAATTAGATAAGTCCGTTAGATGATATAAATTTGAAAACATTCTCCCCTCAATCAATGACTCATTTTCTGAAAAGTTTAAAAGCGCTGAAGTCATTGATTGAGTTTTCAAATTTTTATAAACAAATTCATTGTTTTTAAAGCAACTCATTTACCATCATTTTTGAAAACAACAAATATTTTTCTGAAGAATTTTAGATGGAAAAACATTTGTGTAGGAACAACAGTCCTACGACATACTTTCCTCATTTTGTTTTAGGATAAGTGCACGAGATTTGAAAATTGGTTTAGCGCAGCACTTTCCTCTTTGAAGAGCGGGTTGCTATCAAAAATAATAGCAAGCCATAGCTTTAAGCACGTTACCGAATACTGCAGCCATTTTGAAGCCAAGTTACGCTGAAATAATCGTAAACCATAATTTTGACATGTTTAGAAAATAATATTTACACCTTCTCCTCGAACTTCATCTATGGTCCCGTGCCATTATTGAATGACATTTCTAAGACCGAGATGTTATCGATACAGAAGACATGTTGAAAAACAATATTTTTGGTATTTTTCAAATTTTCTGATTTTTATGGATTTTTGTTGGTTTTATAATTTTCTATTTTGTTTTGTTGTTTTTTTTGTATTCGGTTTTGAATAAATATATACAAGGATAGAGTAGATGATATAGTTAAGAAGGAAGATGATACGAAAGTACCGAGATAAGGATATCGAGCAGCCCCGTTGTAGAAGATAGAAGTCATCATCTCTTAAACATTCACTACCAAAGCTTCCAAGGCTCTAGAATAGAAGATAGAACATGAGCCTTTGAGAAAGAGAGACTTTGCAGCCTTCCCCCAAACCGAATATCCATTAGATGAAGGATTCAAGCTCTATTTCAAGCTTGCCTTAGCCAGTGCACAGAAGAAGCACACCATTATCATAAATCCCGCTGCCCTTTAAGACCGATAATCGAGATTGCTCGAGGTTATATCATCAATAAGAAGAACGTATCCTCCCACACATAAATAACTCTTCTCAATATTTTTCATCGATGAGTTTTAAGCAATCCATTCCAAAAGGTGTCAAGAGAGCACTTCCCAGTAGTTGAATTGATGCGTCAATCACTTAGACTAGAGCTCACGAACCCAATACACATACCGAAGACAAAGAAACTTATACCATCGGTAGCAGATTAAGTCCGATAGCCAAAGAAATAACCCCATGTATACTTTTTTCTCCCCTAAAGAAAGTGTGAAGCTCAAGAACCCGGTACCGAATGCCCAAAGAGAGAATAACCGATAACATTGAAGAAGCGGCCGAATCACCGATTATTCTCTGCGAGGACTATCTCTCAGGATGTCAACTCCGAATAAGTGATTATATCTATGAACCACTGATTAAGCCCTCAAGTGAAACAGCTGAGCACCCCCAATGTATACAATTCTCTCTCCCCTGATGATTGCGATAACATCGAAATCATCACACACACTTATTACCTCTTTCATCATCGAAACTAACTCTTACATCTCTTCCCACGAAGTTGGAATAGAACACTAAACTTGATGAGTAAAACCTTGAGTTTCTCTGCGGTCATGACATTTGTCTTCCAGAGATATCTTCAATCACTTAGAAGAATTAAGTTCATCAAGTTTACTCGCCATGAGTCAAACCTTGAGTTTCTCTCCGGTAATAACATTTGTCTTCCCGATATCTTCAATACTTAAGTATTAAGTTCATCAAGTTTACTCGCTTAGATATCGTCTTCTTCACGGTTTTGATACTTCAAAATCGCAAACTTTGTAAGTCAGATACATGAAATCTGTTGAGAAGATCGCTTGAAGTCTTTGTGAGAATCAACATGTCAATAATGTGAGCAAGTCTAATTGGGGATTAAATTCGACATATCACGTTCCCCCAATTAGTTCTCTCCCCTACACCAACAATCTGTTAGATAACATCCTAGATTAAGAAGAAGTCTTTAGATCGTTAAATGCAACTCGTCTTTAGTCTTCTAACACATAAAATGTAGAACCGACTGTAGACTCGACCTTCTTCAAAATTGTCCAGTTGGGGAATAGATAGTTAACATCTTCAACTCACACCAAAAAGCATCCCATTTAACTTACATCTTGCAAATCCCCTTAACTAAAATCCCTCCCAATCAAACAAGAACAGAAAGATGTTCATCAAGGAAATCGAATCGGCCGCAACGAACACACAAGATGGTAACACCAAACTACCAATCACATCAAACAAGAACGAGAGATTGTTCGGAATCATCATGTTGATGTATACGTGAAGCATTAACCAGAAGCACTTTGTCGATAAACTCATCAATCCGGGTGAAGATGTCAACCAAATGCTCTTAGAAGAAACTCCATAAAGATGACCCGATAAGAAGAAGAAGCTCTGCTTACATGAGTTTGAGCCGTTTGACCATTTATTCTCGAAATCAATCAACCATGTAGAGAATTCACACTTTTCTTCCCCTCAAGAATTGCATACGAGTTGTTCTTGATTAAATAAGTGAAAATCATCCGAATGTTCTATTCACACTTCTCTCCCCGCAAAATAAGCACATGATGTCGCCATCTTCATTATAATCGAGCAAGTGAATGAGAAAACAATCGCTGGTAGCCGGTTCACTTGATGACTGAAGCGCATGGAAAAAGTATGAAGCATGTTGATGAGAATGGTCATTAGTGAGAAGATTTATCTTCTTCGAAGATAAAGCGCACCGAAGCGCATTACTTTTTCTTTAGAGTACGAGGCATGAACCCATGTGTTCATATCGTCATAAATCTCTCTGCTCTCTTAGCAAAACATGTAATCAACCCCATTATCATTCAGTAGGCTCTTTGTAGTGACGGTGATGGAGAAAACCGATATAATGAATTTGACCCTGAAGTAAACTACCCCAAACTCGTGACTTAAACTTGCACATATGTAACAAAGAGCGGCCGATTTCCATTAGCATCTCTAAGTACTCTCTATGTACTCTATACTCTTCATCCATCCAACCATCAAGTATAAGACGTACATCACCTCTTGAAAATCCACAATTGAATGTGACACTGAGCACTACAACGTAACTCCTTAAAGTGATAGTTATTTTGTAGTGGTATGAGCCCAATTCCCCAAGTGGTAAAAGAAAAGGTAAAAGACACCCAACAATAACTAGATTTCCAAGTCTTCATTTTATTGATAATAAGCTCGAACAAGTATCATGAAGAATCTTCATCCAACCATCCCATGATACCTTCAGATACTAAGTACACTCGCCCGTGATATTTCACTTCAACCTCAAATAAATAATACAATTAACGCCTTTGTCACATCTTCTGATTAACTGCTCAAATCTAGCCTTCTTTGACATTTAAACGAACTTTGATAATGGTTTCATCCCCATATGGTTAAAAGCACATAACCCCGTAAAACCATGTAATAACCAAACTGCCATGACGACAACCCAAACACACACCCAATTCATGAAGTACACCCTTTTATCCCTTCTTCAAACAAAAACTATAGCACCAAAGACATAATAAGATCTTGAAATACACTTTCCTTTTCTCCGGGATGGTTCCATCACGGATTTTACAACTCTATGGTTTAAACCAAAAAGATTCTTTTCAGGGATTTACAAAACCAAGAATAAACCGTAAGATAGATCCGGAAATGCACTTTACTATTACTAGGATGTTTCCATTGTCACGGGATTTTACAAGTCTATGATTTAAACCGAGAAATAGTTTCTTTCGCGGGATTTTACAAAATCAAGACAAAACCGTAAACAATGTCGGTTTGAATGTGTTATGACAACTTTGGTTTCGGTGAATGTATGTTTTAAGGGAACATGCAGCGGTTCATCAATGGTTCATTATCCAACATCATCAACACTATCTTCAACCATCCGATAAACACTTTCGTAAACACATCATTCACGTATTCTGTCAGCTATTGCAGTGACAACATGGTGAAGTAAACCCGATATGCCAAACTTGATCATGAAGTAAAATTCCCCAGATTTGTTACTTAAACTTGTACTAATCCTTGTGAAGAAGAACGGTGTACCCAATGTACAAAACCTCTTGACATTCTCAACTGAATGAGACACCAAAGTGATAGCTACGTTGTGAGTTAAGCGAGAAAGAATCACAAACGTTACTAAATAGCCAAGTCTTTATCACACTCTATAGCTGCCCAAACAAGTCATCTTCACGGAATGGTAGAAAGAAAGAATACGAAATAAGTAAACACGCCCGGAAAAACTTCACTTCACATCCAAATAAGAAATACCGTCCAAACACCCCGTAGTCAACATTTTCAATAAACACATCAAGCCGTGACACAATAATCATCGTAAAAATGTATATACTAAAGTATCTACCCTCATATCACAACAACAATCATCATCATACCCAATCTCTTCATCAATCACACATAACCAATCAAATCTCACTTTCAAATCTCGTCGACAAATCTCATATTTAAAGCTCATCAAATCTAAATCATGAGAAGTCCATCTGGTGATACATATACTCCAAGGCCCATATAATCAACACAAGAACTCCGTAAGCAATATTGACCAATTGGTTCACCGTAAGCAATATTCTTTTGACTCATATACCCCGTAGTCATTTTATGATCAAATGTTCGTTCAAGCCGTGAAATTGTATCCTCCGTGAAATATACCATACCATCAATACCATTCATTATACCAAAAATGTTATAAAAAAAATAAATTTTTTGACAATATCTTTAGATAATGAGCATTGTAAATTCATTCCAGCCCACGACATCATTATATTAGGGTCCACATATACGGTCCAACTCCAAATGAGAAGCTAAAGCCCACTCGTCCAGTCCAAAGCATGTATACCCGGTTCAATAGTTACCAACCCGATCCAACCCATATTGATATTAAAAATCCGGTTATAAGAGTGAAACATCACACACTTGTCTTAACCTAACCCTAATACAATCAAAGAAAAATACAACGCCTCCTCCCCTAATATTTCTCTACTCAAACCCTAATCACAAAACATGCGTCACCCTCTTATCTCACCTCTCGCTAATAAAACCACTTCCCAAGCCGAATCATAACATGAATTGCCTCTCTCTCCTAACGATTCTATCAACAAAACGCAGCATCAACAACAAATCATCACACATTATCTCGCCACATGGATGGCTCGAGGGTATAGATTGCCACAGGGATGGCACAAGGTGTTAAAACGGCATCTAAATCACTGAAAATCATCCCGGGTAGGTTCTATTTGATTTAATCTTGATGTTGTTTATAAACGAATCAAGAAAGAGTGTCACTTTCTAGTCAAAACTCTTCTCTTATTGTTCGAATAAAACCAGTTTGCAAGAAGTCTTGAATTAATTTCACTTAAAGTCACTCGTATATGACTTGAAGAGGTGAGTTTCAAAAAGGCTCGATGATGGTTAAATTCGTGACAAGGACTTATGAGTCTTGATATAATCATTGTGTCATTCGAATTAAACTGAGATCCGTTAGCAACTTATAGTCTGAGTCTTGTTTAAGTCATGATATTTGATCAGTGATGATGAGGGTTCAAAGAAAAACAATCTATTGAAAGATATTGAACCCGTTACTGAGATCTTTCGCATTTGTTTATATTTTATTTTCGAGTCTAGGTGAAGCGTTGGTATGAGGAGATGGGGATTAGTAATAGAATGAAGTTGGTTTGTGTTGGATTAGGACTGATGTTGATTTTGGCAGTGACTTCATTTGGTTATCACAGTCATGTCATGTGAATTTTCATTAGGTATTTGACTTATGATGTGTAAACTAAAGTCAAGAGTTTAGTATTTCGTTTTGAGTTTGAGGTCGTGGTCTTGTGGTCTATCTTCTTCATCCTTTCCGTCATGTCAAGTCGAAACACAAGTCGCTAGATTTTTCTTAAGCAAGTCGCTAGTCTAAATCGCTATCAAAAAATGACAAGTCGCTAGGTCTTCAAACACAAGTCGCTACACATTTTCATCAAAGCAAGTTGCTACCTACTTTTTCCAAAGCAAGTTGCTACGACTTGTTGAATAACAAGTCGCTAGGTCAAAGGATTTTCCAAGTCGCTGGCAAAGTTTTAGAGTCAAGTTGCTAGCTTTTTCAGTTTGACTCAAAAGTCAAACCTTCACCAAGTTGGTTCATATTTTTGTTGACAACTCGCTAGCACAACTCGCTAGGAAGCAGCTTTATAACCATTTCGTACATAAACCTAGAAAAAATGACCAAGACTGCATTTTTTACCCATGTTTGACATTATTTTGACAAGCAGATATGACCAGCTTCATATAAACCCAGAAATTATGACAAGGAGACAGCTTTATACCCGTTTAGACCACCAGCCCATGACCAAGATTCTTACAAAAACAGCTTGTGACATTTTTAAACATTAAAACAAGTCGCTATTAAGACATGACCAAGTCGCTATTAAGAAACATGAAAACAAGTTGCTATCAAGAACCATTATTAAAAACAGTTTCAACATTAAAATCTGATAAAGATTAAACAAATGTTTAACTAAATTGTTTTAACTAAATATGCTTAAACCAGATTCTTACAAAAACAGCTTGTGATGTTATTAAACAGACGACCAAAATCAGACCCACAACATAACATAACCCACGAATCAAAACACATCAAAACAACCAACCCATCCTAAACCGCACACAACAAACTGTATAAAACCATACGAATCACCAAAAAACAATACAACCTATGCTATGATGCAATTTGAAGGATCGAATATATTATTGTGTTGATGATTTGGGTGGTCTTGGATGATCAAAATACATGATTGCCATATTTAGAGAGAGAAAGATAGAGAGGGTGTTCTTGCTAGAGACTTGGTTTACACAAAGGAAAGGTTAGATTGAATGAGAAGCACCACCCCTTCCGTGGATGGAAGGGGTATTTATAGTTACACAAAATACCTCCTAATGCCTGGATCAGCATACAGTGGGTAAAGACCCTTCCTTCCTCCACAATGTTACACTAAACTAAACTACGCTACAAACTAACTAAAAAGCTACTAAATAACGTAACTAACGACAAGTCTACGAGCTAAACTATGCTAGATAATATTTGGGGTGACCGACACTTTAACATGGAATTTCCAATTCCTAACACCATTCTCATCAACGTGCTTCATACTTTTTCCACGCGCTTTCAGTTATCAAGTGAACCGGACTACCAATGATTGTTCTCTTTTTCCACTTGCTCGATTATAATGACGATGGCGACATCATGTGCTACCTTGAGGGGAGAAGTGGGACTACACATTTTCGAAGATACTTGTTTAATCAAGAATGGCATCTCCGATGCAATTCTTGGAGGGGGGGGAAGAAGTATGATAACTCTGCATGGTTGATTGATTTCTAAGAATAAATGGTTAAACGGCTCCAAACTCATGTAAGAACCGAGCTTCTTCTTATCGGGTCATCTTCACATGAAGTTTTACTGATAAGAGCCGTTGGTTAACATCTTCACACGGGCTGAGTTGATTAATGACAAAGTGCTTTCAGTTGCGGGGCTGATTTCCTTAATGAACATCTTTTTGTTCTTGTTTGATTGGGAGGGATTTGACGTAAGGGGATTTGCTATTTGTAAGTTAACGGGAATGCATTTGGTGAGTTGAAGATGTTAACTTTCTATTCCCCAAATTGGACAATCTTGAAGAAGGTCGAGTCTACAGTCGGTTCTACATTCTCTGCCACATGTTAGAAGACTAAAGACGAGTTGCATTTAACAATCTAAATACTTCTTCTTAATCTGGGCTATTATCAAACAGATTGTCGGTTTAGGGGAGAGCACTAATTGGGGGAGGGTGAAATGTCAGATTTAACCCCAATTAGACTTGCTCACATTCTTCAGCAAATTGATTCTCACAAAGACTTCAAGCAATCTTCTGAATGGATTTCAAGTATTTGGGCTTATAATGTTTTGCTGATTCTGAAGTATCAAAACCAGGCGGGGAAGGAGTCACGCATCTAAACGCGAGTAAACATTGATGAACTTAATACTTCTAAGTGATTGAAGATATCCCGGGAAGACTATTCTCATTAAATCAGAGAAACTCAAGGTTTGACTCATGGTGTTTAGTGTTCTTATTCCAACTATGTGTGGGAAGAGATGTTAGAGAATGTTTCTGAAGATAAAAGAAGTACACAAGTATGACATATTCAGGGGAGATAAATGTATAACACGAGGAGGTGTTATCATTATTCTTCTGTATGGGAATGTGTACTTGGTTCTTGAGCTTCATACACTCCATCATCGGGAAGAAAGCCGTTTACCACAACATTGGGAGGTGTTTTCCTGCATGATGTGTATTCGGAGAGTTCTTGGATATTGGTGTACTTCGGTTCTTAAGCTTCTTACACCATCATCGTGGAAGAAAGCCATTGTTTCCACAAACATTGGGGAGGTGTTTTCTTCCGGCATGATGTGTATTCGGGAGAGTTCTTGAGCATTATACAAAGAGACTGATTGCATCAATTCATCTACTTGGGGGAATTGTTCTCTTGACATCTTTTGGAATGGATCGCTTCAAACTTTAGTGGTATGAAATTTGAGAAGAGTTATTTATGTGTGGGATGATACGTTGATGTTCTTCTATTTTGATGATATAACCGCGAACGGAGAATCTCGATTATCATTCTTCAAAGGAGCAGCGGGATTAATGATAATGGTGTACTTTTCTGTGCACCTGGCTAAGGCAAGCTTGAAGTAGAGCTTCGAATCTGCTCATCTAAAGGATTTTCGGTTTGGGGGGAAGCTGCCAAAGTCTCTATTTCTTAAAGGCTCATGTTCTATCTTTTATTCTGAAGCCTCGGAAGCTTTGGTGGTGGATGTTTAAGAGATGACGATTTCTATCTTCTTCAACGGGGCTGTTCGATATCCTTATCTCGGTTCTCGTATCATCATCTTCTTAAACTATATCATCTACTCTATCTTTGTATATATTCATCAGAAAAACAAAATACAAAAATATAAAACCAACAAAAAAGAAAATAGAAAAATATAAAACCAGCTAAAATCCATAAAAATCAGAAAATTTGAAAATACCAAAAATATTGTTTTTCTCAAGACATGTTCCTGTATCTATAACATCTGTGGTCTTAGAAATGTCATTCAATAATGGCACGGGACCATAGATGAAGTTCGAGCAGAGGTGTAAATATTCTTTTTCCAAAACATGTCACAAACTATGGCTTGCGCTACTTCAGATCGCGGACTAGCTAAACCATGGTTTGCTATTATTTCATATAGCAACCCGCTCTTCAAGAAAGGAAAGTGATGCGCTAAACCAATTTTCAAATATTTCGTGCACTTATCCTAAAACTAATTAAGGAAAGTATGTCGAAGGACTGCTGTTCCTACTCAAATATTTTTCCTTCTAAAATTCTTCAGAAAAATATTTGTTTGAACAAAATCGTGGAAAATGAGTTGCTTGAAAAATCAATCAGATTCAGAGTTTTTCGTAAAAATTGAAAACTCAATCAATGACTTCAGCGCTTTTAACCTTTTCAGAAAATAAGTCATTGATTGAGGGAGAGAATGTGTTGGAATCACTCCTAAACCTTATTCAAGTGTTAGTTACTCATATGTAATAGTTAGCTTATTATGGCCTTTATGTTTGTTATTAGCCTTAAGCTTATGTAGAAGGCCCATGAGCTTAGGCCCAAGCCCATAGGAGAAAGGAAGGAACTAGGAGTGTTGCCCTAGCTTCCCTCCTATAAATACCTTATGTAAACCCTCACTTGAGGGTTGGTTGTTCTCTTTTCTATTTCACTCTTTGCTTTAACCTTTCTCTTAGTATTTTGTGTGTTTGGATAAGGGTTCAACCGATCTCTCCTTCTCTATTTCTTCATTTGATGCTTGTGTTGTAAAACTAGTGACCTAACAAAGGGTATCAATCGCCATCTAGTTGGGTGAAACGGTTTGTTTTTTTTCTACTCGTAAGGTTCACGCTTTTTAACCTTTCTCACGCTTAAAAACTCATTTTTTACACTTTTCAATCCAAGATTCTTGTACTTTAAAGGTTATTGTGTGTTAAAGTTTAAGTTTTTGGCAAAAAGTTTGAAACTTTATGTGTGTAGAATCGTTTTAAGCTAGTTTTTGTACGAGGGTGTTTTCCTACGAATGCTTTAGAAGCTTTGGATCTTCAAGTTTCACACTTTTGTGTTATTTTGGTGATATTGAAGCTATTTCATCACAAAAACTCTGGTTTAGAAACATCTTTGGGCAAAGTCATTTACGAGTAGAACTACGCGTATCAAAACCCTAATAACGCGTAACTTTATCCTTGGTTTGATCTTCGTTTGTGGTTTACTCCGTTTTCTTGCTTGGATAAGCCCTAAATACGTCGACTTTGGATATCTTTTGCACTGTGATAGTGTAAAGATCATTTGGGATAAAACCCTAAACTTACGCATAAGCATAAAGCTTACGCGTAGAAAATCCTACGTATAAGATTCATCCTACGCCTAAGCCCGTCTTACGCATAGGATAATCCTACTGCCTAAGTTTTCTACGCAACTCTGTTTTACGCATAACTTTAGTCTTTTTTCCTCAAGCACGCGTAAGCTAAAACTACGCGTAACTCTCATTGTTACGCGTAACTTTAGTGTTTTTACGCTTAAGTGCTACTTGGTTATTGTGATTTCTACGCCTAAGGACACTTCATCAACAAATGTTCATTCGACTACAAAGATCCATCAACAAAAAATAAAAATAAATAAAAAAATAAAAAATAAAAAATTTGAGGAGACTAAACGTTCAATTTTTACGCGAGATTCAAATTTTGGTTTAACTGTGAAAATTTTGGTCAAAATTCAAATTTTTGGGCCCAAATTCAAATTTTTCGGGTCAAATTTAGGCCAAAATTGTCATAACTCAAAATTTTTCTTCAACCTTAGAATTGAATTTTATAGTGAATTTCAAATTTTGAGAGTCAAAATTTTTCAAAATTATTTTTGGAGGGAAATTGAGATTCACTATATCGACCTTCAGGTGCTATATCGACTTTGCACCTTCTTCTTCTTTGATTCTTCAGGGGAGGAAATGGATTCTGATCATAAAGATCCATTTGTGGCATTGGAAGAAGGATACATGGCTCGCTCGCATTGAAGCCGACATCATCAAATTCCCGATATCCCGCAGTCATGCAAAGTGAAAGAGTTGATGTACATGAAAGGAATGCTCAAATGGACGTTGAGAATGTTGTGATTATTGCAACTGTCGGTAATGCGGACAATGAGGTTGTAGCATTGAAAAGGTGGATGACAGCAGCAGATCCGAGAAGATATCATACTTAACTACTACACCGAGCCCAACTGTGATAAGAACAAATGGTTGAGGAAGATATCTTACCCACCTATGACACTCCACACGAACGATGGTCGAGGTACAATCTACTGTTGATCATATTCCGATCGCAATGCGACACAACATACTTAGCAACCTGAATTTAGTAATGAAGGAGAGGTTGACCAGTGTGTTGCACAATGTCCGGACAACTATCTCATGTCTGAGCCCTTACTTGTTAACAATTCAACTGAAACGCCAAATCAAACTCTTGAATCAAATCATTCTCCTCAAAGACCATTCTCAGCTTCAAAAAGATTTTTCAAAACTTGAGGCTCATTGCATATCTCTTGAACTTAAACTGCAAAACAATGTTTTAAACTCGAGCAAAAAGTAAATCTTTTAATGAACAAAGTAATCGTGTGGATACATTAGTTAAAGAAAATGAGCATTTAAAGGCTCAACTTCAAGCAAAGGGGCTTGCACATGTTGCTTTACTAAACAAACTGAGAAGATTCACTGACAAGAGTGTGGATACTAATTTTGCAAAACCAACAATCTTGGGAAATCGTCTCTACAACCTTAAAACAATCAAGAGTTAGACAACCAACTGATTTAAATCAACGTTCAAAATCTTCAAAACCACGGTTTACCTCCCAAGTTGTTGAGAATAATCATTTGTTAAAACCAGTCACTCCACATTCCTGGCCTAAGAATAATGCTTCGCTTCTCATTATACCTGTTTCTCGTTAAACCTCCACATGTGGCTACTTCGCAAATCTAGGATTAGTTCGAACACCGTGTCTCTAAACCGAGCATTAAAAATTCATATGATTCAAATGACGCATACAAGAACTATGATCTAGAAAAGGCTAGGAAAAGGGCACTACTTCAAAAGGATGGAATCTTAGGTTCACAACCTAGTGTATCACCTTCGGTGTATTATTATGAACACTACTTGTAGTAGCAAACTAAAACCTAAGTTAACTCAACAAACAGTTAGAAATAAACCCGCTGATCTAAAAAGTAACTGTCAGAAACCTAATAGGTGGATCCATATAGGACGCGGACTCTTCCCAAAAGAAGTTTCAACATCCCCTAGATCTAACCTTAGATGGATACCAACGGTAGGATTTTCAAAACTGTTAGTCTTAGGTGGATTCCTACAAGCAAGATACTAAGTAGTTGCACCAAAACAAGTGGGATACCAACAACATCCATCCCCGGGAAGGAAAGGAAATCATCAAATTAGCATGTCAGGTGTCAAGAAGATAATTGACACTACATCTTTTGCTTCTAACATCTGAACCCGCTTACACTTGGGGATCCATGTTTTTCTTCTGCCCCCCTTCTATTTTTCCATGCGTGTACAACAAAGAATGGCTTCTACTGCAATACAATAGGACCCGCTTCTCACCGTCTAAAAATTAATGATCCATCAGCTGTTCCACCATTGTACTTAATCGTCATGAATTGGAAACATTGCTTGCCCTCTGGTTAAAGATTCCGCCAAAAGTCGTGCTTCATATGTATCAATGTTTCACGCACAACCGATAATACTCTAATTTCAGATACACATGCATCTACAACAACAACCGAATCTTCTATAACAGAAGATCAAAGTGTTTCCTACAACAATCACAGCTTGATGATCAACAATATGAACAGAGAAGTTTTATCGCAGTTGACTCTCTCAAACTATTTTTGGTACTTCACACTTGTTTGATCAATTGGACATACATGGTTTCGCTGTCTCCTTATACATGGTTTCATTGTCTTCAATTCATCATCAACATACGTGGTGTATGATTCTGAATCATTGAAAACATCGAGGGGGAGAGAGTGTGTAGGTGGTCATTGCTTCATTGTTCTTCTACATGCTTCTTTGCGAAAACCCAATGCCTTCTTGAATTTCTTCAATTGGGGGGAAGAAATAAGACGATCTGTGGCTCAAACGTCTCACTTTGGTGTTATCGCCTCGATTTCACGGGTTATCTTGTGTGAAGTTACCCAATACGTGAGAAGATCTTGTTGATTGAATGTTACCCTCGAACAGATCTTCCGCAATTAGTCGATTTTCTTTGTGTGGTTTACTCGCTCATCTACAAATTCACGCATACTGAAACCTTCAAAAGTTAGAGGAAATGTAGACTTCATCAAAGTTTCAAATCGCTAAAGACAGATTGTCAGTTTGGGGGAAACTGATTCAAACTTCTTCATAATGGCTTCGAGTATAAAAGCTTAGAACCCGGACACAACCGCTTAAACTTCCCCCAAACCCCATCATCACCAACAAAGCCCCCACCTTACTCGTCAACAAATGGAAAGGTTATTTGTCTCACTGCTCAGTGACTATATTGATGAACGTGTTCGTGTGTATCCGCTCCGCTGCTCAACCTGATAATACTCTTATACCGATACACCGCTACAACAACTACTGTTGAAGAAGCACCACCAGTTGACTCCCACACAACAGTTGAACAAACCGCTTCCAACAATGATGAATCGGCTGATGATGTTCTGAATGAAGTACCCCACCTGCAGATTTTGATCCAAATGCGTTCTTTAACCCGCTTGCTAATGAGACTGCTGCACCAGATGTCGCAGAATCTTCAACAAGCCATTTGAATCCTCAAAATCGGCACAATGTATACCAACATCAACCCTCCACACATAGATGGACAAAAGACCATCCTCTGGAAAATATTATTGGCAACCCGAATCAACCAGTCGTTATAAGACAACGTCTTCACTCAGATGGTGAACATTGCATTTATGCTCACCGTCAGCCAATCAACCTAAAAACATTAATGACGCAATGACAAAAGACAACTGGATTGAATCCATGCAAGAAGAACTCAACCAATTCAAACGCCTTGAAGTATGGGAACTGGTTGAAAGACCAACAGGGGTCTACGTCATTGGTCTCAAATGGATTTGGAAAACAAATTGGATGCTGAAGGAAATGTTATCAAATAAGTCACGTCCGTGGCTAAGGGTTATCGCCGAAGAGGGTATGACTTTGAAGAATCTTTGTCCGCTGCTCGCGTCTTGAGAGGTCGTTCGATATTTCTAGCGCTCATGCTCATGAATATGACGGTCTATCGATGGATGTCAAAACCGCTTCTCAATGGACAACTTAAAGAAACGGTTTATGTCACCAACCGTGATGGATTCGTTGATCCCGAAGTTCAATCACGTCTACAACCTAACAAAGCTCAGATGGTCTCAAACAAGCTCCCTGCATGGTATGATAAGCTATCATCCTTCCTCATTGCTAATAATTTCACCAAAGGTTCGGTTGACCCAACTCTTTTATACAATATCACGGGACACATATCTTAATTGTTCAAATTTACGTGGATGACATCATTTTTGGGTCTACACATAAAAGTTTTCAATCGCTTTTGCAAAACTAATGAAGAAAAATTTTGAAATGTCCATGATGGGTGAACTCACGCTTCTTCTCGGATTGCAAGTTCATCAATCACCCGTGGTATTTTCTGAGTCACCCAAATATGCCCTTGAATTGTTAAACAAATTTGGAATGAAAACCAATGACACCTATGCCACACCAATGGCTCATACCAAGAAGCTAGACGCTGATTTACATGGGAAATTGGTGGACCCTACAAAATACCAAAGTATTATTGGGTCTCTCATGTATCTAATGCCAGCAGACTGATATTGTCTTTGCCGTATATCTTTGCTCGTTATCGGCCGCGACCAACTGAAACCCACCTCTCTGAGGCTAAAAGAATCCTCTGATACATAAAGGAAACCATTAACTTGGGGATCTGGTATCCGAAGGATTCTGGTTTTGAACTAATCGCTTCAAGACGCCGACCACGCAGGATGCTTAGACTCACGGAAAAGTACTTCGTGAGCTTTACAATTTTTGGTGATAAACCGTGTCATGGCAATCGAAGAAGCAGGATTGTACATCGCTGTCCTCAACCGGAGCAGAATATGTAGCCATGTCGGCGTGTTGTGCTCAAGTCATCTGGATGAGAACACAACTCAAAGACTATGGTTACGTATTTGATGTAATCCCGATGTATCTGCGACAATCGGAGTGCCATTGCGATCTCGTAACTCGGTTCAAGACTGAAATCAAAGCACATCGATCTTCGTTATCATTTCATCAAGGATCACGTGGAACAGGGTATCGTTGAATTATATTTTGGGTATACCAATTGCGATCTTCTCACCAAAGCCTTAGCTCCGCTAGGTTTAATGAGTTGGTCCACCGGATTGGTATGAGGTGTTTGACTCAAGAGGAATTGATGACCTCCTAAAACACTTAAAAACCGTCAAACACCAAATTATCTTTTGTAAATAATTTTTCAAAAACAAAATACAAAAATATAAAATCAGAAAATCTCAAAAACATTCTTCTATCTAAATTTTTTCAAACATCGCAAGTACAATCTTCAATAACACTTTGTTCTATCAAATCTTTCACTATTTTTCCCGAACAAGTGTTGAGGGGAGAAAGTAAATATTTTTCGGTTTCATAAAACCTTGTACTTCCATGTTTTCAAAATTATGTTGTTTCTTTTAAAATGGTGGATAAGTTTCTTGTCATATACTCTCCTCGGACTCAAATGTTTTAACCATTTCATTATTTCAAAAGTCGAGGGGAGTATCGTGAAGTTTCTTGCCTTACAAATGTTTTGTCTTACCTAAACGGAAGTTAAAGGATCTTGGTTGGAACCTCTTTAAGGTTGAGGGACTGAATGTCTCAACTTGGCAAATTAATTCATTTACTCCTAAACCACCAAGATCAAACGGCCCAAATCAAATCTTCTAAACCGCTCAAGTTTTTCATAATTATAAGTTCTAAACTGTTTTTAATCAAGATGATAAACAAGGATTTCTAAAATTCTTTCAAATCCAACGGTTAAAACTCTTTAAACTGATTTTGGAAAATTGTTCACCGAACGAATTGGGTGTTTATGCATAAAAGTGTTTGGATTGAAATGAGTTGTGTTAAAACCTTTCTTAGTGTCTATTAAACTTGTTTCAATCGTCCAAAACCATCCTGAATCTTAAATTTCATTAATTTGAATTCTAGGGTTCTTGCGCTCATCTAGGTTTTTTCTTCTGATATGTTATTAGGTAGTCAAGAAAGTGTTAGAATAAGTTTATATGCATGTTTTGAACCTTAAATTAGCCTTAAAACATCTAAACTGTATGAACTTAAGTTTTAGGTTTTTTAAGGTTCATCTCCCATAAATCTTTTGATTCTGTGGTGGAAATGTGTTAAATCTTGTTCCATTGCACTCATATGACATCTAGGACACTCCTGAAACATTCTTGTTTGATTTGTGTAGCTATATCCCTTACACATAGATTAAGGGTTTAGGGTTTAAGTAATTTTACTCCTAAGTCTTTCTGTGTATCTGATATGTTCTTATGCTTGTTTTGTGATCTAAAAGATGTTTGGAGTTAACTGCAATCAAGTTTTCATGTTTATATTTAATGTGTTAATTATTCGTAATGTCAATCTTTAGGTGTTCAAACCTTACGCTTTAAGGAATACTTTTATGAAGGTCACGCCTAAGAGTAATCTTACGTAGCTCTTACGCATAAGGTCTACAAAGTGGATTACGTATCTTGGAAAGATATTCGTAAACAAGGCTTGTTACGCATAAGCTTTGCTCTTAAAGTAAACCGTACGCGAACATCTAGCTTTTCCCTACGCGTAAGCTTAAAGCCTTTGAACTTGTTTTACGCGTAAGAAACTCTTACGCCTAAGCTTGGTCTTACGCTTTAGCTTACTCCTACGCATAAGCTCCTTTCTTACGCATAAGGATCCTTGTTACTCATAACCCATTGTTCACTACTTTTTGGCCCGCACGCATATGTTACTTTTTAAATGTTACGCATAGGTCACAAATATCTGATGTTTCATATAAGCTTACAAAAGTTAATATGTTGTGTGTTAAGTGAATTATTGCTCTTTGAAATTTCAAATTAACATGTTCACGTAACTTATCACATCAACTTCATACATTTGGACTAATGTGACTTAGAACTTGTAACTAACATAAACATGTTACCATCATACAAGTAATTAGATAATAAATCAGACTAATACAAACACATTGTGTTTCCATATGTCCGTCTTTGTCTAATGACTTTCAGATCATGAAATGGCTGCAAATCAAGCAAACATCAATGCCCCAACTGAGCTCTCGATGGCAAACACATTCCAAGCTGGATACGACAAAACAATTGGCAAGAACTATCTCCGTGTCATCTTCAACTACTTCATATGCTCATAATCATCTTTGATTTGCTGTGACATCCTTCTGCTACACCCATTCAAATTCATGTTAACAAAGTCATCCTGATGATGAGTATGATTCAATAGATGAGGTAATACAATTTCGTAAGACATTAAAGCATAAATGGATGGAATTCCATGCTTCAACCTTTCCGGTTAATCAACCCTTGCAAGGTGAGGGCAAGCAAGAGTCCTCCACTTATGGAAGATCCATTTTAAACATTTCTTACCCCATCCGATCCGTTAATCAACCCGTAAGGATCGGGTGTCACTGTCTCTCCAACTGTTGAAATGAAGCAACCACAACAACAACTTATACAACCGCAAGAAGAAAAGCATGGTGAAGATGTGGAAATATATGACTAAGGAGATTACGATCATGATAAGGATGAAAGATTCACTGATGATAATTTGATGGTCAAGAGGAAATGATTCTAAAAGAGGCAAAAGAAGCCGCTAGAGTGAGGAGGAAAAGTTAAAGAAGGAATCAAACAACTACATAGTTGGCAATCCTATACACAAACCTCAACAAGTTTCTTATAACACCTCTTGACACATCCACCAAACCCAAATCATCATCTCAATCATCACCTCCATCAACATAAGAAACACCTATGTCAACAACAAAATCTGTTAAGAAGGCAACTCCATCCAATGATTCGATAAATGGTTAAGGTGTTATCACCACTACACAACAAGCTACACGCCACCACCATCCGATCAAACAAGGGATTCAGAAACCACACCACCAATGGAGAAAACCGTTGATCACTTTACATACACCGGTGGTGAGGATCACGACATACCGAGCCCTAACCGTAACCTCAACCGAAATTTAAATCAAGTACATTATCTGACTCCTTGTTTTCATACGCTTCAAATCAAAGAGCGTATTGAAGTTCTTCACCCTGGGTCGAATCTTACCTATATTCTACACTTCATCGGAATCAATCAAGAACCTCAGTACAAAATCGTTCATAAACACAAGTTTGGGTTTGTCTACCAAAGTGAAAATCATCATACTTGCTTCATGGCTTTCGATGAAATTCACTAAGTTCTAAGACGCCACCCGAGATGGTCGATATGGATTGTCATATCGGGAGAAGGACATTGTTGGGTATAATTCGACAAGAGATGGAATTCAAATGATCGCAAGGATGTTCGTTGATTAATCACTAGGATTGATGAATGTTTGATTCATCGGATCAGATGCAACGGTTGGAGAGCTATGTGGGAGGATGACCAAACTTTCCGATTCTGACTTTCCAACGCCCCGTAAAGTAGCTGATCGTCTGTAATCATTGGGTATTCTCTTGATTGTGATTTTGCTTGTTTGATTATCTATCAATGGCTTGTGCACACATTACAGTGTACAACCCGTACTTGTAAATAAAGGACCCTGTGGTACGCCTGAGTGCCACAATCCTTAGAAAAGGAGCGAAAGCTTCTTACTTTTGAGTAAAACCTATCAAACCTTTCACTTTTCAAGGTT
This sequence comes from Chrysanthemum makinoi, assembly GCA_910596185.1. Lineage (NCBI taxonomy): Eukaryota > Viridiplantae > Streptophyta > Magnoliopsida > Asterales > Asteraceae > Chrysanthemum > Chrysanthemum makinoi. The sequence continues at coordinate 39,098,852 of OU343224.1, read as the reverse complement.
TTTCTCAAAAGAACAAGTACTTTCCCTTATGATTTTCAAAACCTCAACCGTTTATATCACTTTTTGAGGGGGAGTACTTGAATTAAAACTTTGTTCAAAAATTGTTCACAGTGGTCATTCTTCCCGAACACTCAAAATGGTCATATTTATTTCAACTTTTCAAAAATAACATCATATGCCATTTTGAGGGGGAGAAAATACGTGATAAGAAATATGTTGTGTAAATGCAAATGAATCTTTGTACTATAGACTTAACCAACGAAGTGACGAGATCTTAACTGTTAGTAACTCGAAAAGACTTGTTCGGGACGGGTAATAATTTCAAGCTAGTTCGCTAGTGATGTAAACGTGTCTCGCAAAGGACTTGTCTCAGTAGAATGTACCATTCGAGAAACTCTGGTAGACATGAACTCTGATAGGTTTGACAACCATTCGAGGATTGTCTACACCTTCAAGGTAGTTATTAGAGCCAGTTGTCACCTAAAAGTCGACAATGCAACTCTTTAACTATGCCAACGAACGTGTCTCTCAGGGGAATGTCTATCTTGAGTTAATCAATTCAAAAGTGCGCGCTCTTTCCTCACTCGCATTTTAACCGTTATAACACTTAAGCACATGTGGAGGGGGAGTATTTATGCAAAATCTTATCTCAACAAGTGGTACTAAAATGTTTTTCATTCATAAACATTGTGAGAGATTTTTCACATCAGTGGTTTTTATGGCAACATAGGTTAGTCATGGAGTTATAAGGTGACTAAGGTTAGGAATAACCGTCCTATGATCCGCCAGAGTCGGATGGATCTACCCAAGGACACCACAAATAGTTAGTATTTAGAAGTCCTTAGGTATGATTGTAAAAGGAGAAAATGAGAATCGGAGAAAGAAGGAGTTGAAGAATTAAAAAGAAATGCAAAGAAAAGGGTGAAAAGAAATAGCCCTCCGTTATTCAACTTAGGCGCAGAATCGGGTTCAATTCATATGCTACTGGTTGTCACTTAGTGACGCCGGTATTGAAGATTAAAAGTCGCCATGGACCCAAAGGACGCATGCACTAAACATTCTTATCCACTCAAGTTTCTCTCAACAGAAGCTTGTTTCATTCTCACAGGGAACCCTACGTAAACTATCGGCTTTCTCTGAGAGATCGCTGTATTGAAGGAGACCCTCTCCTAGTCCTCGCCAGAAAACCAAAACGCACTATTGAGTCTAGAGCCACGAGATTCATCAAAAGATCTCTTAGGTACTTACATTTGACATTCAACAATAAGAATTTCAAAGGATACATTATCGAGTCCTACACAGATCTTAGCAATATGTCGAGAACATTTATGAGAGGTTCACAATTGTGATCCTCAGTGATTGAATGGAAACTCCGCCGGGTCAACATCAAACAACCCTGACAACAGGTCGCTTCAAAATCCCCTGGATTGCGCTTAGTGGTCTCAAACGGTCTATAGTCGTGAGGTGATGCTTCGGTGTACCTCAATGACTCATCTGAATCGTAGGTGTACTTCTCGTACATCGTGTTATCTCACTTGTGGGACTCGATCAGGAACGGCCTTTTGTGAGAATTAGAGTTGTGTTTTCACACTATGCTGTTAACACTCTCGGAGTTCAAACTTGTAAGTGCCGGAATCCGCTTATTACTAACCGTTTAAATGTTTTCTTCTTATGGAAGCCTGAGCGGAATGATCGTGCGATTCTTCTCATGCTTACGGCAACATCATCATTACTAATGGAAGTTCTATCCAAAAGCAACACAAACAGTCGAATGATTCTTCACAATACAAAGAATCTACAAAGTTAAAGACTTAAAGAACTCCATCAGATCAATTCCAACGTCCAAAGAGCGTGTGAGCATGTTGAAGAATGACGGAGACACCGTGAAAATGAAGCGCACTGAGGTGATTTGATGCGCATAAACAACAAATACTATCACTTTCACCACAAAGAACAATGATCAAAGAACAAAGTTAAAGATGACGCCAAAGCATAACTGTTCAAAGTAAACTATCTCTCTACACTGGGGAGATTGTTCAAATCAAGGCAATTCTTCTCACAAGAGAAGAATGTCGAAGACGCCAAAGCTACTATTACAACAACGCCTTCACCGTTTTCATCACCAACACTTGAGTGTTTGTTACTCATATGTAATAACACTTGAGGGGGAGATTGTTGGAATCACTCCTAAACCTTATTCAAGTGTTAGTTACTCATATGTAATAGTTAGCTTATTATGGCCTTTATGTTTGTTATTAGCCTTAAGCTTATGTAGAAGGCCCATGAGCTTAGGCCCAAGCCCATAGGAGAAAGGAAGGGAACTAGGAGTGTTGCCCTAGCTTCCCTCCTATAAATACCTTATGTAAACCCTCACTTGAGGGTTGGTTGTTCTCTTTTCTATTTCACTCTTTGCATTAACCTTTCTCTTAGTATTTCATGTGTTTGGATAAGGGTTCAACCGATCTCTCCTTCTCTATTTCTTCTCTTGATGCTTGTGTTGTAAAACTAGTGACCTAACAGAATGTTTTCAAATCTATATCATATAACGGGCTTTCTTAATTATCGTACGTGCTTAATTAAAAATTATATTTGCCTAGGTCGAAGGACTAGGAATTTAGGATATGATTGTTAGGATTAGATGATTAGAGTTTGATTAACACATTATTCCCATGCCTTACATGAGCTGATTGATATGTTGAATTGACTTTTATTAGTCGATTGCTATTTGGGTGATGTCGACCACCATATATCTGTTTGTGTCCACTAACGTATGCAGGTATCATGGTTCATAAGAATGTTCCCGATCCGGATCCCACAATAGAATATGATTGGATGCTAAAAGGAAAGGGTAACTATATCTTGGGTTGATATATGAAGAAAAGGAGCTTAATTTGACTTCTATGGAGAGTTGGCATGAAAAAATGCAACGTAAGAGGTCTCACTGAATCAGCAGATGGTTTTCTTCATCATTTAATGAAGAAACGGAGCATAATTGGACCTCTATGAAGAGTTGGCATGACAAATGCAACGCCGAAGTCTCAATCTGATCGCCAGTAGACGGTTTTCTTCCCACCCTACAAAGAATAAATGAAGCTTCTCAACCACATGACGTATCTTTGTGCATGATAATTGTGATGATACCATTTTTTAAACAATTTTTTAAATAATATTGATTTGAAAAATGGAAAAATATCGGTTTTGAAAATAAATTGGACTTAATTTTGAAAATCACCGGACTTCATTTAATCAAAACTTAAGTCACTAAATCATCGACTACGGTCATCGATTGAGGGGGAGAGTGATTTAAAATAAAATATTTTCAAGCGATATTTCTTCATAAAAGTCCGTTTGTACAAAATTTGTGGTGATCTAAAGATTTAATGTTATGTCATGGTATGATTTTTCTTTTGAATCAAGGTCTTTCAAAATGAAATTCTTTCTGTTCTTGTTTGATTGTAAAATTATTTTATTTTACTTAAAGATATCTTAAAACTATCATACCTGACACTAACAATCTTTAATGTCTAAATCTGTTCCTATCTGTCATCCTTCAAAATTAAATCAGGCCACGTCTTTCCCCAAACTTTTCTAAATGATTTAAATTAGCTGAGATCACAAATCTCAAATGATTTGAAAGTTTTGATCGGGGGAGAGATCGTGATTTAAATCTCTTACCTGTTTAAATGGAATTGGTTTTAGTCCTTTAAAGGCACTCCTGCCTCCATGTGCCAAACGATTTCAATATATGATGCACATGATTGAGGAGGAATATTTATCCAAAAGCAAGATGAGTATTTAAACTAAGCCACATATTCTCCCATGTTTTCCAAACCTTATTAAATCACCTGGGATCCAAAATCTCAAAGGGTTTGATATTTTTGATCGGGGGAGAATTTGTGATTTAATAATGAAATTTGATAAAAGGTAATCGTTTTGATTCAATTGTGCAGGCTGCTCTCCCATATGTGCTAAATGCTTTTGAATATTGAAGCATATATTGAGGGGCAGTATTTCAAAAAGAAAATAAACTTTCAAGGTACAAAGATTTCTATGTTTCAACATAAAGTACCTTGATTGATTTTCTAAATGGTTTCTTAATGGTTTTTGTGATCGTGAATGTACTTCAAATGAACTCTTTCCTCTATGTGATAAAATGATTTCAAATATCCTACGCACATATTGAGGGGGAGAATTTTACCAAGAAAATCAAATGGCTTTTTCTATGAAAATTGTGATCAAAGAAAATATTTCAAAGAACTCTTGCTTCCATGTGCTAAACAATTTCAAAATCATATGCACATGTTGAGGGGGAGATTTTCTAAATGATCAAAACAATTAAGGTACTAAATGCTTTGATTTAATATCAAAAGTACCTTGATTGATTTTTCCAAATGATTTTTTCAATTGGTTTCAAGGAAGAAAGAACAATACCAAAAGACCGACCAATTTACTTTATGCATGGTGTTATAAGGATGGTTAGGTTAGGTATTCGTTCCCACGATCCCGCCAGAGCCTGAGGGATCTTACCTGTGGACAATCCACTAGATAGTGTAGAAGTCCTTAGGTATGATTGGAAAAGGAGAAAAGTGAGATATGGGAAGAGTGCGGATCGAGATAGAGCTAGAACTGAATAAACCCAACAAGGTTCTAGTTATGAAGTCTCTGGTATAATCGAAGGGGTTGAATAATGAAAAGAAATGAATGTGAAAAGGGGTGAAAAGAAATGCCTCCATAATTCAACCTTAGGGCAGATACCGGGTTCAATACATTTGCTACTGGTGGTTACTAAGGTAACACTGGTATTGAAGACAAGATGTCATGGACCCAAAGGACGACCGCACTACAACTTCCCAAGCTACTCAAGTTCCTCTTAAAAGGTCTTGTTTCATTCTCACTGGGAACCTACATAATCTATCGACTTTCTCTTAGAGATTGTTGATATTGAAGAAGGAGACCCTCTCCCTAGTCTCCGGCATAGGAACCAAATGTGAACTATTGAGTCTAGAGACAAGAGATCGTCCACAATATCTCATTAGGACACAATTAATGAAGACTCACTATTTCACACAATGTGGAAAGTGAGAATATATTTTAAGAGTCCTACGCATTATCCTTGTGGTATTGCTTTAACATCCGAAAGTGATATATATTAAATATATTCAATGATGAAGATGGAAATCATTCTAGAGTCAACATCAAACAAGCTCTTGGTGGGTGACATGTGAGATCTTTTCTAAAGATCAAACTTGTGACAACTGGATAGAAACGATGGGGTGATTCACTCGTGAATCAACCTTGGTCCAGGAAATGTGATAATGCTACACGCTTCGTTCGGGGTCAAAGGAACTTCCTTTTCTTTGAGCAAGCTTTATAACACCCTAGGCAATGAACCTAATCGTTGTAGTGTAGTATTAGGGTAAGCCACGGGTATTGATATCGCTCTCTAGGGGAATAGGAATGCTAGTGAGAAGTTACTACATTAAGGTTGGGGTTGAGGAAGATTATTTTTTATCTTTTTTATGTTTTTTAGGAAATAGAAAGGTACTAATCTCGGGTTTGATTTGGGGGTTTGGTCTTTCTACCGATTACTCTACTTATCTAATTATCTAATCTAAGGTGTATGTAGTCTATGTCTAATTATTGGTCGTATGATAGTTTAAAGATGTGTTTACTTAGGTTTTCTTACTCCTTAATTATCTCCTATTGATGGTTGAATTGTCACGCCCTTATTCTCTAATCGCTTGTATGTCTAAAGTCGAGGGTATGCGCTTGTCTCTAACTCTTTGAAACTACCAAAGGGTCTCTGCCTAAAAAATCTCTAGGAATTATAGACTCTAACTCTAAGGTACTATTTGGATGGTTTAGCCTACAACTACTCTAGGCGTTATAGTCTAAGGTTCACAAAGATTAATCAAGCATTAACTACACAAATCTAATGACCTATCGCAATTACTAGATCATTAACAATTAAGATAAGAGACAACCAATCAATATTCAATAATTAAGTTTCATATTCCCTAAGCAAACACATAAGTAAATTAGCCGGACATGGAGAACATGTAAGCATACACACAAATAATTGAAGACATAATTGAATTAATGAAGTAAAACACTTATCTTGGTGTAAGATAGGTTTGGAAACCTAAAATACTGTATAAGATGAAACCTTGGTTCGGTTTAGGTTTTACTCCAAAAGACTACACACTAAATCAAAAATTCGGATTCTATATATAAGATTAATTGCAACGGCGCACCTTATGAATTGTGACGCCGTGATGGTCGCCATATTAGGGTTTCGCCTTGGCCACGTTAGTTCTATGACGCGCCACCTTATGATTGTGACGCCATCCCCTTCGCCTCGGACGCCCTGATCAAATCTAGGCCGCCTGAGTTGCGACGCACCTACTCTTTTAAAGCCCGACACCGTCACTTGAAAATAAGCAATTTGGCTACTGCCCCGTCACAAAATTTATGCGACGGCGTCACAGATAACACCGACGCCGTCACTTGTGAACCCGACCGCCCCTTTGTATTTCAGCAGTCTGAGTGGCTCATTCTTGACTTTGGCCATTTTCTTCAGATATCCGCCTTTTCGTCCAAATAAGTGCCATTCCAGCAATTTGCCTTCGAGAGACCTAAAAGTGAAAAGGAACGATATTAAGTAATAACGGATACAAAAGTGATCAAATAAGGGCTTAAACGACCCCTCAAAAAGGTACATTTTAAAACCTTATCAAATATCCCTACACTTGGTATTTGCTTGTCCTCAAGCAAATGTGCTTTTAGCCAATTAATTTATAAGTTAGGGGTCATGAAGCATTGGTTTAAACAGTCCACAACACATATAAGCCCCGCAAAAGTCATAACAAGCACGGAAATTACATACTAGCACCTCACATGGGGTGTTTGGATACTCACATCTCTCGGGTGTATATGAAATATATCAAAGTGGAAATGGAAGATAAACACTCATTAACCGTTCCTAGTACATAGATTACCATAGGCTTGAGACTAGATCAAACCTCCATCGCTATGTAGCACCTAGAAAAGACTATCAAAGAGGTCTTTAAAGGTTGTAATGTTAGGCTTACTTAGTAGGAAAAAAAGGGTTGGGTGGGATAGGCTATTTAGTGGTGGCAAGTCAAAAATCTCTATGTTACAAGCATACTAAGAATGGCGTTGCTAAGCCAAGACTCGACACTCTAAACTCTAGATAAATGAAACACACAAACATAAATTTAAAGGATAGATGTAGGATGGTAGCCCTGTGATTTTTTTTTGTTTTTTTTAAACACTCTATTTTTTCTTTTCTCATTTTCTATTTTTTTCATACACTTTTACTCTACCATCCTCTACGGTAACATCAAAATGATAGGGATTTATAGGCACATCCCTACACTTGAGTTTTATTACTCTAACACTAATTTGACCCGAATTAAAAAGATCAAAACACTTGGGGTACATTATTACGCAAACAAAGGGAATTTGAATTTAACGCTCCCTTCCGTCATTTTATAAACTTTAACTTTTTCCCATGAGTCCCAATCGCCCAAAACTGTGTACAAAGGATATGACTCGACTTAGCAACTCATGCAAGCAACTAGATAATTGAACTAAGGGTTTAAGGTGATAACAATAATGCACTAAAAGTGAGTGCATACAAGGTAGGCTAAGGCGATTGGTGTACATTTGGGGTGGGTGTAAACAATGCTCTTCATTGATATTCGGAAAACCTAAAATCAAGAGAACCGCGAAAAGGATAGGCTCGGGTTAACTAGGGGTATCGTGTACTAAAAGTGAGTACAACGCAAAGGTATGGGGGAATTACTCAACCGAGGTGGAAGAAGTAATTATATTACGGTTATCAAACAAGGGTTATCCTAATGCCTCTTATCATTTAGTTATTCCTAACTACACAAGTGTAGTCTTACTAGCGATCTCTGGATGCATCACAAAACAAGTTCTAGAATCTAATATACTACCGGTTCACACACTAAGCATTAAAGATGAATGCTTTAATTCCTACTAATCTAAGGGTGATCCTCACATTTGGGTGGAATTTAAGTGGTAAAGGTTTTTGTGCTAGTCATGCAACTTCCTATCCGTGAGACGCTTTTATTAAGACTAATGGCCCACTCCTATATGTCATGAAAAATTAAAAATTTGGTGCCAAAATTACCCTAACCCACATTTTCTCATGGTTTATTACACAAATACAATTGACAAAGCAAATAATCAAGGATAAGCATAGTTTCAAAGTTCCCGTTTTATTTTCCCTCCCTACATTTAAACTGAACAGTGTCCCCAATGTTCCCCGAAAGTATCAAAGTTATGATAATGGAAGGTAATTAAAACGAAAGAAACTAATACTCCCCTGATTAGCTCGGTAGGATCCGTGTAAAGTGGTGGTTAAATCCTTTCAAGAAGAATGTATGCGTGAAAAGTTCCTTCCAACCTTATGTATCTTCTTCTGAGTAAATTAAACCTCAAGACATTTAAAGAAACAAACGAAACCTTCAAGCGAAAAATCGGTAATAATATATATATAAGACTATACTAAACTAGGATATAATGCTTGTGGAATGGATGTTTACGAACTGAAAAATTAAGACTGAAAATTCCAAAATTTATAAGTAGCTCAGAAAACGAGAAAATAGTAATCTGTTGTTTTTACTCCTTCCTCGACGCCTCGCCTGACTCGACGCCAAGTTATCCCGACAAAACTGTCTCACATTTTTGGAAAAATTCCGAAAGTTTACATCTTTAGAATCGAAAATTTCAAAAACATCCATTATGACTCGACACAAGCATTTGACTCGAACAAACACACATATATATCTTTTAACTAATTGTAATTCTCATGTTCACGTTTCTTTTGAAAACGTGTGTAATCCTCCCTACACTTATCCTTTATGTAAAATACCTTTATATGCAATTAAGACGAGGTTAAAAACAAAATAAAGCATTTTTACAAATTTAAACATGAGAATAAGCAATCAATAAAAGATATATGACACTAACAAGCAAACAATTAAGCATAGGTTGCCTCCCATGAAGCGCTTTTCTTTATTTATGAGTCTTGTAGCTAGACTCGTAGTCATGCTCCTACGTTGTCCCGTGCACGCTTATGTGCTCATACTTAAGCCACCCAATGTTCTCTCTCATTCTTTTGTAATCATCTCCCAACTCTAGGCATTTTTGTAATAATCTTGGTTTTCTCATATAGTACCTAAGTCCACTTTGCTTATCCCTTCATAAGCAATGGATAGGTCATTCATTACATGCCTCAATATCATTATGTTTAAACCTAGGATGAGCACGTGGCATTTGGTAGATAAAGTCTTCAACTTCATTAGAGAATGTAATTAGACCATTAATCATACGTTCATTCAACCTAGTCATTCTTTTGAAAGGTTTTCCAAAAACTACTTGAGTGAGGTCCTTATCAATAAATTATCCTAAGTCTTCTAAATTCTCCTAAGTCTTCCAACAAACATGTGCAAATGAGTGACTGCTTCAACAACATTGTTCCCTTGATAAGTTAACTCATTGATCTTGATTTTATTGTATAGGACCCTTGAGATTAAGTTCAAAGGCAAGAATGAATTTAAGTAAGCATCGAACCCTTCTAATCCTATTTTGCATGGGAACATGTGCTGGACCACCCTTTCTCATTCTACATCTTGGGTCAAAACATTGGGAGGGTCTTCTCATTTGTTCACTATCATCGACGACTCCCCGTTGTCAAGTGTTTCACCATAATCAAATTCCCATCTGGACCGAAGCCAGAAAGGACTTTGTTGTTGCCAATCTATCTCATTATGCTCTAGGTGATTTCAAAAGTGAACGGGTGAGGGGTTTTAGGATCGCGCTCTCAATTTCAGATTGGGAAACTGGTAGTGGAAGAATCTTCATGGAAGACACGTATCATGGTGAGTGATGGATTTTACGAACAAAGGTCACGAAGAAGGGGATAGACTACAGAAAGCTAAAATGAGAGAAAATTTTACTTGATAGGAATCATAAGAAACCTAAACGAGGTAGACTACTAACTAGCTATTCTATTCCCCGCAAATGGCCAAAACTTGATAACGCTACACGCCGTTCGGGGTCAAAGAACTTCCTTTCTTCGAAAGCAAGTTTTATAACACCCTAGGCAAAGGAACCTAATCGCTAGTGTAGTATTAGGGTAAGCCACGGGTATTGATATCGTTCTCTAGGGAATAGGAATGCTAGTGAGAAGTTACTACACTAAGGTTGGGGTTGAGGAAGATTATTTTTTATCTTTTATGTTTTTAGAAATGGAAAGGTACTAATCTCTGGGTTTGATTGGGGTTGGTATTTCTTCCGATTACTCTACTTATCTAATTATCTAATCTAAGGTGTATATAGTCTATGTCTAATTATTGTGTGCTCGTGATGATGAGTTTAAAGATGTGTTTACTTAGGTTTTTACTTTTAATTATTCTCCTATTGATGGTTGAATTGTCACGCCCTTATTCCTAATCGCTGCTGTGTGTCTAAAGTCGTAAGGTATGCGTTTGTCCCTAACTCTTTGAAACTACCAAAGGGTCTCGCCTACAAAATCTCTAGGAATTATAGACTCTAACTCCAAGGTACTCTTTGGATGGTTTAGCCTACAACTACTCTAGGCGTTATAGTCTAAGGTTCACAAAGATTAATCAAGCACTAACTACACAACGAATGACCTATCGCATTACTAGATCATTAACAATTAAGATAAGAGACAACCAATCAATATTCAATAATTAAGTTTCATAATCCCTAAGCAAACACACAAGTAAATTAGCCGGGCATGGAGAACATGCAAGAGAACATGCAAGCATACACACAAATAATTGAAGACATAATTGAATTAATGAAGTAAAACACTTATCTTGGGGTAAGATAGGGTTTGGAACCCTAAAATACTGTACAAGACAGCCTTGGTTCGGTTTAGGTTTTTACTCCAAAAGACTACACACTAAAACTGAAAAATTCAGATTATATATATAAGATTATACCATGCACGGCGGCACCTTATGAATTGTGACGCCGCCGGGTCACATATTAGGGTTTCGTCTTGGCCACGTTATTTGCGACGGCGCTACCTTATGATTTGTGACGCCGTCCCTCTTCTTTAGCCTCGACGCCGCCCTGGATCAAATCTAGGCCGCCCGAAGTTGAACGACCTACTCTTTTAAAGCCCGACAACCGCCACTTGAAAATAAGCAATTTACACGCTCTCACAAAAGTTATGCGACGATCACAGATAACACCGACGCCATCACTTGTAGAACCTGACGCCGTTCCTTTGTATTTCAACAAATTGAGTGGTTCGATTTTGACTTTGGCCATTTTCTTCAGATATCCGCGACCTTTCGTCCAAATAAGTGCCATTCCAAAGAATTTGCCTTCGAGACCAAAAAGTGAAAAGGAATGATATTAAGTAATAACGGATACAAAAGTTATCAAATAAGGGCTTAAACGACCCCTCAAAAATGTACATTTTAAAACCTTTTCAAAATGAATTGACGAATACTTTTGGAAAAACCGTTCGATATGCAAATCTTCTTTTCTCTAGCGCATCGAATGTGTTTTCATATTTCAAAAATCAAAAAGTGTATTCTCGATTGAAAAATGCTTTGGAAAACCGTTCGATGTGCAAATTTCTTCTTTCTCTAGCACATCAAATGTGTATTCTTTTCAAATACAAAAGTAGTTTTGATGAAAGTTGATCTTTCTCATAAAACCTTCGCCGTATCAAAAACTCTTTCTTCAAGCAATACGCGATTGTTTTTCAAATCAACTTTTCATCAATTAGTGAACCTCATTCACCGGGTTCACTAACCCTGTTGTCTTTGAGGCGCTCGGTTTGAGAACGTTTAGAACAAATTGCAAAACCTGGCAAGGAGATTCTTCTGAATTATATCCGATCACAGTAAAATATTTGTAATGATCAACGGGAACCGTGGGTCCGTGTAATTAATTCAACGAAGATCAAAGACACTTTCGTGTGTTTTATTGCTAACTCAAGGTTGTTTGGTGGTACATTTGACGGTTGTACCGACGTAATTGAGAAGTCAATCCAAAGCCGCATGCTCACAACATCCACACTTAGTTGAAGAAATCATGACCGTGCATATCTACATAACTGGCTCTCTAATATTTTATACTATGCTTCACATACCTGAAATATCATGAACCAGTAAAGCTTCCGCTACTTGATGGAAAGACGCCATGATCCTCGAAGTGGAGCATGTCGTCCAAAAGTCACAACATCACATGATAGCAAACACAACAAAAGTGGTGATCCGAGATTTACTGCTGGCCGATGATCTCAAAGATAGCTCAAGATCATCAAAGATGTGGATCAATTAAAGACCTCCAATCAAAAGTACAATAATCGGACTATGAAGAGTCACTAAAAAAGCACAAAGAACGTGGACATTGAAGAATTGAAGTCTACGAAGCTCGTAAATGTACATGTATTAGAATGCTAGGATTCAGAATGTAAAACATGGTGACCTCCTTTAGGGGGAGATTGTTAGGAATTGGAAATTCCATAGTGAAGTGTCGGTCACCCCATCTATATTCTAGCATATGTTAGCTCGTAGACATATCGTTATTTACCGCTTATTAGTTAGTTATTAGTTTAGTTTAGCGTAGTGTAACAATCCGGGAGGAAGGACTTGGTCTTTACCCACTATATACCCGATCCACAAGCCGCGGAGGTCGTGTAGTCTCAGAATTAAAAATTCCCCTTCCATCCTTGGAAGGGGTGGTGCTCTCAATCTAAACATTTCATATTTACAAAGCAAGTCTCTAACAAGAAACACCCTCTCACTCTTTCTCTCTCTAAAACATGGCTTTCTTGTATCACCACCATCCTAGACCACTCGAATCATCAAACACAATAATATTTATGATCCTACACATATACTAGATGGGTAAAAACATGTATATACTAAAATGGGTAAAAACTAAGTGTATACTAAAATGGGTAAAAACAAGTATATACTAAATGGGTAAAAACTAATAAATGGTATTGACCCATAACCCATGGTTTTGTCCAAACCACTTAACCAAGTTCAATGTATTCTAGAGATACATTGTATCTAGAAAGAAACCCACGGATCAACCCATAACCCATGACCCATGACCCATAACCAAAAATACCCATGGGCAAAGAGGAGCGTCCCACGGTGTCACACCCCCAAAATATCGCAGCGGATCGATAGTGTCTTTGGGGTATGACATCATAGCACAAAGTATGGATACAGAAAACGACCTCTAAAATGAGACGTTTTGGAAAGTTTACCATTCGATTAACTAAAGTTGAAGTTTACAAAACATGAGATTCCAAAGTTTTAATACATAAAGGGTTACAAAACATGTCGAATGGTAATTGATAAAACACAAGACTCCAATGTATGCCATGTGACCCAAAAGCTCCATGAAATGCTATGCCTTTACAACCTGAGATAAAAATGCTAAAAAGTGTCAACACAATGGTTGGTGAGTTCATAAGTTTGTTGAAAATGATTTGAAAAAGTCTATAAAGAATGTTGATAAAGAAAGGCATTGTAAATCCATCAGTTCCGAGTTCCCCATACAAAACTGTGAACTCCTATGTTCACAACCCATTTCCTAATATAGAATTGTCAATCTTGTTTGTAAGTAGGACATATGTGGATACGATATAAACATGTACTTAATGCAAAGAATCACAAAATTTAACTAACCTCTTGACAAGTCTAAATTGTTTGTTGTGTTTCATTGAATAACATATTATATTCACCCCAGTCACGCATCAAGGACCCTTGGGTGGGGGCGCCGACCATAGTACTATCAATACCTTCCTACGGCCCCCAGAGTTAACCAGCTTGCTAATGTATGTATGTTGAAGCATAATTGAAAACAAGTTTAACACATTAAGGCCCATATCGCAATAAACCACACATAATGTCCAAAGAGTATAAGAAGTATAGTGTAACACAATTGTATAATGGTTTGAGTATTCGCAAGAGTAAAAACAAGTATTTAAGCATGGATCTCAAAGTTTGTAAGAATTTAAACGAGTAAAAGCGGGGTATGAACTCACCCGGTATGATTGATATACTAACAAAATGAAGTGCACGAAAATGAGGCTCGGAAACTATCCGCAACCTAAAATAAATGATGTGCTCTAATATAAGTCATGAAACAATGTTGTGCATGCAAATCCATATGTAATCTATACCACTTGTACGCTTTTGAAAATAGAATTTATCGTCGAAATATATGTTTATAACATCTCGTCATGTTTATAAAATACTTTACAAGTATATACGTTGAATCAACATCCTACCATAATCGCTTTTGGATTTATTATGAAATTATAACTGTCAGAAAATAGTGTTTACTTGACAATTTCATGAAAGTGACTAAATGGCCTTGAAAAGCTAGTCGTAAATGGTGCACATCGAATGTTAGTAAAACAAACTCGAGGGTTTTGGGAAGCTTGTATCATTATCTCAAAGTTTTAGCATTTAAGTTTTTATAATAGAGGTTCCAATCATGGAGAAAAATATAGGTAAAGTATGGTACTTGTGTCCAAAATATTGTTTAAGGGTGGTTTTCCGGCAAAGTTTAAGTGACCGTATTTATTCGCTACAACCCGCTTGACTTAACGTTGGACATTTTGGAAAATATACTAGGCTTAACTTACTTTTACTAAAAGACATCACGTTATAAAAAGTATTGCATCCTTGTTAAAAACGACCCTCAACATGGTCACTTGTTGCCGTAGTATGTGTTTAATAGAAAATATATTATTTTGCTATTAGAATGCGGCAACTTTGTGTAAACGTGTATAATTTAATCGTACAAGTCCGCTTTCACGCTTTCTACATCCTTAGACTCGTGTTAAAGTATACTAATATATTTTGATGTTCAATATAATTTATAACGCCTAAGTTTCATTTTTGACTCGAAAGAGGTGACATTTTCATGCTGAAATTTCTGGAATTATTAGTTTTCGTCGCCAAACTTCAAAAATTAATAACTTCTTCATTATAACTCCGCTTAACCCGTTCAAGCAACCACATTTTCGTTTTAAAGTATATTTTCTAAATATCTAGCCCAAAATATTTTACCTACTGACGAATTTTCCCAGATTTAAAAATAAGATCAGACCCTTAATTAAACTTGTCGAAATGAGTTTTCACAAGCAAAACCTATTCTAACTAATTCAAAACAACTCTGAAGCTATTCTAATCCTACCATACACCTTCTTAGGGTGTCATGGGTTCCTAGGCATCACCAAAAGTGATATGTTTCAAGGAGTAATTATAGGATGAAATATATATATATAACACTTAATAACAATGAAAAAGTGGTATAAACCTCCATAAGACTTCTATGTTTCTCAAATAAAATGATATGATCATAACAATGAATATGAAATAAACACATGAATATGAATGCTTACAAGTAGCTTGATGAGGTTTAAGGACAATGGATTTTTCCTAATCACTTGAGGTTTTTATTGCAAAACCTAAATCAAGAGTGATACTAGTGTGTTAAAAACCTTGTCTTGAAAATTTTTGTGATGATCTTCTTGGTCTTATGGTGTACGGCTTGCAAAGAGAGTTACATTTATTTACTAATATATTATATGATATAATTACATAGACTAGATAATATATTGGAGGTCATAAAATTATAAAAATACATTTCTCACAAATATTGAGTGAATAAATATTTTATCGAAGTTAAATTTATTAAACCGGTCAGAGTTATATAAATATAAATAAATTTAGATACAAAATAAATTTAAAACACCTGGTAAACTCATAATATTTTTTTATCTTAATATGAGTATAAAATATATCTGATAGTTTTTAAAGTATCGATCAATTGTTCAAAATAATTAATTACGCGATAGCGTTTATTTAATAAGAAATTATGCTTAATGTGAAAATGCAAAACTATGCATGAGCTAGTATGATGAATAATGCTGAGTTTGAGAAATGACCAAAAATTGAGAATTGTGACATTCTTCCCATGTCGAGGAATCACGCCCTCGGATTCAATCGATGATACTTAAAGGTCTACCATTAGGTTCGCGAAAACGGGGTGTATGGTCAAAAGTGCTTATGCCAAAACTTACATGTCTAGGTTTCTATCTAATGAGGCCTACCTGACTGAATAATACGGTGGATCACTTAATGGTCTAGGGAAAACGTATCAAGCATATTACATGGTCAGCTTCAAATTCCCTACATAGAATGCTCAACCCTCGGGTGGACTGACATTGAGCGTGGTTTGGGTTGTTTCACACTAAAGCTAGGTGTTGGTTATCCCGTGGTTACCTCAGGCTCCATTCAATTTAGGGACATTATTCCGAAGTGACTTGGGCCGTTACATTCAAAGCAAGTCCTTTGATTATTCCTCGTGGTTACCCACATTAGTCGGTGTTACCTGCGGCTTTACACGCATTTTAAAATGACCAATATCTATTGCTGAATTTGTACACGTTTGGTATATTTCGGATGATGATAAGCACACTTAGTACTGGGATGTGTACCGCGATACTCTCTTTGTTCAAGCACTGCCATACAAAAACTCTTGCCCTTTGTTGTCTCTGCTACCACGCCCATCCTGCCTATTCGACCCACTCGCTTCTTCCTCTTTGTCACCGCTTCTTCAAAGTACCATTTAACCATCTCTCGCAGGTCAGGTTCCAGCCCTCAAGATTGCACTTTGTATTGTAGACGGCTCAGAAGTTTTCACAGCCTACCTGATTTCGGCACAAGACCATATATGTACCTCGAGATTCTCTCTTTGACCTGGTAACCATATGAGGAACTAGTCCGCTAACTCATGAAATCGACCCTGTAGGCCGCTGGACTCCTATCATAGAGTGATGATAAAGTCATGTTCCGCCTCAAGATTTCATTGTCCCGGGCAAGACTCTTCTTGCAATAACGCTTTAAATTCATTCCATGTCATACCTATAGTCGTCAGCTCTCTAGCATGTAGTCGTGTTCCACCATGTCAATGCCTCCCGAGGCAAGCAAAAGATACAATTCTCCTCCTGGCGTGCAATAATTAAGTTTATGCCGACACCTGACTCTGTTTCTCACCCATCGAGTATAACGCCAAAGCACCTCCTATACCATTAAACTCCACGGGTTTGCATAATCGAAATTCCTTATAATGCATCCAATTCTTGTTGTTGTTGTTGGTGGTGGTGGGTGGTGGTGGTGTTGTTATTGTTGCCACTCCAACTACATTGTTGGTGCTCTACATTCCTGCTCCCTGGTTCTCGAAGTTATTCATATATGGTTTCCAACTTATGTGACAATAGTGGGAAGCAAGATTTGAAGTTGTTGAGCGATGATGGCGCAAAATCGTGGTTCTCCGCCAAAGTTGTTGTCATTGTACCCATGTCAATGACCGCCTTCTCTACCCATGCTCACCGCCCTTCCACCCTTTGGCGCACCACCGGTTAGTGCTACGTTACCTCTTTGTGCCAAGGACTTCTAAGGAAAAGGACAGTTGAGTTCCAAATGCCTATACTCACATCCCTCAAAACATAATACCACGCCACAAATTGGTTCCTATATTCACCATTTGAGCCCACGTGATAAGTATCGCGATATGTCCAACGTTGGTTGTGACGATTTATAATTATGTTGGCTACCATAATTATAATTGCCTCATTTCACACGTACATACCACAGCATACATGTCTCAAGCATTGTTGTTAATAAATAGTTAGCCATTCTATCATCCGATTCTAAACGGTGGAGGAGGAATTTAGGGTAGGTATCTAGGGAGAGTCGCACTTGGTGTATAGGAAATTTGTAAGATATAACTTTTCACATACACATCAAACCATAACACAAAGTAGCATATAGATGGAATTCTAGAGAGAGAAAGTTAGAGGTTTAGGGAACTTAGTGAGAGAAAGTGAAAGATATTATTATGAGCTCCAACTCTCTACCTTGGAAGGTAGAGAGTATTTATAGTCTTACATAAATCGCCACACAACGGGTCGTGGATCGCATACAAAGGTAAAGACCCGTCCGTCCTCCACGGTGTTACATAACTAAATACTACTTAACTTAAAAATAACTATGACTACGAAAGCTCTAACGATTACATATACTTGAGGTGACCGACTCTTTAATACCCGGAATTTCTAATTCCTAACAATCTCCCCAAGGGAGGTCACCTCAACCATATACTAAAATGACATTGAATACAATCCGATATTACATTAACAATTGATCTTGCATTCTTGATGTAGTACTTTGTTCAAGCTCAGAGTCATTGATTCCACTCATTGCATGTTTGGTTAATCCAAGTGGAGGTCTTTAACATCCACGGATAATAAATTTGAGCCAGCTTTTGAGATCATCAGAATCAAAATCTCTCGAACATCCATTGTGGTGTTGGTATTATGTGATGTTGTGACATTCGACCACATGCTCACATTCGATCATGATATCTCATCGAGTAAATAAGCTTTGTTGATTCATGATATTAGCCAGAAAGGTAAGCATGGAGTGAAAATATCTGAGTCATTGATGCACTAATCATGATTTCTTTTGAGATGAATGTGTTAAGTGAGCATGCGGCTATGGATTGACCGCTTCATTCGACACCGCGAACGCCGGGCGTATTCGCATACAACAGCTTAGCAATAAATCGCACGAAAGTGTCTTTGATCACTTTCGCTGAATTGAGGTACACGCCCACGGTTCCTCGCTGATCAAGCATAAGTAACGCTTGTGATCGTATAATTCAAGAATTTCCTTGACAGGTTTCGCAAATGCCTAGCCGTTTCAAACCGAACATCTCAAAGAAGACAACACCGAGTGAGTGAACCAAATAATTTGAGTCCAATCGATTGATGAAAAGAGATTTAAAAACAATCGTGTATTGCTCAATAGAAATTGTTTTTGCAATACAACTAAGGTTTTAATGAAAATCAATTATCAATCATAAAACACCTTTTGATTTGAAATATTAGTACACGGTCGATGTGCTAAAGAAAAGAGTTTTAAAGCACAAAGACCGGTTTTTCAAAGGTATCCGTCAATCCATAACCTGAACCAGATTGATTCAAAAGATTGAATCGCCCCATTGTTTCGCTCAGCTTGTCACATGGTTGATCTGTATAATAGATCTCACATGCCACCTACCAAGAGCTTGTTTGATGTTGGCTCCATAAGGCTTTCCATCTTCATTGTGAATGTGTAAACACATCACTCAGATGTTCTGGCAATACCACAAGGATAATGCGTAGGACTCAAGATATAATCTCTTTTTCCACATTGTGTGAAACGGAGAGTCTTCATTGAAAGTGTCCTAATGAGATTTATTGATGATCTCGTGGCTCTAGACTCAATTTGTGCATATTTGGATCCCTGCTCGAGACTGGAGGGTCTCCTTCTTTAATATCAACAATCTCTAAGAGAAAGTCGATAGATAATGTTGGTTCCCGTGAGAATGAAACAAGTCCTTTTAAGAGGAACTTGAGTGTTTTGGAAAGTTGAAGTGCAAAGGCCACCTGGGTCCATGACGCCTTGTCTTCAATACCGATGTTACCATCAAGAGCATATGAATTGAACCCGCCGCCTCTAAGGTTGAATATATGAAGGGCTATTTGTTTTCACCCTTTTCTCATTCAATTCTTTTTAATTCTTCAACCCCTTCAAGCTTACCGAGACTTCATAGCTAGAACCTTGTTGGGTTTATTCCAAGACTAGCTCAGCCTCACCGACTCTTCCCATATCTTTTTTTTCTCCTTTTATCATCATACCTAAGAACTCTACACTAACTAGTGGATAGTTCCCGGTAGATCCTCCGTTCTCGGATCATGGGAACAAATACCTAACCTTATCATCCTTATATCACCGCATACAAAGTAAAGTTGGTCGGTCTATTTGGTATTGTTCATCCGCCATTGGAACCAATTGAAAACCATTTGAAAATCAATCCAGATACTTGTGATATATTATCAAAGCATTTTGTACCCGAATTGTTTTTGATATTTTTAGAACGAAGAACTCCCTCAACATGTGCATAAAGTATTTGAAAATGTTTTGCACACGGAGGCAAGAGAAAGAATTAACTTTTTTGATTACCATTTTCTAAAAGATATCAACATCACTTCCCAAATCGAATCAAGTAGATAAAGCATTTTGGGAAGGATGAGATTTTCATGATTTTGCTCCCCCTCAATATGTGCTTCTAGGTTTGAAAAGAGTTTTACACATACTAGAGGGAACCTGCACATTGAGATAAATGATCACGCTTCAAATCATAGGTTTAAGATAGATGCTCCCCCTCAACATGTGCATGGAAAATTTGAAATCGCTTTGTCACATGGGAGGAAGCATTGTACATCCTTATTAAAATCATTTACCGAATTATCAGTTTAAATCCAATTTAAATCACACATTCTCCCGATCACAATTATCAAATCATTTGAGATTTGTGATCTCTTATAGATTTAAATTGATTTTGAAAGCTTTTAAGGAGAATTGTGACTTGATTATGAAAGCGCTTTAACTGATAAGGATCGGATTTTAAGACTTTAAACTCCATTGATAAAACATGCATGTACATCTTTTGAAAACAATTTAATGCCAAATAACTTTTAATTTAATTGAAATCATTCTCCCTCAATCAATGACATAGGTTGTTGATTGAGAGATAGAGATTTTGACAAATAAGTCCCGATGATTATCAAAAATAGACCGAAGTTATTTTTCAAAGCAGTTAGTTTTCAACAGATAAATGTTTATAGAATCAGAGCATGGAATTTGAAAACATGGTAAAACATGGCTCGTTTCTTTTTTTAAAACCGGTTATTGCCTTAAAATGACAATAAACCATTGTTTTTCTTTCTCTCAAAAAATATATATATATATATTTTTTTTTTTTTTTTTAATTTGAACAACATCTAAAGTCCCGTGTCATTCTTTGAATGACAACACAAAGACCGTAGATATTATCGAACCGAAAAAAACATGACAAATTGACAATTTTTTTGAAGATTTTTCAATTTTTCGTGATTTTTATGGATTTTGAAAGTTTTATATTTTCTATTTGATTTTTTTGAAGGTTTTATAATTTTGTATTTTGATTTTCGAATAAATATTTACAAGAGATAGATGAAGATAGACCTTTACTCCTCGCCTTCCTCCCTCAAGACGCTTGAGAGTATTCGGTTGAAGGCTTTTCAAGCCAAGACGGAAGAATAAACTCAAAACGCTCTCTTGAAGAGCTTTGGTGAAGATGTCCGCTAACCGATATTCGGACTCACAAAATATAGTTCCACCACACCCTTTTCCACTTGTTCCCTGATGAAATGATGTCGATGTCGATATGCTTTGCTCTTGAGTGTTGAACGTTGTTGCATGAGAGAGCAATAGCACTTTTATTATCACAAGATGTAGGGATTTTGTTGAAATCAAAGCCATAGTCAGATAATTGAGATCTCATCCATAAGATTTGAGCACAACAAGATGACATGGCTATGTATTCAGCCTCAGAGAGGAAATAGAAGTACTCATTTGCTTCTTTGAAGACAAGCTCACAAGCTTATCACCCAAAAACCGAAAGCACCTCCTGCATGTACTTCGACGCGGTATCTTGACAACCTCGCATGATCAAGATTCCATAGGCCGTTAGTGACATACCGGTGTCCTTCAGGTACCATAGTCCCATATTGATGGTTCCTTGGAGATACCGAAAGACCCGCTTAACCGCTTCAAGGTGCTTTTTAGTAGGCTTAGCCTGATATCTAGCACACATGCAAACAAATAACAAGATGTCCGGTCTACTAGCGTGAGGTACATCGTGGATCCAATCATACTACGATATTTCGTTTGGTCAATCATGATCCCCGAGTGGTCCTCATCTAGTTTGGTTCGATCAATCATGGGGTGTCAACAGGGTCACTTGAATCAAATCCAAATTTCTTTAAAATCTCTGTTGCATATTTAGATTGATTTATGAAAATGCCTCCTGGACTTTGTGAAATTTGTAATCCCAAGAAAAATGACATTTGTCCCATCATTGACATTTGAAACTTTGAACTCATTTCATTAGAAAACCGATCACATTCCATTGGGTCAGCCGAGGCAAAAATAATATCATCAACATAAATTTGAACATGAGTTAAATGTTTGCTTGACTTCCTGGTGAACAATGTAGGATCAATCGCCCTTTGTCAATCCGGTTGATAGAATAAACTTTGAAAGTGTATCATACCATGCCCTTGGAGCTTGCTTTAAACCGTAAAGAGCCTTCTTTAGACGATAAACGTGAGTAGGATGCTCTTGATTCACAAATCCTTCAGTTGGCCGACGAGACTACTTCTTTAAGATCTCCGCTCGTAAATGCCGTTTCACATCCATCCGATAGACTACCATGTTCTTACTAAAGATTAGCCGTAAAGATTCTCGATTGCCTCATTCGAAAGCAACGGAGCAAAAGATTCTTCATAGTCTATACCCTCCTCTTGACGATATCCTTTAGCAACTAATCGAGCCTTGTTTTTCAACACATCACCATGCTCATCAAGTTTCACTTTGAAGATCCATTTAAGAGCAATAATCATAGCACAACTGGAGCAGTACTAACTCCCATACATCAAGTCGATCAAACTCATGAATTTCAACTTATAAGGTATCGGTTGAAGAAACACATTCATTCATCGGGTTTTAACATCTTTAGGTTCGATCTTAGATAGTACGGAGTTGAAGAAACACCATAAGGCATCGGTTGCAAGTTGTTTCCGGGTTGATACATGACGAGAGGGATTTCCAATGATGTTGTCTAATGGATGATCGTAGTCCATTTCTAAGGTGTTCATGTGGTAGTTGTTGAGGA
>OU343224.1:39015686-39075856 GCA_910596185.1 Chrysanthemum makinoi | reverse complement strand
GATCCAACAATAACCGGCTTTCAACGCCCTGTGCACACTCCTGGGAACATCACTGCATTTCCTGGTACCCCTTGAATTGCTTCCTTCTTATAATTTTGGATGTTTGATTGATTATGTTTATGGCTTGTGCACACATTACAAAGGTACAACCCGCATTTGTAAATAAAGGACCTCGTGGGACGCCGCTGCCTAATCCTTATAAAAGGAGCGAAAGTTTTACTTTTGAGTAAAACCTATCAAACCTTTCTCTTTTCAAGGTTTTGCTCAAAAGAACAAGTACTTTCCCTTATGCTTTTCAAAACCTCAACCGCTTATATCACTCGCTGAGGGGAGTACTTGACTTAAAACGTTGTTCAAAATTGTTCACAAGTGGTTATTCTTTTCCGCGAACACTAAATGGTCATATTTATTCTCAACTTTTCAATAATAACATCACATATGCCATTTTCGGTGGGGAGAAAATACGTAATAAGAAATATGTTGTGTCAATGCAAATGAATCTTTGTGCTATAGACTTAACCCATGAATTGATCTAGATCTTAATTGTTAGTAACTCGAAAAGACTTGTCCTGGACGGGTAATAATTTCAAGCTAGTTCGCTAGTGATGTAAACGCGTCTCGCAAAGGACTTGTCCGAGTAGAATGTACCATTCGAGAAACTCTTGGTATACATGAACTCGGACGGGTTTGACAACCATTCGAGGATTGTCTACACCTTCAAGGTAGTTATTAGAGCTAGTTGTCACCTAAAAGTTGACAATGCAACTCTTTAACTATGCCACGTAACCGTGTCTCGCGGGGAATGTCTATCTTGAGTGAATCAATTCTAAATGTAAGCGCGCTTTTTCCTCACTGTGCATTTTAACCGTTAAAACTCTTAAGCACATGTGGAGGGGGAGTATTTATGCAAAATCTCATCTCTACAGTGGTACTAAAATGTTTTTCATTCATAAACACTGTGAGAGATTTTTCACATCAGTGGTTTTTATGGCAACATAGGTTAGTCATGGAGCTATAAGGTGACTAAGGTTAGGAATAACCGTCCTATGATCCGCCAGAGCCAGATGGATCTACCCAAGGACACCACTAATAGTTAGAATTTAGAAGTCCTTAGGTATGATTATAAAAAGGAGAAAATGAGAATTGGAGAAAGAAGGAGTTGAAGAATTAAAAAGAAATGCAAAGAAAAGGGTGAAAAGATATAGCCCTCCAGATTATTCAACTTAGGGCATTAATCGGTTCAATTCATATGCTACTGGTTGTCACTTAGTGACACCGGTATTGAAGATTAAAAGTCGTCATGGACCCAAAGGACGCATGCACTAAACCTTCTTATCCACTCAAGTTTCTCTTAAAGAGCTTGTTTCATTCTCATGGGGAACCCTACGTAAACTATTGGCTTTCTCTTAGAGATTGCTGGTATTGAAGAAGGAGACCCTCTCCCTAGTCTCCGCTCAGGAAAACCAAAACGCACTATTGAGTCTAGAGCCACGAGATTCATCAAAAGATCTCTTAGGTACACTTGACATTTCATCACTTGATATTCAACAATAAGAATTTCAGTGATACATTATTGAGTCCTTCTCAGATCTTAGCAATCTGTCGAGAACATTTATGAGAGGTTCACAATTGTGATCCTCAGTGATTGAATGGAAACTCCTGCCAGGGTCAACATCAAACAGCCCTGACAGCAGGTCGCTCGCAACCCCCGTGGATTGCGCTTAGTGGTCTCAAACGGTCTACCAGTGAGGTGATGCTTCTACGGTACCTCAGCACTCATCTCGAATCGTAGGTGTACTTCGTACATCGCGGTTATCTCACTTGGGGACTCGATCAGTGAACGCCTTTGTAAAATTAGAGTTGTGTTTTCACACTATGCCGTTAACACTCTCGGTTCAAACTTGTAAGTGCCGAATTCGCTTATTACTAACCGTTTGAAATGTTTTCTTTTTATGGAAGCTCCGGAGCGGGATGATCGTGCAGATTCTTCTCATGCTCACGCCAACATCATTACTAATAGAAGTTCTATCCAAGAGCAACACAAACAAATGAATGATTCTTCATCAATTCAAAGAATCTATAAAGTTAAAGACTTAAAGAACTTCGTCAAGATGAATTCCAACGTCAAAGAGCATCCGAGCATGTTGAAGAATGACGCAGTAGACACCGTAGCGTAAGCGACACCTGGGCGACTTGATGCTGACAATAACAACATACTATCACTTTCATCACAAAGAACAATGATCAAAGAACAAAGTTAAAGATGACGTCAAAGCATAACTGTTCAAAGTAAACTATCTCTCTACACTGGGGAGATTGTTCAAATCAAGGCAATTCTTCTCACAAGAAAGAAGAATGTCAGAAGACGTCAAAGCTACTATTACATCAACGCCTTCACCGTTTTTCATCACCAACACTTGAGTGTTTGTTACTTATATGTAATAACACTTGAGGGGGAGATTGTTGGAATCACTCCTAAACCTTATTCAAGTGTTAGTTACTTATATGTAATAGTTAGCTTATTTTGGCCTTTATGTTTGTTATTAGCCTTAAGCTTATGTAGAAGGCCCATGAGCTTAGGCCCAAGCCCATAGGTGAAAGGGAAGGAGTAGGAGTGTTGCCCTAGCTCCTTGCCTATAAATACCTTATGTAAACCTTCATTTGAAGGTTGGTTGTTCAAGTTATTCTCTCTTTCACATACCTACGCCTAACCGTCTTTAATATCGTGTGTGTGTGTGTTAGATCTTGTTCAATCGCCTCTCTATCTTTCTTATAAGCTTGTGTGGTAAACCTTGTGACCTAACATTGGTATCAAGAGCAAGGTCGGATTTTTATCATGGTTTGATTTTTTGGTGATGTTTTCTTGTCAAAATTACCTTGTAAATCTGTTTTTTCTACAAAGCCTTAACCTTTCATAAAATATTTTGGGTCTAAACAGTTTTTAACAAGTTGTGTATCCTTTATGGTAAAAAATATTTTATGGGTTAACAAAAAAAAATGTCATAAACTATTTTGTAACTTTTTTGTTCACATCTGTTTTTTATTCATTTTTTTTATACTCGTATAATGTTTTTTCATCAATACTCGTGACAGTTATTATGGTCAAAAAATGGTCAAAAGGAGTGATATTTGTTCCATCTTTTTCTGGGTTTCTTGAATCTGCCTGAATATGGTCGGAAAAAGGTCGCCGGAAAAAGTCAACCAGGGTCAAAACCTTTTTTATACGCATAAGGAGCATCTTCAGAGCATTTACACATAACTGTGAAGTTATGTGTAAGAACAGTTACGCGTAAGGCTTTTTACGCATAAGCATAAGCTTTACGCATAAGCCTTACGCATAAGCTTTACGCGTATACCTTACGCGTAAGACCTAGTTTACGCCTAAGGATCTTTTTTACGCATAAGCTTTACGCGTATACCTTACGCGTAAGACTGTTTGACCGCGACTAACATCATTGACCAAATACCAAATACCATCGACTCAATTGACCTCAGTTGTTTCCAACCTTCATCGGTCCACAACCTAAGCTACCTCAAACTAATTTCATATGACTCGAATACATCTCATCCATCTCAAACATATCATAACTTCAACAAATACTCTATCCCATATCCAAACTTCTCAATCGACTCAAAACTGAATTAAATCAAAATCGATCTCAGATATGGTTCTATTCCTCAACCTTTCAAAGAATCTTATCTTGAACTCATATCAAAATCATCGATCAATTTTTTTTTCAATATCCGAAATATAAGAACAAGGAAGATAACAACTATGTTATCCTCTCTTATACTTGGTTCGTTTAAAACATGATAAACACATGCAATAAAACCTACCCGAGACCCGTTTTGGATCTTGAAGCCTCTTATTTTCTTAAGTCAAATCGTGGAGCAAAAGAAGTCATCATCAAGGTATGGGTGTGATTGATGAATCAATTTTGATGGTGATGTGATGAGGTTCGATTTTGATTTTGATCGATTTATGATGCTATTGAGATGAGATGATTAAGTTTTTTTATCTAATTTGAAACGAATGGAGAGAGAGAGAAGTGCTGGTGAGAGTGTTTAAGTGGTAGGCGGATTTCTTTTGATGATGTGATTAGGTTTATTAGGTGGAGCGTATATCTTATATCTAAGATAATAGGGTAGGCCTTTGAAGTGGATTTGGAATCACCCTTGCACCGGCTATTTCATAAATTGGGCTACTCATTCCGTTTAACATTTGGGCCTATGGGATAACCAAATATGGGGTGTTGACGTGTTGTTGGATACTACATTTTTTGATCAATTCTTTGGGCTTGGTGATGTATTGTTAGACTGTTTGACTGGCCTGATTAACGACTCCAAATAATTTACACTTAAGCTGAATCTTTGACTATCCAAATGTATCTTCTTAGATACAAGGTGTTAATTATTTTGGTACAACTTTTGGCAAGGAAGTGGTATTTTGGTATGCTAAATTTTCACGAGGATGCATTTTTTGACAAGAATCGAGAAACCATTATCAAAGTTCATTTAAACCGTTTACAAAGGCTAGATTTGGGAATTTAACCGCAAGATGTGACTACGGCGTGAATTCACTATTATTTATTTGAGGTTGAAGTGGGATTTCAAGGGTGCGTGTACTTAGTATCTGAAGATATCGGGGTTGGTTGGATGGATGATTCTTCGAGATCCTTGTTCGAGCTTTTAACTGGTACGAATGACAAAGACTTAAGTTATCTAGTTGAACCTGATGTAAGGAGTTACGTTGTTGTGCTCACAGCTTATAACTATCACTTTTAAGGAGTTACGTTGTTGTGCTCAAGTGTCACACTAAGGTGTGGATAATTTGAGAAACTTTAAGTTTACCTTTTTTCGATGGAGTTAAGAAAAAGGTTTATTCGTCTGACAATAGTGCAAGTTTAAGTCACAAGTTCGGGTTATACTACTTAAGTCTCAAGTTCGTCATATTGGGTTTTCTCCATCAGTAGTCACTACAAAAAGCCGTCATAATGATAATGGGGTCGGTAAAGAGTTAGCTGAGAAGAGTATACATGAGTAGAGAAGTCTTATCATCAATTGATTCTCACAAGATATTTATGGTACTTCACACTTGTTCGATTAATTGAACATACATGGTTTCGATGTCTCCAATTTCATCATCAACATACGTGGTGTATGATTCTGATTCATTGAAAACATCGGGGGGAAGAGAGTATAGGTGGTGTCTGCTTCCTTTGTTGTTTTTGGATTTTTTTCGAAAACCCTCCCCTTTCATGAATTTCTTCGATCAGGGGGAAGAAATGAGACGATCAGTGGTTAAAATTTCTCAAGTTGGTGTTATCGTCTCACTTTTACAGAGTTATCGTGTGTGAAGTTACCTAAATATGATGTTGTAATGCCTCACACACGGTCACTCTATCGAGTAATTGCAGATTCACAGGTAACTATTATTCCGATAGACCGCAACATTCAGGGGGAAGTCGTTTCATTTCGTCTTTCGTGGTTTGTTTGGTGTGAAGCATCTACATGCGCGAGAAGATCTTGTTGATTTCTTGCATGTTACCCCCGAACAGATTTTCCGCAACAAGTCAGATTTACCTTGTGTGGTTTACTGCTCATCTACAAATTCCGCTTCGTACTAAAATTTTCAAAAGTTAGAGGAAATGTTCACTACATCAAAGTTTGAATCTGCAAGACGGTTGTCGTTTGGGGAAGCTGATTCAGAAACTTCGCCAAAAAGGAGTGTACGGAGAAGCTGCTAAACACATGCGGCATGAATTGGGGGGAAGTTAATCCAATTTATGCATATTACATCATTTGCCTACAAGTGAAGAAAACGGTTCTCAAGTCAAGCTACAAGAAGAAGACAAAGAGCGTAAACTTTCATCATCCTCAGCACTTGAAGAGCTTATGAAGACCTTTCTTCACTTGTTTTCTATATTTGTAGTAAATGTTGTAAGTAATCCCTTATGTCGTCCCATTGGGGGAAGATTGTTGGAATCGCTCCTAACTCGTAAATGGAACGACATTGACGGGATTACATTTCTATCTTTGTTACCTCAAACACAAGGGCTTGTTATGTCATTTAGTGATAGATGTAAGTGTTTGGGTATAAATACCCCTCCATACTTCCATAGAGGGGTGAGACTCATTTGTGTAATTCACCTTTCCTTATCAATAAACACATACTAGTTTCCCTTCTCTCTCTACTTTCTCTCTCTAACATGAAGATGATGTTCTTTCATCTTCCCCGACCTCCCGATTCACCAAATCATCCATAGATACGATCCTAACATTTGTGGATGTTTGTTTGGATACTATCACTACTACTCGTATTTATGTTATGGTTTATAAGATATTTATTTGCTTTGTTGTTCATTTACAGTAGAAACTCGTAGCAATTAGTATACATAATATAGTGCAAAAACTGCACACCTTCTGTGATGCTTCTGATCTGCAGGAGCCGGATCTCTCAATTTGTACTAGACAGATCCCTCCTTTTAGGGATCCGTGGGATCCGGGGAGACAGAAATGCAATTGCAGACCTTCACACATCAAACCAGCCTACTAGACCACTTCACACTAACTAAACATAATGCCTTAGGACCACTTAAGTCTTCCTCAAGCTCAGTAGGCATCACACTCACTCATAGCTCATTTAGGATCACACTCAAGGTGATTTTTGATTTATCATCTCACCAAAGCTCATCATCCTTCCGCTCTAATACTCACACATCATTTCTCACATGTTAACACATCTAGTCTTATAATTCTCTCAATTTAAGCAAATTGAGTTTAGTCATTCTTACCTCAAAATGGGTCAAAAACTAGTTTTTCATTTCTTATAATTTTTAAGGAATTTTCCAAAATTACCTTAAGTTACCATCTGATCTCTAGGAATATTTAGCACCACTTGAAACTCTCAAATTTCCTAGTGTCATCTTTGATCATTCATTGGTACTCATAAAGTCCCATTTTCTTCCATAAAAGGCAATCATTAGCTACCATCACTCATTGCCCTTGATCATTTAAGTCCCCTTTCTTTTAAGACACTTAGGAAGACTGAAACACTCAAGATGTATAGGTATTAGACCTTGCAAAACATCATTTTCCTCTTTTCTTGGCTGCTGAGAGCTGGATCCCTAGGATTAGCCTAGACGGATCCCTCATTGGAGGGAACCGTGGGAACCGGCTGACAGATTCAGCTAACTCTAGCTAAAACAATCATTTCAAAGCTCTCCTTGCTAACTTGAACACTCCATCTTGTCTAAATTAACCTCCTTGATCAGTGCAACTCTAAAGTTGACTCTTATGCATGCAAATCATCACATTTCAAAGGATCTTAGTGGCTTAAGTCTTGAATGGACTTTCCAAATCCTTCTCTTTATAAACCATCTTGTTAGGATTTCTTAGTCACCATCTACAACTTAAATCTCAGCAACTAGAAGCCTCTATCTTACTTACCTTTTGTCATCTCATCATGAGGAAAGCTCCTAGGGGTAACTCGTCCACCAAATGACCACCCAAGAAACTTCCTCGTGTTATTCACGAAATTTCTTCAACCGAATCATCTACAAACGCTAGGATTTCTCCTCCACCAACTCAACCAATCAAACCAATCTCCAAAAGGATTGTTCCCACAAAACTACCAATGCCAAACACCACCATACCTCCTAAACCAAACACTCCTATTTCCACTAAACCATCACCATTAGTGCCTAGAGCCATATCATTTACCACTCCCCATTCATCCCCACACCTCTACAACTTAGAGGAATTGCCTTCTAGGCCCTCCCATCCTCCACCATTACCAACATTCCCCTCTATAGAGAGGATAGCACAAGAAAATCAAGGTGTTGAATTGACACTAGCACCGGTATCCTTTTCTCCGCCACCCTCAAATAGTCCCTTTTGGATTATGAGGAATCTAAAAAGTCAACCACCCGATCACATGGAAGTAGATATATCTCTACCACCATCCTCAACACTTGTTCCACCACCACCACCTTTGGTTGAATCACCTCCAAATATACCTCTACAAATCCCTCATCCTTTTGTGGAAACTCAACCCAACCTTTCATCTCAAGCAATTCAATTTCTACCTCCACCATTTCCTAGCCATGACAAAGATTCTTATCATTGTCAACATGTTGAAGGCTTGATACATGAACTACGTGAAGAGCAACGTTTCATGTTTTATCACCTCCTCGAACGTTTCGACGAGGTCAGCAAACCTAAACAACCTTAAGCTTAAGGATTCAAGTGGTGTCCTAGTCTTAAGCTTAACTTAGATAGTTTAGGAATCATATTTCATGTTTAAGTCATTCTCTTAGGTTTAGAGATATGTAGATCATTTTTTATGTTTATTCAATGAAATTACATGTTATATGTCGTATTATCATTGGTTTCTTAATACGTAACTCACTTTTGATGGTAACTTCACATTTTACATCAACATTGTTGTCTTGAGTTTACAGGGAGACAGATCCCTCACCTTAACCTAGACGGATCCCTCCAAAGAGGGAACCGTGGGATCCGTGCAATAGAAGACAAATTTATTACTAACGTATGTCTTATTTGCAGGAAATTATGCATTATATACTTGTTTTCTAACTGTTGTTTTGTAGATTTTCAATATACACATGAAGACTTTGACACCCTTAGCAAAATCATTTGCAATACTTTCTAATTAGTTTACATTACTTGACGTCCTCCTCACAAAGGAGCACTCGTCAAGGGGAGCTTGTTCGTCAAAAAGGACGAAACCATTTGCAAACATAATTGCAATGCACTAGCTTAGTATTCCTACTTACTTGACGCCCTCACAAAGGGATGGACTCGTCAAGGGGGAGCTAAGATGAGAATACTTCTCTTCCCTTACTCTCCATTTTTCAGATTATTTTTCTTTTCACATGTTTTTCTTAAAACAATGTGTTCGTTTCTTTTCGACGCTCTTTTTGTTTCGACAAAAAGGGGGAAAGAGAGTAAAAACTCCAATTCAAACTTTTACGAACTTTAGTTTTTCCTTAAAATAACCTTATGTTTTGTCATCAATAAAAAGAGGGAGATTGTTAATAAAAATAAGCCGTAAAAATGTTTATTTATATTTTACGATCTTAAAATATTTTGTCGATAACAAACGTAAAATCATTTTAACGAAACAAATAAAATACGTAAATGGTTTGAGCCAAGAGTTTACTAACACACTTATGTTTTCATATAAAACACTAAACAAGTAATAGTGCTTTCATGATTTAGTAATGCATATGTACAACAAATAGTGTTCACATAATGGGTAGATATATACATACTTAGTATGTATTATAATGGGTAATAGAATGGGTAGAAGTCTAAAGTATTTGACCCATTGACTAAAAACATTGAATGTAGTTGGTTAAAACCCAAAGTCCATGATCCATACCCATGAAGCATGATCCATAACCCATGACCCATTGCATGACATCATGCATAAGTCATAATGGATATTATCCATGACCCATGAAGCTAACCGATGACCCATTGACTAGATGCATTGCTTCTTCTAGATACATTGTATCTATTTGGATACCCATGGATCAAAGCCTACAACCCATGATCCATGATCCATGACCCACAACCCACTTTAGGGGGAGCTTCCTACGGATCCCTAGTATTACACTAGATAGATCCCTCAAGCAAGGGATCCATGGAACAGTAGCATACTTTTGTCTATAAATAGTGAGTCATTTCTTCATTGCAACTCAACCCCTTTCACACACATTTTCTCTTAGTGTTGTAAACTCTCTAACCTCAGATACAAGGGATCTTTCTATGTAGTTTGTGTTTGTTTTTTTGTGATTCTCTAGGTTCCTCTTAAAGGCGAGATCACCACCTCTTGAAGTCGAGCAAGCTCAAGTCCATGAGTTTCCATGCTTCGTCATCATCAAGACTACTAATGTTCTCTTGTTGATAGTTCTTTCTTCCTCTCTAGAAGTGTTGTGTCTAAGGCATTAGTGAAGGATGCAAAAAAGGGTCAAGACGAAGTCATTAGTGAAAGGTGCCGAACGTCCGTTTCAAAGGCATTAGTGAAGGATGCCAAAAGGGTCAAGACAAAGGCATTAGTGAAGGATGCCAAAAGGGTCAAGACGAAGGCATTAGTGAAAGGTGCCGAACTTCCGTGTCAAGAGCATTAGTGAAAGATGCAAAGGGTGTACAATCGATATGGTGCATCGATGTACAAATATAGATAGGTTGTGTCCAAGGATATTGATATCATTGATGATATTGTAATAAGGAGTGGGTCTCCGTTGGGATACGTGTTGTGTAGTGTTGGGTAGTAGTTCCTCCTTTGTAATGGAAATCGGTATCTAGCCTTGTACCGGATAAAGTGTAGGCAACATTGTGATAGGTTTGGTTCTACCTCGTGGAAGAACCCGGTGTCTAGCCTTGTACCAGAAAAAGAGTAGGCGATGTTGTGAAGGCTTCTCCGCCATAAGGAGTTTGTGTCGTATAGTGCTTACAAACTCTCAAGTAGGTGACTCGGGGAGTGGAGTAGGGCAAGGAAGGTGTCATTGTAGCCGAACCACTATAAACACTCGTGTCGTGGTTTTGTGTTTCTTACTCTTTACCTTTGCATTACATATTTACATATCTATTTATCAACATCCAACATACTGATATGTGCTTAAACACATATAATTTCATTATCAAAACTGACCCAAAATAACCAATAAAGAGCCGTTTATTGTTAACATTTGCGTGTTTCTTGAGTTTTTGCATGTGCAGGTACGGATGTGACAAAACACACAAAAAGAAGCTAAATCAGACGAAAATCCGAGCACGAGAGATTAAGAGAGCTAAAGCTGAGCCGGAAGGACAGATTTATGCATTTGTGAAGATTTCTACTTTTTGAGGATGATTTTTGAAGATTTGATCAAAGTTTGCAGAATTGTCAGAAATAGTCCCTCTACTTTCAGCACTTGGCAAGACATACCCTCAAGTTTCAAAAGTTGCTAATTCAGCCCTTGGATTATTTGAAGTTTGGCAAAGTTAGTCCTTAATCAAGTTTTTAGATTTACAAGATTGGTCCCTGGATTTTTAGAATTGGCCAAATTAGTCCTTGAAATAACACATAAGTCCAAAATAAATCCTAACCCATATAAACAAACCCAAGCCCAAAATCCAAATCTTTACCCGGTCCAGTAAATCACCCCCCAACCCGGATCCTTTACCCGGTATTTAACCCGTTCCCACTTAATATCCGGTCAACGAGTCAAATATAATCGAAATAATATTTTTTAACCTAACGCCAAAATTTGATCCCAAATCCCCCAACCCGAACCTTATGAACCCTAATTTACCCTTCACTTCAATTGGCCACTTACACTAAAATCAAGGGTAATTCCGTACTTTCGCCTGACACCTTATGACACGCCCGACACATGGGGTTGCAGTGTCACTGATCCGTGTGATATTCTCTCCTCTGATTGGCTAAAGTTGCGTGGAAATCACATCCAAGGGTAGATAATGAAAGAATGATGCTGGGATTTAATCCAAGGGTTGTAAACGTCCAAGAGAAAGCACAAGATGGGAATTCTAGATGCTTCCATGACCTCTAGCTAGGCTATAAATACCCCGTTCATTCCTCACTTGTAATTTAAGTAGATTTTGAGTAGATTATTAGTAGCTTATTCATGTTTATGTTTTAAATTTCATTTCTGTAATTTCTGTATTTCAGCTCTTTTGTAATTACAAGTTTTAAGTAATTTCAGTTTTCTTAAATCAATATCTCTTACTGTTTTATTAATTTCAGAAGCTTATTAGTGTTTCTATTAATCATTTTAGCTTATATTAATTGATTTTCAGCTTATTTGGTTTATAAAATAAAAATCACAAAAAAAAATAAGAAAAATACTTAAAAAGAATAAAAAAATATCTCAAACCTTTTGTTAAGCTGCAATCAGCTTGTGTTTAGGTTACTATAAGCTCTTATAAGCTTATCAATAGCTTAGTAAGAGCTCATTCATTTCTCTACTCATTTCTATCTTCAAAAGCAATTTGGTCAAATAAAGTCAAGCTGCAGTGGTTATGTTAATCGGATCGATTTGCTAATAGGATGGAATTGGGTTGATTTTGAATTGGATTTGGGTTAAGATCAGTTAGGTTAGTGGCTATTTGTTCTTTGGCAAGCCATAGTGGTTGGACTTCATGTGAGTATTTAGTTTCGGTTCCATATCTGCATAATTAATTTCAGTTTGTGTTTGTTAGTTTTAATTGTTAAATTTGCATTAGATAGTTTGAACATTGATATTAGATCATAGATGATTGCTATTCAGGCTTAGGATTAAGATTTGATAGAGTTAATTGCAAATCTGTTTTAATAAACTAGTGTTTGGATAAGTAGTTAAATAAAGCTTGAGGTTTAGCTTTTGCTTAAAATCAGTTACATTAGTCTCATTTAGGATTATTAGATCCAACTCAAATGTTAGTTTGCACATTAGAACATCATAAGTCAAAATTACATTGAATCAGTGCTAGTTTTCTTATCTTTAGAATCATGGATCATATCGGCATTAAGGCTCATAATTAGTTAAAATAACTTGCATTAGGTCTATTACATCATTAAACATCATTATCAGTCCATTTTATAAGCTCACAATCTCACAAAAGTCAAAACTCAATTCTGTGTTCAAAAGTCAAAAAGTGAGAATCTCAATTTTTGCTAAACTTTGTGGATTTTTAATAGCTTCATTTCTGATTCATGACAAGTGAAATTGTGGGATAAACAAGTTCTGCTGGTCTAGTTTTGAAAAGTCATTTTTGTGGAATTTTGTGAATTTTATATAAGCACTTAATAAGCTTGTGTTTAAGGTCAAAAATTCCATGTGCACATTCTCAACTTATATTGAGTGTGCACAGGTTTATTGCAGAGCCTATTAAGGGTTCATTTTAGCTTGTTAGAGGCTCAAATTTGGTATTTGTACTCTCTGGTTGATTGTTCACTGAATACAAGTTCTTAATTTCACTTTTGCTCATTGGAAAAGCTAGTGCATAAGCTGAAAAGTAGGGGCTTAGAGTCATTTTAGCTTATTTGAGAAATTGAATCAAAACCTTGTAGTGTGCATTTCATAGGTTTACAGTAGTTGATATTGGTTGTTTTTAAGTAGATTTAGCATACTTTAGGTTCTGTAATTCATTTGGTGCACTATAGCAGCTTTTAGCTTATTTACAAAGTGCTTATCTATAAGCAGTTTCACTTACTCCAATTTCCAGACACTAGATTAGGTTTGATATTTTTCATAGAATTAGAATATTATTTTAGACTTTTCCTGAATTTTTCATAATTTTTAGTTACTGTTTGATATTTTTCTTGATTTAAAACAGTTTTTAAGGCATTTTAAATAGCTTTTATTACAAATAAATCAAAAGTTCCAAAAATAAGTTTTCAATTTTCATAGATTAAGAAAATTATAAAAAGCAAAAAATAATTTTTCCATATTTTTCCTAGTTTAATTTGTAATTTTTGAATTTAAATTGCTTTTAATTAGTTTTTTAATTCAAATAAATTCCAGAAAAATCATAAAAATTAGTTTTAATTTTAGTTAATTTTCTAATATCATTTTTAGTTAGAAAGTAATTTTAGATTATTTTAGGACTTAGAATAGACGTAGTTGCATTTTATTTACGTTTCTTTTAATACGTTTTAGTATAATTCGCGTATTTAGGATTTCCGTAGTGTAATTTCCCTTAATTGTTTTCCCATTCCCCGTAGTTTTAATATAATCAAAAATCCAAAACATCGAGCATTTTAATAACAAACCAATAACGACGTTTCCCATTCACACCTCGTTGGGAAACGACTTCGGATTCTAATCCGTATCACTATCACTCACCGGTTTTGATTCATTTTCCTTTTCCTAAAGGGATTTTTAATCATTACTTGTGGTTATTTTTATATCGATATTGTGGTTTTATCCATACACACACACCCCTAAACCTACAGAACCAAATTTTACCACGGGAGGTTGTGTCGCGACAATATCGTTAAAGGTTTGACGATTAGTTACTCGAGATCCTTCCTTTGTGAAGTTATTTTTATAAAAATCAAAAAAATAAAAAATATTTTCCTTTTTCTTTTGTATATATATATATATATCATATTAAAAATACAAAAAGATTTTCTCTTTGTTTTTGAGCTTAAATAGAATACATCAATTATATAACATTCTCAACGGAGGTGTTATCATTAGTAAGTTCCCGAACCAAAGATCAAAAACTTGCCTTTGTGTCGCTTGTGAATCGATTTATTTCTATTTGATAAACAAACTGTGTGGTGGGTATAAGGACGCCCTGACATTAAATTGCGGCTTTGAAAAGAAGCGGTTTTTAATAAGCTTCGCATACGACCTAAAAAGCTTCTCCTCGCCGCTTGCGTTTGTCTTATAGAAGTGATTTATTCACTTGGGATTATTGGTTAAGTTCACGTGTGTTTTCAATACCGTTCGTTTTTATTGCCTTGGTTTTTGAAAGTGCATGCGCACTCGTTCTAATAACTACTGACCGATACGTGAAGCCGCTACAATTCCGAGAAGGCGAAATAGACGTGCTCCATTAGTCGAACCGAGATTCGAACTAATCCGACTCCGCCCATTGTCGAAATGGCGGAGGACAACCGATCTATACTAGAGCAACTCCAAGCACCCACCGAGGGTTATGGAGAAGCCATCGTCGTCCCGCAATCGCTGCTTCGATAACTTTGAGCTTAAACACGGATTGATAAATTTGGTTTCATCAAGCCAATTTTACGGATTTGAGAGAGACGATCCTCACTCATATCCGGACGATTCAACAAGCTCACGTCTACGATCAAGTACCGTAACGCTCCGAAGAGGCTATCAAGCTTCTACTCTTCCTATTTTCACTTGAGGGGCCGCCCGGATTTGGCTCGAAAAACTACCCCCTCGATCGATAACCACATGGGAGAATTTAGTGTCAAAATTAGGTGAACAATTCTTCCCACCGTCCAAAACAACAAGCCTTAAAAATGAAATAACGAAATTCACACAAAGATTTGATGAATCATTTAGTGAGGCATGGGACCGATTCAAAGATTTGCTTAGGCAATGTCCCCATCATGGTTTTACGGAATTACACCAACTTGATACGTTTTATAACGGTTTGAATGAGACTGATCAAGACTCTCTCAATGCCGCTGCGGGTGGTAATTTGTTGACCCGATCAACCAGAGATGCCTTGTTGATTATTGAGAACAAATCTAAAGTTCGTACTTCACGTAGCAAATCGGTTGTCAGCCCGAGTGAGTGTTTAACCATCGTCCTCGTCTTACGAAAATACGTCTAGCACCGATGCTAAGATTGATAAGCTTACGGATATGATTCAGTCTTTGGTTAAGATTAAGACCGCTAAGATTAATTTCTCCACCCGCCAAGTCAAAGCGGTGGAATCGACTTGCACTACTTGTGGTGGCCCGCATGCCTACTACAATTGTACCGCCACCGATGGAAATCCTTTCGAAGCTAATGTCTGTAACCGAGGTAACCAATACCTTTCTCAAGTTGAACCGAATCCTCGTGTTAGTAATCAAATGGTACCTCCGGTATTTTCTCAATCGAACAATCGACTCGCTTTTAATCGAATCAAGTTCGTGGACCAAATGTTCAAAACCAATTCAAAGCCCCACCAAATCAATACCGAATCAAGGAGTCAATTACAATCAAGGATATCAAGCTTCAAGCTATCAAGCTCCGCCTTTGCCCTCTAATGAATTCTCCAATTACGCTCGTCAATAATGCTACCATCCAAACCATGAAAACTCAGATTTCAAGTTTGAGAAATGAATTTCAATCTTCGTTAACTAGACAAAGCAATGAGTTTAGGAATGAGATTCGACTTCAGAACAACAAATTGGATGCTTCACAGAATAAACTTGAGAATATGTTGAATGCTGTTTTGTGCCAAATGAGTCAACCCTCGAGTTCCGGTTCTCTTCCAAGTAACACCATTCCAAACCCGAAGGGAAAAATGAAATCCGTTTCCAATCGAGATGATGGACCCTCGATGACTACTCCCTCTCCGGTGAGGAGTGTAGCACGAGAGACCGAGGTGACAATGGACCCGGTAATTCCTCTTGATAATGGAAAAGCCAAATACGTCCAACCTCGGTTGCCCAAGTTCCTTCCATCTCGTCATAATGCCGAAGTTCTAACCTTACACCATGTAAATCTGTTCAATCACGATTCGACAAAATGAAAGTTGTTTCCTAACAAAGTTCAAACTTACGATCGATATGATCAAAGTCTTTGAAAAGATTTATGAAGAGAAATTGGAACAAATATCAAAGATTTCACTTGAGCCTACACCGTTTAATTCTTCCTCGAACCAAGCTCCCAAGAAGCTTGGTGATCTCGGGAAATTTCTCCTTCCTTGCTCCTTAAATGATATTAAGGAATGTAATGCCCTAACCGATTGGTGTGTAAGCATAAGTCTCATTCCTCTTGCGATATATCATGAGCTTGGATTGAAGACTCTTATACCGACTCGTATGACTATCGAATTAGCTAATCGAACAATTACTCACACGGTTGGTGTAGTCAACGATGTTATGGTAGTGCAGTGGATAAATTCCATTTTCGCGTGGATTTCGCTGTAGTTGATATAGAGGTCGACGCCCGAGTCCCTCTCACTTTAGGAAGACCATTCTTGAGAACCGCGAAAGTCCTTGTGGATCATTACCAAGGAACGTTAACGATAAGAAAAGGAAATGAAAAGATAGTGTTTTATGTAAAAACGTCAAAACCTCCACCCGATGATCATTCGATTCATAGCATCGGTGTGATTGATTTTCTCAAGGAAGTGGTGATCCCATTTTACCATCTGATCCGAATGATGTGAAGAAAGTTGAACTTAAAACGTCCCGAATTGATCTTTCAAGGTTTACGATCAAGAGTATGTCGACAATACAAGCTGAACGGAAAAAGAAACAAGAAAAGGAGTCTACAACGGTAGTGGTGGAAACTGCTAGCTCTAAGAGCACACCACTTGTCCCACCTCCGATTTCTAAAATCATGGAACCTTCTTTTGAGACATCGTTCGATCCAGAATCTTTTAAGACATTCACGAATCCCTTGTTCGAATTCGATTCTGAATATACTCAAAATTTTGAAAATCAACTCTTTGAGGAAGAAAGTGAGAAGTTCACCGATGAACTTGCTCCTACCGACTCGATTTTCTCTCGAGGATAAAGAAGAATACGATGATCCGCTTTTTTCAAGAAAGATAAGGAAGTGAAGATTTCAACAGATGAACTTATTGATCCCGAGGTCCAATATTATTTTTTAGCCGAGAGTGATTCCTCTCCTCGTGAGGATTTTCACATAGATGACACTTTGATCTCCTTCCTCTCCGAAGACAAGATTTTCAACCCCGGGATACGTGTTGATAAGTTTTATGTTAAAAATATCATTCGAGATAAGGATCCTCTCTTGGATGCCTTCGTTGATGAGCCTTTGAGTAACACCTTTCTATACCATGAGCTCCCGACTTCTTTGGAGTATTCTCTTATCGATCCTTCATCCCTTCGACCGCCCGCAAAACCGCCGGATGATGGATCGTTCTTTCATATGCCTTATGTGAGTTTGGGAGGAATTATTTCTTATATGCTTGAGCCCGACATTTTCTTTCCCTCCTAACCCACCCAGTCTCATTCTTTCGGGAATGAGGACACCGTTGACCACTGTATCTCTACCATTTTCTTCCCCAAGGACAAATGAATTCGGGGACGAGTCGGGCTAGCGACTCGTTTAAGAAAAACAATAGCGCTTCGTGGGAGGCACCCCATGCTTATCTCTATCTTCTTTCTATTTTCTAATAAGTGACGTGAAGGGGTTAGCCTCTTCGATTTCTCGTGTTTGGTTGTTTGTGATGTTGTATTCAGGATTTTCCCGATATGAAGACTCTCGTGCTTGAAGTTTGTCATTTTCTACTCGAAGTTTCATGATCGATGCCGATGGAAATCCGATATCCTAAATTTTATCGACTAACGTTTATCTTTGAGCATACTTAAT
Source organism: Chrysanthemum makinoi (assembly GCA_910596185.1). Classification (NCBI taxonomy): domain Eukaryota; kingdom Viridiplantae; phylum Streptophyta; class Magnoliopsida; order Asterales; family Asteraceae; genus Chrysanthemum; species Chrysanthemum makinoi. Next base: position 39,057,809 of record OU343224.1, on the reverse strand, counting down.
AAGCGGCTTTTAGATTTTCGTTGATACCCTTGCTTTTAAACATTGAGGACAATGTTTCGTTCTAGTCTGGGGTAGGGAAATCTTCGATTTGATTTGACCGCACTTGCTTATTTTTGTCGTGTACTCTCGCAACCCCGTTTTTCCTTAAAAAAATTGTGCAAAAATGAAAAAATTTTAAAATTTTTTTAAGCTTTTGTTAAGTCTTTTTGATTGAAAAGTTTGCTAGTCTCTTAGACAAGAAGCTATAAAATGCGAATTCTAGCTCACAAGGCCAAGATTTTGTAAGTTTCCCTGAGCGATTTTAAATATGCATAACTTAATTTCATTTAGACAAAGCATTTTCTAAGTTAATATATGTTTTGACACCTTGTTGACTTTCCGCTGGTGAGAGTAGGAATAGAATTCTGACTTGACCGGGCGTGTTAAGCCCTAGCTTGTTCCCTTAACCATAGATAATCTTAAAATTATCGGCTAAGCATCCATGGATCTCATTATTTGGGATTTTAAATTTTTGGAGATCGAGAAATGATAGAGTTACTTATGAGTTTAGATGCTAAGCGTGAGGTAGATGGTTCTCTTTAGAGCCCATCGAAGGTACTTATGGCTTTTTGTTCCCACAAAATTGTTTCACCCCATATTTGCTAATAATAATTAGAGATGTTGAGTTTTTGGCGATAGTTAGTTCTTGGTCTTCTTTAGAGAATCTTTGCCCATTGAGAGTTGGGTACACATCGGTAATCGTGTTACGTGTAATAGACAACTGATTCTCGATAGTTTGTCGCTATTGTTTCTATTGTTATAAAATCCGTAGGGTTTGGAGTTTGGCACAAAAATTAACATGAAATAAAGCCCAAATGTTTTAAAATTAAAAATCCAAAGCTATAAAAGTTGTCGTAGACTTCTAATAAGGCAGAGGAAAATCCAAAGTCATAATAAGACTTCTGATAAAGCGGTAATCCCGTTGAGTTAGTAGTTTAAAAGACCAAGGGCCTGTATTGCAAAAATGCAAATGTGCTGAAATAGTGTTAAGCCAAACTTGATCCGGAGATGTCTAAATAAAGCTTCGCTCTCTGACTCGTAGATGAGTTGTCTCGGTCGCCATAAAAAGGATATTCTCGCTAAATCGTGTGAAATTAGGACCTTGATGTGGACCTCATTCTTGTGTGCGCTGGTTTTCGAGGGGAAGATGGATAACTAATTAGCGACTTAGCTTTATATCTTTATCAGAATAAAAGTTATCAAAACGAGAATTATGAAGAAATTCATGTCTCACAAAAATAAAAAATTCTAGAGGCAAATAGGAAAATGGGAGCAAAAGGTAATTACACAAGTAACTTCCATGGGTAGTGTTAGCATCTAGAGTCATATGTAACAATGATTTCGATTTTACGCTTAGTTTGGGGACTTGTGAAAATCAGGGACGATGTATTCTATCCGTATGGTCACTTCACGCTGTGTTGTGTTTTCTACTCCGTGATCCTAAAAGTGTTGATTGAAAAATGTTGGAGTTATTGATCGACATGAAAGTTCAACTAACCGCCACTCATAACCGAATGTGCTTAATCATAATATCTCTACATATGAATTAAAAGGTAAGCGGGCGTTTTAGAATTAAGGTTTTCTTAATCTCTTTTGAGGAATCTTTGCTACTTCTTCATAGGTTTAGTAGAAAGAGATTGAAATCCTTGGTTTTAGAAGCGTGAGTTGATTGCATTGTGTGGGGACACGACAATGGTCTCGTCTGGGGTATTTTGATATGTGCTTAAACACATATAATTTCATTATCAAAAATGACCCAAAATAACCAAGAAAGAGCCGTTTATTGTTAACATTTGCGTGTTTCTTGAGTTTTTGCATGTGCAGGTACGGATGTGACAAAACACACAAAAAGAAGCTAAATCAGACGAAAATCCGAGCACGAGAGATTAAGAGAGCTAAAGCTGAGCCGGAAGGACATATTTATGCATTTGTGAAGATTTCTACTTTTTGAGGATGATTTTTGAAGATTTGATCAAAGTTTGCAGAATTGTCAGAAATAGTCCCTCTACTTTCAGCACTTGGCAAGACATACCCTCAAGTTTCAAAAGTTGCTAATTCAGCCCTTGGATTATTTGAAGTTTGGCAAAGTTAGTCCTTAATCAAGTTTTTAGATTTACAAGATTGGTCCCTGGATTTTTAGAATTGGCCAAATTAGTCCTTGAAATAACACATAAGTCCAAAATAAATCCTAACCCATATAAACAAACCCAAGCCCAAAATCCAAATCTTTACCCGGCCCAAAAATCACCCCAACCCGGATCCTTTACCCGGTATTTAACCCGTTCCCACTTAATATCCGGTCAACGAGTCAAATATAATCGAAATAATATTTTTAACCTAACGCCCAAAATTTGATCCCAAATCCCCCAACCCGAACCTTATGAACCCTAATTTACCCTTCACTTCAATTGGCCACTTACACTAAAATTAAGGGTAATATCGTACTTTCGTGTCGACATCTTATGACACGCCTGACACATGGGGGTTGCTGTGTCAGCGATCCGTGTGATATTCTCTCCTCCGATTGGCTAAAGTTGCGTGAAATCACATCCAAGGGTAGATAATGAAAGAATGATGATGGGATTTAATCCAAGGGTTGTAAACGTCCAAGAGAAAGCACAAGATGGAAATTCTAGATGCTTCCATGACCTCTAGCTAGGCTATAAATACCCCGTTCATTCCTCACTTGTAATTTAAGTAGATTTTGAGTAGATTATTAGTAGCTTATTCATGTTTATGTTTTAAATTTCATTTCGTAATTTCAGATTTCAACTTTTTGTAATTACAAGTTTTAAGTAATTTCTTTTCTTAAATCAATATCTCTTCTTGCTTTATTAATTTGAAGCTTATTAGTGTTTCTATTAATCATTTTAGCTTATATTAATTGATTTTCAGCTTATTTGGTTTATAAAATAAAAATCACAAAAAAAATAAGAAAAATACTTAAAAAATAAAAAATATCTCAAACCTTTTGTTAAGTCGCAATCAGCTTGTGTTTAGGTTACTATAAGCTCTTATAAGCTTATCAATAGCTTAGTAAGAGCTCATTCATTTCTCTACTCATTTCTATCTTCAAAAGCAATTTGGTCAAATAAAGTCAAGCTTCAGTGGTTATGTTAATCTGGATCTGATTTGCTAATAGGATGGAATTGGGTTGATTCGAATTGGATTGGGTTAAGATCAGTTAGGTTAGTGGCTATTTGTTCTTTGGCAAGCCATAGTGGCTGGACTTCATGTGAGTATTCAGTTTCATATCTGCATAATTAATTTCAGTTTGTGTTTGTTAGTTTTAATTGTTAAATTTGCATTAGATAGTTTGAACATTGATATTAGATCATAGATGATTGCTATTCAGGCTTAGGATTAAGATTTGATAGAGTTAATTGCAAATCTGTTTTAATAAACTAGTGTTTGGATAAGTAGTTAAATAAAGCTTGAGGTTTAGCTTTTGCTTAAAATCAGTTACATTAGTCTCATTTAGGATTATTAGATTCAACTCACCAAGTTTTAGTTTGCACATTAGAACATCATAAGTCAAAATTACATTGAATCGGTGCTAGTTTTCTTATCTCATAGAATCAAGATTGGATAATATGTGGCATTAAGGCTCATAATTAGTTAAAATAACTTGCATTAGGTCCATTTCATCATTAAACATCATTATCAGTCCATTTTATAAGCTCACAATCTCACAAAAGTCAAAACTCAATTCTGTGTTCAAAAGTCAAAAAGTGAGAATCTCAATTTTTGCTAAACTTTGGGATTTTAATAGCTTCATTTCTGATTCATGACAAGTGAAATTGTGGGATAAACAAGTTATGCTGGTCTAGTTTTAAAAAATCATTTTTGTGGAATTTTGTGAATTTTATATAAGCACTTAATAAGCTTGTGTTTAAGGTCAAATTCCCTGCACACATTCTCGGCTTATATTGAGTGTGCAATGTGCGTTATTGCAGAGCCTATTGAGGGTTCATTTTAGCTTGTTAGAGGCTCAAATTTGGTATTTGTACTCTCGGTTGATTGTTCACATGAATACAAGTTCTTAATTTCACTTTTGCTCATTGGAAAGCTAGTATGCATGAAAAGTATTAGAGTCAAGTTTTAGCTTATTTGAGAAATTGAATCAAAACCTTGTAGTGTGCATTTCATAGGTTTACAGTAGTTGATATTGGTTGTTTTTAAGTAGATTTAGCATACTTTAGGTTCTCAGAATTCATTTGGTGCACTATAGCGACTTTTAGCTTATTTACAAAGTGCTTATCTATAAGCGGTTTCACTGCAGACTCCAATTTCCAACACTAGATTAGGTTTTGATATTTTTCATAGAATTAGAATATTATTTTAGACTTTTCCTGAATTTTTCATAATTTTTAGTTACTGTTTGATATTTTTCTTGATTTAAAACAGTTTTTAAGGCATTTTAAATAGCTTTTATTACAAATAAATCAGAAAAAGTTCCAAAAAATAAGTTTTCAATTTTCCTAGATTATGAAAATTATAAAAAGCAAAAAAAATAATTTTTCCATATTTTTCCTAGTTTAATTTGTAATTTTTAGAATTTAAATTAGTTTTAATTAGTTTTTAATTCAAATAATTTCCAGAAAAATCATAAAAATTAGTTTTAATTCTTAGTTAATTTTCTAATATCATTTTTAGTTAGAAAGTAATTTTATATTATTTTTAGGACTTAGAATAGACGTAGTTGCTTTTTATTTACGTTTCTTTTAATACATTTTAGTATAATTCACGTATTTAGAATTTCCCGTAGTGTAATTTCCTTAATTTTTCCCATTCCCCGTAGTTTTAATATAATCAAAAATCCAAAACATCGAGCATTTTAATAACAAACCAATAACGACGCGTTCCCTTCACACCTCGTTGGGAAACGACTCGGATTTCCTAATCCGTATCACTATCACTCACTGGTTTTGATTCATTTTCCTTTTTCCTAAAGGGATTTTAAATCATTACTTGTGGTTATTTTTTATATCGATATTGTGGTTTTATCCAAACACACACACCCCTAAACCTACTTCGAGAACCAAATTTTGGCGCCGCTGCCGGGGAGGTTGTGTCGCGACAATATCGTTAAAGGTTTGACGATTAGTTACTCGAGATCCTTCCTTTGTGAAGTTATTTTTATAAAAATCAAAAAAGTAAAAATATTTTCCTTTTTCTTTTGTATATATATATATCATATTAAAAATACAAAAAGATTTTCTTTTGTTTTTGAGCTAAATAGAATACATCAATTATATAACATTCTCAACGGAGGTGTTATCATTAGGAAGTTCCCGAACCAAAGATCAAAAACTTGCCTTTGTGTCGCTGTGGAGTCGATTTATTTCGTTTGATAAACAAACCGTGTGGTGGTATAAGGACGCCCCGACATTAAATTGCGGCTAGAAAAGAAGCGAGTTTTTAATAAGCTTCATACCACCTAAAAGCTTCTCGGGCCGCTGGCAAGCTTGTCTTATAGAAGTGATTTATTCACTTGGGATTATTGGTTAAGTTCACCGTGTTTTCGAATACCGTTCGTTTTAATTGCCTTGGTTTTTGAAAGTGCATGCGCACTGCTCTAATAACTACGCACCCATACGTGAAACCGCTACAATTCGAGAAGGCGAAATAGAGCGGCTCCATTAGTCGTAACCCGAGATTCGAACTAATCCGACTTCATTGTCGAAATGGCGAGGACAACCGATCTATACTAGAGCAACTCAAGCACCCATCGAGGGTTATGGAGAAGCCATCGTTGTCCCGGCAATCGCGTTTCGATAACTTTGAGCTTAAACACGGATTGATAAATTTGGTTTCATCAAGCCAATTTCTGATTTGAGAGAGACGATCCTCACTCTCATATCCGACGATTCAATAAGCTCACGTCTACGATCAAGTACCGTAACGCTTCGGAAGAGGCTATCAAGCTTCTACTCTTCCCATTTTCACTTGAGGGGCCGCCCGGATTTGGCTCGAAAAACTACCCCTCGATCGATAACCACATGGGAGAATTTAGTGTCAAAATTCGTGAACCAATTCTTCCCACCGCTAAAACAACAAGCTTAGAAAATGAAATAACGAAATTCACACAAAGATTTGATGAATCATTTAGTGAGGCATGGGACCGATTCAAAGATTTGCTTAGGCAATGTCCCCATCATGGTTTTACGGAATTACACCAACTTGATACGTTTTATAACGGTTTGAATGAGATTGATCAAGACTCTCTCAATGCCGCCGCTGGTGGTAATTTGTTGACCCGATCAACGAGAGATGCCTTGTTGATTATTGAGAACAAATCTAAAGTTAGGTACTTCACGTAGCAAATCGGTTGTCTTTGCCCGAGTGAGTGTTACACCATCGTCCTCGCCTTTACGAAAATACGCCTAGCACCGATGCTAAGATTGATAAGCTTACGGATATGATTCAGGCTTTGGTTAAGATTAAGACCGCTAAGATTAATTCTTCTCCACCCGCTCAAGTCAAAGCGGTGGAATCGACTTGCACTACTTGTGGTGGCCCGCATGCCTACTACAATTGTACCGCCACCGATGGAAATCCTTTCGAAGCTAATGTCAGAACCGAGGTAACCAATACCGTCCTCAAGTTGAACCAAATCCTCGTGTTAGTAATCAAATGGTACCTCCGGTATTTTCTCAATCGAACAATCGGACTCGTTTTAATCGAAATCAAGTTCGTGGACCAAATGTTCAAAACCAATTCAAGGCCCCACCAAATCAATACCCGAATCAAGGAGTCAATTACAATCAAGGATATCAAGCTTCAAGCTATCAAGCTTCGCCTTTGCCCTCTAATGAATTCTCGAATTACGCTCGAACAATAATGCTACCATCCAAACCATGAAAACTCAGATTTCAAGTTTGAGAAATGAATTTCAATATTCGTTAACTAGACAAAGCAATGAGTTTAGGAATGAGATTCGACTTCAGAACAACAAATTGGATGCTTCACAGAATAAACTTGAGAATATGTTGAATGCCGCTTTGTGCCAAATGAGTCAACCCTCGAAGTTCCTCTTCCAAGTAACACCATTCCAAACCCGGGGGAAAATGAAACCGCTTCCAATCGAGATGATGGACCCTCGATGACTACTCCTCTCCTGTGAGGAGTGTAGCCGAGAGACCGAGGTGACAATGGACCCGTAATTCCTCTTGATAATGGAAAAGCCAAATACGCCCAACCTCTGTTGCCCAAGTTCCTTCCATCTCGTCATAATGCCGAAGTTCTAACCTTACACCGTAAATCGTTCAATCACGATTCGACAAAATGAAAGTTGTTTCCGAACAAAGTTCAAACTTCACATTGATATGATCAAAGTCACTGAAAAGATTTATGAAGAGAAATTGGAACAAATATCAAAGATTTCACTGAGCCTACACCGCTTTAATTCTTCAGAACCAAGCTCCCAGAAGCTTGGTGATCCCGAGAAATTTCTCCTTCCTTGCTCCTTAAATGATATTAAGGAATGTAATGCCCTAACCGATTCAGTTGCAAGCATAAGTCTCATGCCTCTTGCGATATATCATGAGCTTGGATTGAAGACTCTTATACCGACTCGTATGACTATCGAATTAGCTAATCGAACAATTACTCACACGGTTGGTGTAGTCAACGATGTTATGGTACGAGTGGATAAATTCCATTTTCCGTGGATTTCGCCAGTAGTTGATATAGAGGTCGACGCCCGAGTCCCTCTCACTTTAGGAAGACCATTCTTGAGAAACGCGAAAGTCCTTGTGGATCATTACCAGGAACGTTAACGATAAGAAAGGAAATGAAAAAATTTTGTTTTATGCCGAACAAACGTCAAAACCTCCACCCGATGATCATTCGATTCATAGCATCGGTGTGATTGATTTTCTCAAGGAAGTGGTGATCCCATTTTACCATCCGATCCAATGATGTGAAGAAAGTTGAACTTAAAAAGCGCCAATTGATCTTTCAAGGTTTACGATCAAGAGTATGTCGACAATACAAGTCTAACGAAAAAAGAAACAAGAAAAGGAGTCTACCACGGTAGTGGTGGAAACTGCTAGCTCTAAGAGCACACCACTTGTCCCACCTCCGATTTCTAAAATCATGGAACCTTCTTTTTGAGACATCTTCGATCCGAATCTTTTAAGACATTCACGAATCCCTTGTTCGAATTCGATTATGAATATACTCAAAATTTTGAAAATCAACTCTTTGACGAAGAAATTGAGAAGTTCACCGATGAACTTGCTCCTACCGACTTCATTTTCTCGAGGATAAAGAAGAATGATGATCCGTTTTTCAAGAAAGATAAGGAAGTGAAGATTTCAACAAATGAACTTGTTGATCCCGAGGTCCAATATTTTTAGCCGAGTGATTCTCTCCTCGTGAGGATTTTCACATAGATGACACTTTGATCTCCTTCCTCCTCAAGACAAGATTTTCAACCCCGGGATACGGTTGATGAGTTTTATGTTAAAATATCATTCGAGATGGATCCTCTCTGGATGCCTTCTAATGAGCCTTTGAGTAACACCTTTCTATACCATGAGCTTCCGACTTCTTTGGAGTATTCTCTTATCGATCCTTCATCCTTCGACCGCCCGCAAAACCGCCGGATGATGGATCGTTCTTTCATATGCCTTATGTGAGTTTGGGAGTAATTATTTCTTATGTGCTTGAGCCCGACATTTTCTTTCCCTCCCAACTCACCCAGTCTCATTCTTTCGGGAATGAGGACACCGCTTTTGACCTCGTATCTCTACCATTTTCTTCCCAAGGACAAATGATTGGGACGAGTCGTGCTAGCGACTCGTTGAAGAAAAAAGAGAGTTTCTTCGTGGGAGGCACCCAATGCTTATCTCTATCTTCTTTCTATTTTCTAATAAGTGACGTGAAGGGGTTAGCCTCTTCGATTTCTGGTGTTTGGTTGTTTGTGATGTTGTATTCAGGATTTTCCCGATATGAAGACTCGTGCTCAAGTTTGTCATTTTCTACACTCGAGTTTCATGATCGATGCTGATGGAAATCCGATATCCGAAATCTTATCGACTAACGTTTATCTTTGAGCATACTTAATAAACGGCTTTTAGATTTTCGTTGATACCCTTGCTTTTAAACATTGAGGACAATGTTTCGTTCTAGTCTGGAGTAGGGTAATCTTCGATTTGATTTGACCGCACTTGCTTATTTTTGCCCTGGTATCTTTGAAAAGAGACGGATGGACCAAGTTGCAAAAATCCCTTAACACTATATACATAAAACAAATTGGGCATGATAAGTTCTAGAATTACATGGTATTTATCTTTTTCAAATTTTCATGTGACACAAACCCTAATTCAGTCTTATAAAACATCTTCAATTTTAAATAAAAAAAACGTAATTATAATTTAATGATTAGTAAATATATAGTTATCCAAAATCAAAAAACAAAAACCTGTATAACTACGTTTATTGCACAATTTGTTCTGAAATTCTATGCATAACCGACAAAGAATCACAATCATTGATCAAATTAGTAAGTTTTAATTTATAACTTGAAAATGCAAATAATTTAAGAATAACTATTGTTTTCTTAAAAGGTGCCATTTCAAAGGTAACAAAACCCATAGAAAATATTCAAGTTAAAATATAAAATTTCAAAAAAAGTAATTAAGCAATGAAAAACTAACCGAAACTAATCTAAAAAAATCAAACCCAAAACCCTGTGCATGCACTATAGAATATTAACTCGGGAAAAATAATGACGTGGGGGTTGATATTGAGAATAACAAGGATCATACTTCGTATGCTAAGCTGCTTAAGGGTATCAAGAGTGGGAAAGTTGCAAATTTTGTATGTTGCTAGCTCCTACCGTAACGGGCCGGATGTAGCAGATCTCAATGGAATCGGTTCAAGTCCGCCCATGAACGGTTTAGTATACGGTCTATGGCTTCTTTTTCGAAAAACGTGTATGCAGATAGTGGAGAACTATGTAAAGAAGAATTTGAGTAAGTTTGGTCTAGCTAAATCAATGACTTCAATTCTAAAGGCGATTCTTCTTCAAGTTGAACTCTAAAGACAGGATGGATGCATGGTATGTGCTAAAACACATACCATTTCTTTACCAAAATAGACCCAAAATAACCAAGAAAGAGCCGTTTATGCCTAATATTTGTTGGTTTCTTGAGTTTATGCATATGCAGGTATGGATATGACAAAAAAGACAAAAGAAAGCCAAAATCAAGAAAACCGAAAGCACTAGAGAAAGAAGAGTGCAAAAGCCGCATGCCGGATGCTATTTTATGGGTTTTGAATGCTCAAAAAGTCAAGATTTGGAGTTCTGATCATTATTGGGGAGTTCTCACAATCACACCCTTCATTTCACAAATTTACACAAAAAACCCCTCAACTTTTACAAAATTACAAATTCCACCCTCAACTTTACCAATTTACCTAAAATACTCTTATACCACTCCTTTTACCCATGTACCATTCTTACCCTAAACATTTCATATTTACAACATTAGTCCTTTAAATCACAAAATTATTTCACATTTGGTCCTTATGATAAAAATTCGGATTGTATCCTTAAATTCCAAATCCAAAACAAGTGCAAACCAATATTACCCACCTTGGCCTATAACCAACCCAAGCTCATATCTAATGTTTTACCCATATCCCTTTAACCCTCCATTTAACTCATCGGTCAATCAAACCCCCCAAAGTCAAATTATTATAAAAAAACCCAAAATCCCCACCCAAACCAAAACGCTCCTAAATGAAATACCACTTTCACTGTTTAACCATCTTCCTCCATTTACCCTGACTTTAGCTAAAATTACCCACCACTTAAAGTACTTCTGGAAGCCTCTGATACACGTGTCAAAGGTGTGACACTTGAGGATTGCCAGGGTGTACGAATGGAGCAATTCCATTGGTTCAAACACCTCACATGCTTGATCCAAAGGGTGAAGATTGAAGAGATGACAAGATCAAGGAATCAATGGATGAGATAAGAGTGTCCAGAATCATCCCTTGCCCTCACAAATTTCGGTATAAAAGCCCCCGGTCCAAATATAAGAATTCTTTGTCCAATTTCTCAAGTCTTAGAGGAATTTTGGCCATTTTATTTCTTGTCAAATTAGATGCTTTAGTAGTGTAACTGTTGTAATTCATTCAAAGTTTTGTAATCCACTTTCAATTTCAATGAAATCTCAGTTTTAATCCTTGTCTCAAGTTCAATTTCAAATTTACTTATGGTAGATTAATGGTTTCTAATACTTGTTTATGCTTTTTCATGATCTCATAAGCTTTCATAAGCTTATTGTAAGCTTATTTTAACCTCCTTTCTTTTTGAACTTAAAATTTCAAAAAAGTCAACAAAAGTCAACATTCGTCAAAAGTTCAAAAGTCAAAATGATTTCTAGTTAAAACCTGGTTCTAAGTTGTTGAATAGTTGAATCTGATGTTATTTTGTTCATTTTAATTCATCATCGTTTAATTCATCAAGCTTTCATAGTTAAATTGCAATTTGGTAGTTAAGAGGGTGTTTGGTTTATGCTTATTTGATTAAGTTTAAAGTAATTTGGTTATGAATTCTATGTTATTCAAGTTTATAAACCGAATGGAAATTGTTTTGTCTAAAGTTTTTTAGTTTTCAAAGTCAGTTTCATGTTTTTCAAACTTCATTCTTCAACTGCCTTGATGTATTTTTCAGGTCCCAAATCAGCTTTTATTAATTTTCTCTTAGCCATTTTAGTCATTTACTTTTGTTAATTAAAAATCAAAAATATCATTTTCAATATATGGTTTTATAGTTCTCGAAAGGAAAAAAATTAGAAAAATCATTTAGGTAGGCTGCAATGATGTAGAAGGTGGTGATTTGGAGGTATTTTTGCCCTGTATCTCAGTTGGTGGTTTGTCTTTCATAGCTTTTTCGTTACCTTTTTCTCGCCATCCATGTGATTTTATTGCTAAATTTTTATTCCTACTTGTAGCTGATAGTTTAGAGACAATTCCTTTTTTCCTTTAGGTTCCCTCTAGTTCTTGTTTTGTTAGATTTAATAGGCTTACAAGTTGATCCATATGCTCCCTTCCTTCTTTGTTGTCGCTTAGTATTTGTTGCAAGTTACTTAAACCAGCTCATATCACTTGATCAAGGCTGATTTTCAGCTTATTGAGTAAATTAGTTTGCTAGCTTATTGATTCCCTAGGTAGCTAGTAGCATAGGTTTTATATGAATTTCTTTTAGAAGCCCATTTTAGCTTACCTAGGTGCTTATTTTTGATATGAAAATCTCCATTCTGTCCCTTTTACGCTCAAGAGACGTTCACTTTTGTCCTAATAAGCTTTTATATTTCAATTTTAATTTCATCATCTTAGGTCCTTTTTAGCTGAAATTTTGGACAATAGGTCTCTGGTTGTTGTTCTTTAACAAGCTACTTTTTAGTTTATTTTTAGGAATTTTCTAAGATAATTAAACTTGTGCTAGAAGTAGCTAGTTAAGGGCTGTTTGGCATTTAGACTTTTTAAGTGCTTTTTAGCTTTAGCTTGTGCTTATTAGGACTAGATCAGTTGAATTAGGTTTATTCTAGTTAGATTTAGCTTAAGTGAACCTGTGGTAGCTTGTGGATGCTTTTTAAATAGCTTAAGCTTATTTCCATATAGCATTTCATAACAGTTTCAAGCCCAAATGGTTTCCCTGCATTCACTTATTTCTTTTCATATTTTTCATAGAATCTCAGTAACATTTTAGACTTTTCTGTAATTTTTCATAATTTTCCTTGTTAATTTACTATTTTTCTGTATTTAAATTCAGTTTCTAGCATTTTTAATTAGCTTTTAATACAAATAATTTATAAAATGGTCACAAAAATGCAATTTCAATTTTATTAGGTTTAGAATATTCAAAAAGTCACAAAAAGTATTTTTCTATATTTTTCTTAGCTAAAATAGTATTTTCTAGCAATTTAATTAGTTTTAAATAGTTTTTAATTCATAATAATTATAGAAAAAGTCATAAAAATGTGATTCCAGTTTTGAAAATTATTTTTAGTTAATTTAGATTTTTTAAAAATATATTTTGAATTTTCTCATTAGTTTTCATAATTTTTAGCATTTTAATTCTATTTTAAATGTCCAAATTAGTTTTTAATTCAAATTAAATCAAGAAAAACCCAAAAAAATTAGTTTTAAATTTTAAATAATTTTTATATAACATTTTTAGCTGTAGAAAGTATTAAATCACTGTTAGGACTTTAATTAGATTAGTTTGCATTTTAATCACGTTTTAATAATTACGTAATTCACGTTTTTAGTTATAAATTGCATATTTAGTTAAAATTTCCTTGTTTACATCATAGATTCAGTAGTTTTAATTTCCTTTTATTATTATTCCTTGCCCCGTAGTTTAGAAATCATCAATCAAAATCCTTTTTACCCATTCGAATCCCGAATCACGCGACGTGAGTTGTTAAACTCCATTCATCCCAAAGGTGGGAAAACGACGGGAAATACATTCCTTTGTATTTATTCAAAATATATATACTACTAAAACGAACTTATCAAAATGGTGCCTGCCGGGAGGGCATGTAGTGAGTTTCAATTCCGTCTCGATTCGGCGTGTTTTGAAGATCCTTCCCATAAGTTATCGCCTTGTTTTTGTAAATATTTCTTTTATAAAAACGCAAAAATATTTTCCTTTTCAAAATTTGTTTTCCTTTTTGTTTGTTTTTATAAAACCCAAAAATACTCTTCGGTATCCTTTTGAATGTTTAATTCTTATCTCTTTACCCTCTAAATTGTTTAATTCTCCACAATGCCCGATTTTTCACCATTCGATCCCCATGATCTTCGGACCATGGAGGATTTCTATCGTCCATCACTTATCGGTCGAGGAGGACCGATCGCCCAGGAACCAATTTTAGATTGAAAAATCATATGGTTCGCCTTCTTCACAACATTGTCAATTCCATGGATTTTATGCGATCGAAGATGCGAATGAGCACTTGAACAAATTCTTATCTATCACTCAATCCATGAAGCAACGTGGGCGCTTCTCAAGATGATATCCGATTGAATCTCTTCCCTTCTCTTTAACCCACGGGTTTAATCTTGGTTTTATACTCTTGAAAAACATTCAATTCATACTTGGGAAGAGATGTTTCACAAGTTTCTTTCAAAATACTTTCCATATTCAAAAACGATGCAGCTGAGGAAAGAAATTTTAATTTCCGCAATTACCCTAGGAATCCATGTTTGAAGCTTGGGAAAGATTCATATCGTTAATATAGAAATGTCCCGATCACCGAATTTTGCTTCTTGATCAAATCCTAACCTTTTATCATGGTATCACTACGATTGATCGAGACAAAATCATGTTGGCGGTGGTGGAAATCTCATGCGGAAGACTCCTCAAGAAGCGTATGATTTGATCAAAAATTTGACGCAACATCATAATCGGATGACATTCCTTACGATTCTACCACTATGTTGAGTGATCATTATTCCGAGAAAATTTCCGTTATTGACGTCTTTGGCAAGCAAGAAAGATACATCAGCCACCATTATCAACAAAGACCGAGTCATCCACCCATGTTTTACTATTCGACTCACGAGAGAGTGATGACGATGAACCATTTGAAGAAGTGAACTTAAAGATCGATCCGCTCATTAACGAACCTTCGGATACCTTGTCAATGGGGGACAAGGAAGTCGAATGCACTCCTCTTGAGAAAATTGATGGCCTTGTTCCAATCCCAAGGGTATTTGAGACACCTTTCAATTCGATTTCAGAAACTTTCAAAATGACCTTCAAAAATCCTTTGTTTGAATTCGATTCAGAATATACTCTCAATTTTGAGAATCAAATCTTTGACGAGGAAAGTGATGAGTCCGACACGGAGACCATGATGGAAAAGGTGCAAATTCCTTGCTCACGAAGTACCGCACAAATCCCACCTCCGTTTGTCTCTCTTGAAGAAGTTAAAGAAGCAGAGCCGCCTAATGGAAATCCTTCGAGCCCGAGCTCAAGGATTCGCCTCTTGATTTACTTCTAGTTCGCCGATGAACTCGCTCGCATCGATCCTCTTCCACCGGGAAGTGAGGACGATGGCTTTGATTTTGAAGCCGATTTAAGAGAGATTGAAAGTTTGTTGAATGAAGACCCGTTAAATGAGCCGCCACAAAAGATTAATGATAATTATCTTGAGGAGTTCTCCATTGAAATTTCTCATTTCATATCTCCTCCAGAATATGATCGTGTCTATTTTGATCTTGAGGAAGATTTTAGTTTGGGGGAACAACAACTCTCTCAAAAGAGTTCCCTTATTGATGACATCATCCCACCTCGTCCTCCTGATGTTTTTGTTGAAAATCACCCAATGAGCTTAAATGATCAAATTCAAATTAAAGATTATATAAAATCTTCTTTTGAAGATGAAGAATGGATCCTTATTGTTATCAAAATCTTTATTCCATTTCTTTCATATAATGTGATTTCTCCTCTTCTTCACTCTTATGGGTGAGGATACCATCTTTGACCCGTATCCCCGCTTTTCCTTTTTAAGAACCGTGGGTATCTCATCGGAGTGGAACTTTCTTTTGTTTCAATGTTTATCCAAACCTCTTGAACGAAAGTCCGATGGAGATTAACTTTTCCACTTGCTTCCCAAAGGACAAATGAATTCGGTGTGGGTCAAGCTAACGACTCGATAGCAAAACAAGCATTTCTATCTTCTTTCTATTTTCTCTAATAAGTGACGTGAAGGGCTTAGCCTCTTCGATTTCTCGTGTTTGGTTGTTTGTGATGTTTTTGTCCAGGATTTCATCGATATGAAGACTCTCGTGCTCAAAGTTTGTCTTTTCTCTACTCGAGTTTCATGATCGATGCTGATGGAAATCCGATATCCGAAATCTTATTGACTAACGCTTTATCTTTGAGCATAATTAATAAACGGCTTTTAGATTTTCGTTGATGCCCTTGCCTTTTAACATTGAGGACAATGTTTCGTTTTAGTCTAGGGTGGGTAATCTTCGATTTGATTTGACCGCACTTGCTTATTTTGCCGTACTCGCAACCCGCTTTTCCTTAGAAAAATGAAAAAATTGTGCAAAAAGTGAAAAAATTTAAAATTTTTGTAAGCTTTTGCTAGTTTTATGATTGAAAAGTTTTTGCGAGTCTCTTAGAAGTTACTTTAAATATGCTTTTTCTTGAAAAAGTCTTTGCTAATTGCTTAGACAAGAGGCTATAAAATGCAATTCTAGCTCACAAGGCCAAGAATTTGCAAGCTTCCCTAAGTGATTTTAAATATGTGAAGCTTTGAAAGATTTGCTAGTTTCTAATAAGTGACTTTAAAATCTGAGACTTGAGATTATTTGACGAAGCATTTGCTAAGTTAATTATATGTTTTGACACCTTGTTGACTTTCCGTTGGTGAGAGTAGGAATAGAATTCTGACTTGACCGGGCGTGTTGAGCCCTAACTTGTTCCCTTAACCATAGATAATTTAATTATTGGCTAAGCATCCGCGGATCTCATTGTTTGGTATTTTAAATTTGCGGATATCGAGGAATGATAGAGTTACTTATGAGTTTAGATGCTAAGCGTGGAGTAGATGGTTCTCTTTAGAGCCCATCGAAGGTACTTGTGGCTTTTTGCTCCCACAAAATTGTCTCACCCCATATTTGTGAATAAATAATTAAAGATGTTAAGTTTTTGACGATAGTTAGTTTTTTATCTTCTTTAGAGAATCCTTGCCCATGAGAGTTGGGTACACATTGAGGTACCGCTGTTATGTTGTGTAATAGACAACCTGATTCTTGATAGTTTGATGCTATTGTTTCTATTGTTATAAAAGCCGTGGGATTCGGAGTTTGGCAAAGAAATTAACATGAAATAAAGCCCATGTTAGATATTGGATTTCATAAACACATCACATAACACAATATGGTTCGAATAGTTTAAGGTTCTAGAGAGAGAAAGTGGAAGATGGGAGCCTTTCTAGAGAGAGAAAGTAAATAAAAGAAAGAAAGGTTAGGTTAAGTGAAAGGTCCAACCCTCTACCTTGGGAGGTAGAGGGTATTTATAGTTACATACTACACGCCTCCTTTGCATGTGGATCGGCATACAAAGGTAAAGACCCGTCCTTCCTCCACGGTGTTACTCTAAACTAAACTAAGCTAATAACTAAGCTAATAAACACGTAAATAACGATATGTCTACGAGCTAACTTATGCTAGATTATATTTGGGGTGACTGACTCTTCACTATGGAATTTCTAATTCCTAACAATCTCCCCTTAAGGGAGGTCACCCCATGTTTTACATTTCAATTCTAGCATTCAATTTAATCTTCAGTCTTGAGCTCGTAGACTTTAATTCTTCAACTTCCGCATCATTGTGCTTTAGCGTTGATACTTCAAAGTCTTGCTTACTTTGTACTTTAAGTGGAGGTCTTTGATCGATCCACATCTTGATGATCTTCGAGCTTTCGAGATCATCACCATAGTAAATCTCTGGATCACCCTTTATTGTGTTGCCATCATGTGAAGTTGTCACTTTCGGACCGACATGCTCACACTTTCTGGATCATGACATCTTTCCATCGAGAGTAGCGAAGCTTTATTGGTTCATGATATTTGCGCAGCAGAAAGCGTAAGCATAGTATAAAATATCGAGCCGTTATGTAGATATGCACTTGTCATGATGTTCTTCAGTTAAGCGTGAATGCTGTGAG
Organism: Chrysanthemum makinoi; assembly: GCA_910596185.1. NCBI lineage: Eukaryota > Viridiplantae > Streptophyta > Magnoliopsida > Asterales > Asteraceae > Chrysanthemum > Chrysanthemum makinoi. Next base: position 39,040,060 of record OU343224.1, on the reverse strand, counting down.
CATGCGGTTGAATTGACTTCTCAACTCGATCACCGCAACCGTCAACGCCTTCCCGCAAACAAATAGTTAGCAATATAACACACGAAAGTGTCTTTATTCACTTTCGATGAATATAGTTGCAAGAACCACGGTTCCCGTTGATCAAGATAAATACTGCCTCGTGATCGTAGAGTTTCAAGAATCTCCTTGACAGGGGTTTCACACTAATCAAGTTGTTCTCAAACCGAACGCTCAAAGAAGACAACACGGAGTGAGTGAACCAGCAAATTAAGATTCACTGATTGATGAAAAATTATTTGAAAACTATCGCGTATTGCTTGAAGAAAGAGTTTTACAATACGACGAAGGTTTTATAAGAAAGATCATTTTCAATCGAAATACTTTTGTGTTTGAAAATGAATACACATTCGATGTGCTAGAGAAGAAGATTTGCACATCGAACGGTTTTTCCAAAGGTATTCGATCAATTCATTTCTCGGACCAAGGTTGATTCAAGAATGAATCGACCCATTGTTTCTATCCAGTTGTCACAAGCTTAATCTTTTGCAAGATCTCACATGTCACCCACCAAGAGCTTGTTTGATGTTGGCTCTAGAAGGATTTCCATCTTCATCGTGAATACTTTTACATATCACTCCGGATGTTCTCAATACCACAAGGATAAGGCGTAGGACTCTTAAAATATATACTTACTTTCCACATTGTGTGAAACAACAAGTCTTCATTAATTTTGTGTCCTAATGAGATATTGTGGATGATCTCTTGGCTCTAGACTCAATTAGTGCACTTTTGGTTCCTATGTCAGAGACTAGGGAGAGGGTCTCCTTCTTCAATATCAACAATCTCTAAGAGAAAGTCGATAGATAATGTAGGTTCCCGTGAGAATGAAACAAGTCCTTTTAAGAGGAACTTGAGTAGCTTGGGAAGTTTAGTGCAGTGCGTCACTGGGTCCATGACGTCTTGTCTTCAATACCAGTGTTACCTTAGTAACCACCAGTAGCATATGAATTGAACCCGGTTTCTGCCCTAAGGTTGAATTATTGGAGGGCTATTTCTTTTCACCTTTTTCACATTCATTTCTTTTTCATTCTTCATACCAAGACTTCATTACTAGAACCTTGTTAGGTTTATTCCAGTTCTAGCTCTATCTCAGTCGACACTCTTCCCTTATTCTCACTTTTCTCCTTTTTTCATTGTACCTAAGGACTTCTACACAATATAGTGGATTGTCCCTGGGTAGATCCCTCCGGCTCTGGCGGGATCGTGGGAACGAATACCTAACCTAACCATCCTTAAAACACCATGCATAAAGTAAATTGGTCGGTCTTTTGGTATTGTTCATTCTTCCTTGAAACCAATTGAAAAATCATTTGGAAAATCAATCAAGGTACTTGTGATATAAAATCAAAGCATTTTGTACCTTAATTGTTTTTGATCATTTAGAAATGCTCCCCCTCAACATGTGCATATGATTTTAAAATTTTTTAGCACATGGAGGCAAGAGTTCTTTGAAATATATTCTAGATCACAATTTCCGTAGAAAAAGCCATTTGATTTTCTTCGGTAAATTCTCCCCCTCAAAATGTGCGTTGGTTATATGAAATCATTTAACACATAGAGGAAAGAGATCTTAGAAGTACTTTCACGATCACATTTTCCATAGAGAAAACCATTTCAAACTCAATCAAGGTACATGTGATAAAACGTTGAAACCTTTGTACCTTGATAGTTTAATTTCATAAGATATGCTCCCCTCAATATATGTGCTTCGAGATTCGAAAGTGTTTAGCACATATGGGAGAGGAGCACACTTTGAATCAAATCGATCATCATTTATCAGATTTCATAATTAAATCACAAATTCTCCCCGATCAAAATATCGATCCTTTGAGATTTTGCATCCCAAGTGATTTAATAAGGTTTAGAAAACATGGGAGAAAATGTGGCCTGGCTTAAATACTCATCTTGTTTTTTATAAATCCTCCTCCTCAATCATGTGCATCATATATTGAAATCGTTTGGCACATGAAGGCAGGAGTGCCTTTAAAGGACTAAAACCAATTTCATTTAAACAGATAAGATATTTAAATTACTATCTCTCCCCCTATCAAAAATTTCAAACCTCTTGAGATTTGTGATCCCAATTGATTTAAATTATTTAGAAAATTTTAGGGGAAAGACGTGGCTTGAATTAATTTTTGAAAAATGACTGATAGGGATCAATATAAGACATTAAAGATCGTTAGTGTCAGGTATGATAGTTTTAAGAGATCTTTAAGTAAAATAAAACAATTTCACAATCAAACAAGAACATAAAAGATTTCATTTTGAAAGATCTTTGAGTTTTAAAAACAATCATACCATGACATAACATTAAATCTTTAAATCACCACTTATTTAGCACAAACGGACTTGATATATGAAATATCGTTTGAAAATAATTTATTTTAAATCACTCTACCCCTCAATCGATGACCGTAGTCATTTATTGAGTGACTTAAGTTTTGATAAAATGAAGTTCGGTGATTTCCAAAATTTAGTCCAATTTATTTTCAAAACAATATTTTTCCATTTTCAAAACAATATTTTCAAGATTGTTTAAAAATGGTATCATCACTATTTATCCCTGCACAAAGAAACGCTGGTGGTTAAGCTACTTTTGTTGTTGTTGCCGGAGGTTGAAGAAAACCATCTGCGATGCTGAGACCTCTTAAGTTACATCTATCGTGCCAACTCTCCATGGAGAACTAATTAAGCTCCGTTTCTTCATTTGTCGACCTAAGAAATAGTTTCCTTTCCATTCGCATCCAATCATCTTCTTTTGTGGGATCCGAATCGGGAACATTCTTATAAACCATCTTATCTACATACATTAGTCAACACAAACAGATATATGGTGGTCGACAACACCCAAACAACAATCGACTAATAAAAGTCAATCCAACATGTCAATCGACAAATAAGGCATGGGAATAATGTGTTCATCAAACTATAATCATCTAATCCTAATAATCATATCCTAAATTCCTAGTCCTTCGACATAGGAAAATATCATTTTTGGTTAAGCACGTAGGATAATTAGATAAGCCTGATAGATGATATAGATTTGAAAACATTCTCCCCCTCAATCAATGACTCTTTCTCTGAAAAGTGATAAAAGTGCTGAAGTCATTGATTGGGATTTGCAAATTTATGAAAATACCAAATCTGATTGATTTTAAAGAAACTTATTTTCCACCATTTTGTTAAAACAAATATTTTTCTGAAGAATTTTAAAAGGAAAGATATTTGAGTAGGAACAACACTCCTTCGACATACTTTCCTCATTAAGTTTTAGGATAAGTGCACGAATAATTTGAAAATTGGTTTAGTGCAAAGACTTTCCTTTCTTGAAGCGGGTTGCTATCTCAAATAATAGCAAACCATGGTTAAGCGGGTTACATCGAAATAACGCAAGCCATAGTTTTAGACATGTTTTGAAAGAAAATATTTACACATCCTGCTCGAGCTTCATCTAAAGTCCCGTGCCATTATTGAATGACATTTCCAAGACCGTAGATGTTATCGATACCGTAAGACATGTCTTGAGAAAAAGAATATTTTGGAATTTTTGATTTTTAAATTTTTAAATTTTTTGATTTTTTTATGGATTTTTAAAATTTTATATTTTTCTTTTTCTTTTGTTGGTTTTATATTTTGTATTTTGCTTTTGATAAATATTTACAAAGAAGATGATAAAGTTTAAGAGGATGATGATAAAGTCTGATATAAGGATATTGTTCAGCAAGACTGCTGTAGAAGATAGAGTTCATCATCTCTCAAACTTTCACCACCAAAGCTTTCGAGGCTCTTGAATCGTCGTTAGAACTTGAGCCTTCTGAAAGTGAAACTTTGTAGCTTCCCCTAAACCACAATCATGGAATGAAGACCATTTCCCCAAGAAATAGAAGTGAAGCAAACAATCTAATTGTATGAAGCTCAAGAACTCGAAGAAGACGATAACAACGAAGTAACAACGAAATAAATGATTAAGCCCGATCACATGATCCTGTTGTGCGTCCTCGATGTACATGTTCTCTTCGAGTTTGAGCGCTTGTCTTTTCGAGAACAATATATCAACATATTCATTTCACCAAATGCATTTCCGTTATCTAACATATAACCAATCAGCCCATAATGTACACATGTACCCAACAAGAGTAGAGACGATGACATCCATGTAACATGTTGAGTCACTAATCATCTCTGCGGATGTCAACCTCGAATAATCTGAATTAGATCGATCAAGTGAACATGTTGTGCGACCCTGATGTACACATATCTCTCCCCTAATGGTTGCGATCTCAACGGAATCATCATTGCATTGTGTACATGAAGCACTAACTGGAAGCACTTTATCATAAATCATATAGAAGATGTCGATAAGCAATATCATCTCACGTTCCAAATATTCTTCTCATATTTTTTTCATCAAGGCCGAAGTTAACACATACCAAAAGTATCCGAGACCGCTTCCCCAAATAGTTAGAATAATATATCCTTCCCCCGAATAGTTGGAATATTACATCCTTCCCCCATATAATTGGAATAACACACCAAAGGATCCCTTGCTGATTTTGATACCTCAGAATCAACAACACATTATACATACCTAATATTCTTGAAATAGAGAAGAACAAGCAATTAGCTCAACTGAATCTGTGAGAATCGACTCGCTACGTAAACTCTCTCTGACTATCTTTATCAACCCATATGTAGACAATTTGAAGTGATCACTAATGAAGAAAACTCGATATAACAAACTTGAAACTAAAGTCGAATTCCCTACATTTGTATCTTAAGCTTGCACTTATTGATGGAAGAACGTGTTTGAGAATCTATGCTTCAAGGAAATCTCTAAGTACTTTCACTCAAACAAAGTATGAGATAATAACACCTCTTGAGATTATCCACATCGCCGTCTTTAACCATCCACCCCACTCACCGGTAACTAGATAAACCAAGCCTTCAACTAAAATTCTTAAGCCCGAGCAAGTTATCAAATAAGAACACGCCTTTGTGAAAGTCAACTTCAATCTTAAATAAGTGATAAATGATTAACTCCAGGTAATCAATCTTGTGTCAAATGTCCAACACGAATAAACATACAATCGATGTACATTGACCCACCGAATGAACCGTAACAAATGATTCCTCAACGTGAATGCATTCTTCCTAAGGTATACATGTAGAGACTGATATGGAAGATTCACCAATAATGTCTTCGATGAGGTAGTCATTTTTCGTAATGTTCATGTGGTTGATTTATAGCGTGCATAATGAGAGGAACAATAATCCGTGAAGATTTGGCAAAGGAACACCAAAGACCGTGATCATTATTCAATAGTGAAACTATAATATCATGATAGTCATTATCAACGCTTTGTGGAATAACCGAGATAAGGTTTCTTGAGAATTCTAGAAGTACTCTCGTAGATGGTGAACCAACAGTCAAGAGGAACCGGAGCATGAGCTTTAGAAACTAGATGATCAACATTCGTTGGAGGTTGGAAGTACTCATCAAACATATCTTGAAAAATAATGAATCCCAAATCCCAATTATCCTTTGTGAGTGAAGACATTAGGCTTTGGAGAGTCATATGACCATAAATCAAGCATCCATCAACATGTAGTATATTCACTTTTCTTCCCTTCAAAAATTGCAAATGAAGTTTGCCATTTTTGATTGAGCAAGTGAATAAGAATATATACCAATGAATGGAGATCTACTTGAGGATTGAATGAGCATGGAAAAACATGAAGCTTGTTGATAAAGAATGTCGATGAGAATGGTCATAAAAATGAAGATTTCTTGTTGGGATACGTAAAAGTTAAAGCATCAAGAGTTAAAGTGTTGATGATTGAAAAAGTACTGCTTATTCATCAAAGTACTGTAAAGTTAAAGTCGGTTGTAATTGATTAAAGAAAGAAAGTAATGTTTATCTAGAACTTTCTATGTATTGTTTACTTGACGTACAAGGATAAGAATTTCAAATCGTTTAGGGTTATCCTTGAGCCTATAAAAGGACCCCTAGATTGATATTAGATATATGTGGTTTTTTGAATCCTAAAGTACGATCAATATTAGAGTTTTAGAGAGTTCGATATTTAGTGTTTTAGAGTTATTAATAAAGTTATATTCTTCTTAGCTTTGTTAAGTAAATTCCGCATACTTGATAAAGATTACTCGGTGTTTCATTGTTAATAACTTAGGATTTATCCGAGGTTATTAAACCCTTAACATGCTATTTAAGTTAGTTTGGTTAGAGTACATCGATCCAACAAGTGGTATCGGAGCTTGTGTGGAAACTCTGACTAAGAAGAAACAGTTTAAACCTAGTTAAATAACAAAACCCTAAAGATGTCGATTTGGTCGCTCCACCCCTCCATCACGCCACTAAGGATTCCAATCCTTAAGAAGGGCGAATACGATCTATGGAGCATGAAGATGAGGCAATATATTGCAATCACAGACCATGCATTATGGAATGTGATTGTTAATGGCAATGAAGTAGTTCCAGACCCTATAGAGGTTCCTGGACAACCTAAACCACCCAAACCGTCTTACCAAAGCGGTAACACTAAGGAATCAAGAGAAGGCTCTCAACATACCGTTCCCATTCCAGATAGACACCTACTCAAATTTCATGATGCTAAAGATGCCAAGCAACTTCGGGTGCTCTCAAAACTAGATTTTGAGGTAATGATGCTTCCAAGAAAATGCACGAAATCTATTGGCAGCGATTTGAAACCTTCTTGTTGGAGAAGAGAAGCCTTGATCTTTCTATGACGATTCCAAAATCTTCAGTATCTTTGGAACTATACAAAGCAGAGGTCTCAGTTGAAGATGCTAATCTTAAGTTCTTAAGGAGTTTTCCATCAACATGGCATGTGATTGCTACTATGATCGGAGGACAACTGGGTTAGACACCATGGATTTTGATGATCTCTACAATCATCGAAGGTGTAGAGCATGAGATGAATGGTCAAACCAATTCTAAATCTCACAGTATTGCCTTTTATCATCCTGAAAGAAGGCAATACTTCCACCAAAAAGCTTGCCTCTCTACTCAAAATCTTGTGGCTCAAAGTATTTCCTATTCTACCCCCACCTTTTCTCATCAACCCACACCAACTCATTCCCTCCACTCAAATGAAGTTGTATGCTCTTTCTTTGGACAAAAGCTTCTCTACACATCACTTATGAAGAAGATCTCTCACAGATTGAAGAAGATGCTCTTGAAGAAATTGATATATCAGGTGGCAAGTTGCTATGATCACTGCAAGGATCAAGAGGTATATGAAGAAAACAGGAAAAAGCATTGACTTTAAACCAAAACAGGGTATTACTTTTGACAAATCCAAAATTGAATGCTTCAACTGTTAAAAGACTGGACATTTTGCAAGAATGCAGGGTTTGCTAAGTATCAAGCAACAGGATGGTGAGAAACCAAAGCTAGAGTTAAAAGAAATCCCTATTCTTGAAACAAAAGCTTTGGTTGCTCAAGAGAGTTTATCGAGGTTTGGTGGAGTCTGAATTTGATGATGAACCAGTAACCTATTGTATGGTAGCTGTGGAGGATTCAGTGGAAGAATTTGATTGGAGCACAGCTTTTGATGAGGAACCTGGACATGCTATTATGGAGTCTAAAGATGGTTTTGGAAGTTTTGGTGGAGCATGGAGAGTGAAGATGATCTGTTCGCTTGCTATGATGGCTACTTCACCCAAGTTCACCCCTATCTCGAGGTATGTTCCAATTGTCATGACTTTTATCAAAAGTACGAACAGTTATGTGAGAGAGATAAGTATAGGCTAGGTACTTGAGGGTTATCAAATAACTTTAGAGTCAATGGAAGCCAAATTATAACACATGAAAATAATGAAATAGCTTGGGCAGAAAATTATGAACAACAGGATTATCAGTTGAAATTAAGTGAATGGAAGTTAAAGCTTAAGATCTCAAATTGAGAAATTAACTAAGGAGAGAGATGAATTACTAGAAAAGTTTAATGCTTGGGGACAATGGTCTTTCTCATATCACTTATGTTGAAAAACAGAGAAGAGCTTATATTAAAACTGGCCTTTGGTATGGATTTTAGTAACATAGAAAACCCACCTAGTGATCAGGATGAATGTGATTTTGAGGATATAACCACCAGTGATGATGAACTCATTAATTATGTAGACACATCTAGTAATGAGGAATCGGTTAGTGAAACACCTCCTGAGTTTAAGAAAGATAATGCCTATCATGCAGTCCCTCATCCTACGGTAGTCATCCTCCTAGGCCTAATGTTTCTCGTTTTGGAGTAGATAGCTTAGAGTTTAGGAAGAAACTTAAAGGTCAATCTAGGTCTGAAATCTCAAAAGAAACTGTTGAAACACCTAAGATAGATGATGTTCAAAGCCAAGCAGTACTTTCATCCAAAGTATGCTACCCCTCAACGTCTTGCCACACCTTCGCGGTACCTTTAAGAAAACCTTTTCAACAGTGATAAACCTTTTGGGATAATTTTGGTCAAACCAATTTTTATCATTCACCTAGGAGACAGGATAGGTTTGGTCATACACATAGAAGAAGAAACTTTGGAATTACAGATCAAAAACTTTGTTTTGTTTGTTTTAGTCCTACTCATTTGATTAAGGACTATAACTTACATTCAGAGTACTTAAGTAAGTTCCCTAAGAACAGAACTGACAACCAAAAACCAAAGGAGACTAGACCAGCTTGGAATCATTCACATAGGGTTAACCATAAAACTTCTCACCGAGACTATAGGTACCCTCACGGAGAAGACCTTTTTCAAAACCCCGGTACCTTCAAACACTTTCCAAGGTATTGTTAAGCAAAATCTGATTACTTTCGAAAGTCTGCTCAGTTTCACCAAACACTTCTTGGAATAGGAACCCTAGGAGATCTAACTACTATCAATCTAGAAGGCGTTACAACTCCAGGAGAGTATATAGATCTAGAGACTCTTCGCCAGAAGTTAAATCCAAATGGGTTAAGAAAGAAAGTACTGATGATGAACAAACAGTACTTTCAACAAGTACTTCTGAAAAGTGATTTTTATGCAGATGATTTTGTTAAAATATAGAGGTTTTGTTGAAAAACTTTTCTTTGAAAATCCACCACAAGTTTTGAAACAAAAGATAATGCTTGATTCAGTCTACAAAAACTGTGAAGATTACATACTCAAGGAATTTGAGTATGTTACTCCACAGGGGGAACACAAGTCAGTAATGGCTTGGGTTCCTAAAAGAAACTAATTTATCTATCTTTGTGCAGGGCAGCAGAGGAGCTTAAAGATCATCTTATTGTGGATAGTGGTTGCTCTGGAAGCATGACAGAAGACAAGGAGATTCTGTCAGATTTTAGGCCATATTGTGGAGGAAGAGTTGCATTTGGGAGTGATGCTAGTGGAGGAAGAATTAGTGGAAAAGGAACTATCAAGACAGGAAGCATAGATTTTGAGAATGTTAGATATGTGAAGGAGCTTAAGTTCAACCTTTAGTCAGTCTCTCAAATCGTGACAAAAGCATCTGTGTTATTCACGACACAGAATGTCTCATACTTTCACCAGAATTCAAGCTTGATGATTATAATTTGGTGATACTCAAAGTACCAAGAACCAATGATGTGTATGCGGTTGGATATGAAGAGTCTTCACTCTTCTTAAAGAGCTACATGTTTAGTAGCAAAGGCATCACTTGAAGAAGCACATCAGTGGCATAGAAGAATGGGCCATGTGAATTATAAGAATATCAACAAATTGGTAAAAGGAAATTTAGTTAGAGGTTTACCTTTAAAGACTTACAAGAATGATCACTCCTGTTTGGCATGTAAGAAGGGTAAACAACACAAAGCTTCTTGCAAGAAGCTTGAGGAAAGGACTGTTAGAGAACCATTGGAGCTTTACATATGGATTTATATGGTCCGTATACTGTACAAGTTTGAACAAGAAGAAGTACTGCTTAGTTGTGACAGATGATTGCAATAGATTCAGTTGGGTATTTTTCTTAGGATTTAAGGATGATACTTTTGATGCTATTCATGATCCTATTATAGCACTTGAAAACCAACTAAGACTGAAAGTTAGAGGTATTAGATGTGACAATGGAACTGAATTCAAGAACAAGCTTATGGATGAATTTTGTGCTAACAAAGGAATCAAGAGGGAGTTCATATTGCCGAACACCACAGGGAATGGTGTTGCAGAGAAAGAATAGGACTTTGATAGAAGACGAACAACGCTTGCGGACTCACACCTACCTATTCAATTTTGAAAGTTGTAATACTGCTTGCTATGTACTTAACATGTATCGACCACCAAACCAGATGAAGACACCTTATGATTTGTTGATGGGAAACAAACCCAACATTCGATTTATGAAGCCTTTTGGATGCCCTCTCACTATTCTAAATACAATTGATAATCTGGGTAAATTTGATGGCAAGTCAGAAGAAGGTTATTTATTGGGCTACTGCACCAACAACAAGGGATTTAGAGTGTACAACAGAGTTTCTAAGAAGGTTCAAGATTGTCTTCATGTTGAGTTTTTAGAAGATCAAGAAAATCAACGGTAAAGGTCCGATTGTATATTTGATCTTGAAGTTTTGTCTCCTTGAATTATGTTCTGTTAGAGAATCAATCGTACACAATGGAGAAGAGGTACAGTATGTTGTTCGTGGAGTCCATATTAGACCAGATGTTGTTCATGATGAAGAACCTAAACCTGACAGGAGAGAGAAGTACGATGAGCCAAAATCCTCATTGTCTGCTGAGGATCAATCTATTCAAGATGAACTTAATCGGATGCTTCTTCAAGATGTCTTAGCACATTCTTATACTGATGATCAACGAAGAGCTTATGAAGAAGAAAGAAAAAACATGAATGCAGTACTCTCAGTACTTTGATACTGACCAAAGTACTGCTGCACCGATTACCACACTTTGGATGATCCTACCATGCATGGATTAGAAGATACTGATGATGAGTTTGAAGATGAAGGAATTTTCTCAGATTCCAATGAAGATGCTGATTTCACTAATTTGGATGATACTTATGGAGTTCCACATACTCCAAACTTAAGAATTCATAAGAATCATCCTACTGATCAAATTATTGGTCCTTCAACTGGTGATGACTAGACACAAAGCTAAGAGTTTTTCTAAACCTCATAATGCTTTACTTAGCTTTGTCTATAAACAAAACAGATTGAATCATAAGGACCATCAAACCTGCCTGTTTACTTGTTTTATCTCTCAAGACGAACCCAAGAATATTGCTCAAGCATTGACCAAAGAAAGTTGGGTTGAAGCTATGCAAGAAGAACTGCTATAATTCATAATTCAAGAAGTTTGGGTATTATGTGATCTTCCTGATGGTAAGAAGGTCATTGGTACAAGATGGGTGTTCATAGTCAAGAGAGATGAAAGAGGGAATGTTATCAAAAACAAAGCAAGGTTAGTTGCACAAGGCTCTGAGAAAAGAAGAAGGAGTTGATTATGATGAAGTGTTTGCTTCTGTAGCAAGGATAGAAGCAATTCGAATCTTTCTTGCTTTGCATCTTATATGGGATTTCAGGTTTATCAAATGGATGTCCTTTTATATAGGGATTAATGAGGAAGTATATGTCAAACAACCTCCTGGTTTTGAAGATCCTAAGCATCCAAACAAAGTCTACAAAGTTGTCAAAGCTCTGTATGGCTTACATCAAGCACCTAGAGCTTGGTATGAAAGGCTCTCTACCTTTTTGCAACATGGTTATAGGAGAAGAGCTATTGATAAGACCTTGTTTATCAAGAGAGATAAGAAGGATATCATGCTAGTTCAAGTGTATGTAGATGATATCATCTTTGGAGCTACCAAACAATCTATGGTCAAGGAGTTTGAGAAGGCGTCATGAGAATGAATTTCAAATGAGTTCAATGGGTGAGTTAACTTTCTTTTGGGACTTCAAGTTAAGCGAGGAAAGGAATTTTCATAAATCAAGACAAGTATGTAACTGACATACTTAAGAAGTTCAATTTTGATGACATGAAGCCTGTTACTACACCTATTAAATCAATCAACTCATTTGGCAAGGATGAAGGTGGACAACCAGTTGAAGTCAAGTTATACAGATCCATGATTGGTTGTCTTATGTATCTTGCATCAAGGCATATCATGTTTGCTTTTCCCTCTCATATTGATATCTCATAATATTTTCAATATTTCTCTCACTTTTACCTATATTATTCATTATCTCTACTTGATCATATAATCATCAAATGACAAGTATCTGTTTCCAAACACAACATGATGGCGAATTTATACAAGACTGAAGCAAATGTAATCTTTCATGATATCATTGATTTTCTTACGGGTTTTAGTTATGCATATTAGTAGAAGGATATCATTAAGCCACGGATTCAACAATTTTGGGAAGCCGCTAGGGTTCATATGGAGAATGATGAAGAATATATTCAAGCTACAGATTCTTTGGAAGAACGTAAAGGTTACTGATGCCTCTATTTGTGAAGACTTATTGTTTGATGATGCAAATGGGCATTCATTTTGATAAGCAAGCTGATTTGGGATTCGTTTAGGGACATTGTTTATGAAGGGTCCTTAACTGAACAAACATTCAGAAACCCTTATTTTGTCCTCCTGGAAGTTTTAGTACATGTATTGCTTCATTGTATTAGTGCTAAAAGTACATCATGGGAGCAATTTGGGTCTAACATAGCATCTGCTATAGTGGGATTGGCTCTTGATCGTATTTTCAACTTTTCAAGGCTAATTCTTGATGGGATGCTTTCACACATCACTCATGGTTCCAAATGGTTGATGTATCCAAGGTTTATTGTTCCTCAATAAACAACTTTCGGATGTACCAAAGCCTACAAGTCTTTTACCTGTTGTGGTACAACAAGCCAAGATTTTCACTTTCATGGCGAGGAAGAGTGATTTATTCACTAGAAGGGACACTCCATTGACTACTTATATGATGGAAGTTGTTCAAGCGCCAGGCGTCTTGCGAGGATGAAGATAGAGAAGTACGGCTTGAGGTGCGATACTCAAGGTACTGCTCGAGGTACGCTTCTCAAAGTGTTGCATCTCAAGAAGGGAATGCATCACAAGGTACTGCTTCACCAAGTACTGACGTTCAAGAAGATGTTGCAGTTTCACCTTCACCATCTCCACAAAGATATGTTCACGATTCTCAACCGGAAGAACATTCACCAAGGGAGATGATCTACCTATATTGGATAATTATGTTACGAGAGGAGTTAGTCAAATTGAAGAAAACAAGCGAGGCTCAAGCTAAACAGATTGAGAAGTTGAAGCTCAAGTTTAGAAGACTCAAGAATTTTGTCTGGCCATTGGTTCAACATCATCGTCTATGGGTCAAATCTAAAAGAAGGAGCAACGGTTTAGGAAGACCAAGCGCCAAAAGGTTCAAAACAATCATCTTCTCAATTGGGGAGGAATTTAGAATAAAAGAATTTGAAAGAAGATGTTGTTAAGGAGAATGAACCTCAAGGTCTAAAGAAATATGTTAATATTGAAAGTACTTGAGGAAGAAAGGACTGAAGTTCAAGGTACAAATATTCAAACACAAGGTACTGAGGAGCAAATTATTGATGTTCAAGTTCAAAGTACTGGTGATCATGGTACTGCGATCAAAGTACTTTCAAAGAACTTACAAGCAAGAATTGATTACTCCAAGGTTGATAGATTTTGAAGAGGAAGTTGGTCCTTAAACTGTTTTAACTAAAGAAGAAGTTGGTCCTTCAACCTGTCATACCAGAAAAGGAAGGCGATACACCCAACCTATACATACTACAAGTGATGATGAAACCATTACTGAGATCTTGCATGATTTATCAAGACCAAGGGGTGTTAGCATTCCAGGTGCAAGAAGAAGAAGAACAAAGAGCTTCTCAACCTGTTATTGATCCAAAGGATAAAGGAAAAGGTATATTGGTAGAAGTAAAGAAGAAAAAGAAACCTACTTTAGCACAAATAAGGTCGCTCAAAATGCTATGAATGAGGAGCACTAGAAAGGTACAAGCTGAACTTAATCTGGGATTGCTAAGGAAGAAGAAGCTATGAATGAAGAAGCACTAGGAAATTACAAGAAGAATTGAATCAAGTTGCTATACCATCACCTATTCCTATTTCTTCTCTACCAAGAAGACCAAATCTTGCTAAGGAAAGGAATGCAATGATGTCTTATTTGAAAGGAAAAGGATATGTTGGATTGAACAAGCTGAATTATGTTAATATAGAGAGTTATATGTGTTCGAGAAGAATATAAGAGACAAGTTTCTAATATTAAAGATTTTAAAGATGATGATGCTTACAAAGAAGAAGAAAGAAAAGAAAGCTTGAAAAGAAAAAGAAAAACTAGAGTTAAAGATCAAAAGTCATCAAAGAAAGTTGAGTTAAGGTCTAATACTAATGATGAGCTAAGGAATTACTTAAGAGTAATAGATTTTGAGTATTCTAAAGATGATGCTGAATTGAAAATGAACAAATCTCCAATAACTACTTTTGAATTTATAGAGTCAAAAGAAGAGAATCGATATTTCACAAAGAAGACGAAAGTTTCAAGGTGTTCAATATGCTATGGGATTTATTGCATATAATTGATAGAGTGGATTTATTCCATTTATATCATGTGGTGAAAGAATATTATGAACACAATCCATCAGAAAGATTTGGTTTAGTCTTACTTGGAGATCTCATCTATTTGGGAAGAAAGAAACAAGTACTGATGAGATCTGGAAAAACCAAGAAGATTGGGAGATTACTTGCTGGAGATTCTTTGAAGAATCTAGAGTACATGTTCTAGAGCTAGAAGATGGTGATTCACATGTTAGGTGATATATATCCTTTACATTATCATGAGGGATCTTTGGAGCATGGAATGGAAGTAGAAGATAATAGAAATAGCACGTCAAATTTGCGGTTTTCCAATTGGATACTGATGAATGAACTGGTGAATCTTAATTGATTAAATTTTATATATCTAGAAATTACTTCACGATCAAACAATACTTTAATCAAGTTTTTGAAAAACTTTTGTTAAGTAATAAACATTTTGAAACAAAGGTTGAATGAAATAAATGGTTTTTGAGATGGTAACACCAATAGGTTATCAATCCACCATGGTTACAAAAGGATTGACTAATCCATGAACAAACGGCTCTGGTAAAGATATCTCAAATCCGTTTTAGTTGACAACTTGCTAATAAGTTGTATGGTAATCAACTCACCATATCGGTAATGTAAAGAGTTGGCTAGCCCACAAGAAAATGGCTTGTGGTTAAGGCTGTGGAAAAACCATTATATGGTAATTAGTTCACCATGATGAAAGAACTAACTAGACCAACAGGGTACAACTTTTGGTAAAGACAAATCAAATCTGTTGATAGCTGATGATTTGCTAAAAATCATATGGTTATCAGTGTACCATGATCTTACACATCAAAACATTTGGCTACTCTAGAGTTAATGGCTTTGGTAAAGAGACATTAAATCCATTAAATTTTCAATGATTCACCTCTCACGAGTTTACACACGGTGATGAGAATGGAACTTAACTAAATTAAATGTGCAAATTATCTTCGTTCTTTGAAAAGATGGAGCTTGCTGAATGTTGTAGAAAAGAAATAAGATTGTTGATTGATCTTTGAAAAGAATTATTCAAATAAAGCCTACTTTGATGTGATATAAGCAGAGAATCTACAAAGATAAAATTTGAAGATAAAGTCACAATTCCTCTTTGAAGACAAAGATGTTAAAGTTAAAATCACAAGGAACTTGAAATCAAACAAGTAGAATTCAAGTTAGGGGAGGATTGTTGGGATACATAAAGTTAAAGTACTGAAGAGTTAAAGTGTCAGAAGATTGACAAAGTCTGCTTATTCATCAAAGTACTTTAAAAAGTTAAAGTCGGTTGTATTTGATTAAAGATAGAAAGTAATGTTTATCTAGAACTTTCTATGTATTGTTTACTTGACGTACAAGGATAAGAATTGTAAATCGTTTAGAGTTATCCTTGAGCCTATAAAAGGACCCCTAGATTCATATTAGATATATGTGTTTTTTAGAATCCTAAAGTACGATCAATATTAGAGTTTTAGAGAGTTCGATATTTAGTGTTTTAGAGTTATTAATAAAGTTATATTCTTCTTAGCTTTGTTAAGTAAATTCCGCATACTTGATAAAGATTACTCAGTGTTTCATTTAGGATTTATCCGAATTATTAAACCCTTAACAAGCTATTTAAGTTAGTTTGGTTAGAGTACATCGATCCAACATTTCTCTTCTTCGAAGATAAAAGCATGAGGCATACACTTTTCTTTTCTTTGAGGAACGAGGCCTGAAGTGTTATCTGAGACATAGTGTTGAAGAGGCTGAACTGATGTGAACAGACGTCATAGCAGATTGAATGTCAAGATTGAGTTACTTGAACCCGTGAGTTATGAGATATCAATCCATTTGTTATCCATACTTTAAGCCATCCATGTAGTGATGGATCGAAGTATGCGGCTGAGTAAGGACTACTTACACTAACATTACAAGCTTGATTGCATATATATTGGTTAGTGACATTAGTATCCAAACCCTTTGGGGTTTCACGGTCAACCTTGATTTTGCCATCGGTGTAACTTTCCGTAGGTATCCACTGAGTCCAACATCCTTAAACATTCTACCAGACGATATCCACTTATGGCAAGGTCTAGGATAGTTGATATTGGAAGACTTATCGTTTCCAGACTCTAGTTGGGATCCATCTAGGTGTGGTTTGTTTTGCTTCATAACATGTTGAACCTTAGTCATGTTAGTAGCTTTAGTGGATTTTACCTTAGCATGTGAATTAGGAAAATGTTTCTTATTCGGAAAAACTCGAAATTTCTAGTTTCATTTTCTACATGCTTAGCATTCTACTTCATGTAACTACTCTTAGATGCAAGCCAACCCCTAGTTTTTTGAGAGTTCCTAGGTAATGGTTTACTACTACTAGCAGTGCCTTGAAAACTCATGGAATGCATCACCCTAGGTCTTGCACCTAAAATTCCATCTTTTGAATCTGTGCCTTTTTCCTAGCTTCTTCTAGATAATAGTTCTTCCACAAGTCATTCATATCATATGAATTTTAGGTTTTAATGCTTGGTTTTGACACTGTTTTCGAACTATTCCTATAGGTCTTTGGGAGTAGAAGTAGCTACTTGTTGAGGGTTAACAAAGCTAGAAGCATTATTCTTAGGTAACTTAGGTGAAGTGACTGGTTTTGACAAAACTTGTATCGCATCAACTTGGGAGGCAAGCCTTGTCTTTAAAGATTTTGTTCTTTCGATATAAATGCGGTAGGCTAACAATGGACGGTCTCTAGTGGAATGAGAAACTGGCTTTCCCAAGGTTGATGGTTTTGTAAACTTAGTGTTCAAACTTTTCCCTACAGTTTTCCTAAGCTCATTTTTAAGGCAACAATAGCGAAACTCTTTTCTTGAAGTTGAGCTTTGAGTTCATCAATTTTTGCTATCAAAGAATTTGTTTGTTCCATTGACTTAGTTCTAGCTTCTTTGACAGAGTCACTTAGTTCTATGTGATGCTTTCTCAAGACTCATTTTCCTTCAGTAATTTGGCCACACATACTGCTAATTCATCATTTCTCATTTGAATATCATAAATAGCATTAACATCAGAATTACTTGTAACCAAATTACTTATCACATGCATACCAGAAATATGTTTCTTCAAATTGTTGATAGTCGAGTTTTTGGCATGAAGTTGAGCTTTTAAATCGTTTATTTCAAAAATTCATGAAATTCGGAAATTCGGATTTTTACATGGTTTCTTAGTTTGAAAACTTTCCTCCTTTCTTTGTATTGCACTTTCAAGAGAAATGCAATGTTTTTCAAGTTTTGAGAATTTGTTTGAAAGTTCATCAAAAGCCTTTTAATCAACCATATCATTTGTTTTGAAATTATTAGTCTCAGCCTCAACCAAGGAACATATATCAGAATCATATTCAACATTAAGATCAGTTTGTTTAGGTACATTAGCAAATGCACTATCTTGAAAAGTTAAGGGTACCTCATCGCATGACACCTATTCATTTATCGGTGCGATATGCATCCACACCATGTGAACTAATGGCTATTTCAACTGGCACTTCTGAGCCCTCGTATTCAGTGTCAACTGATCCATCATCCGATGCCTTACCGATCTCAACACTACAGTCTATTGATTGTACCCGACATTCATTCACCTTTCTGATCACCGCATCCACTTCTTGTGTCACCGGATTACTGAGTAGCTGGTTACATCATTCTTAGCGTCTCGATATTCGCATTCACAACACTCGACCTTTCAACTGATACATTACGACTCATCACAACTATCTCTCCGCACGACACTCATCCACTTTTTCATCATTCGGTAACTTCCTCACGTACTCTCACATTATCCATGAGTTGGATAAATGTCTCAATGAACATGTTAATTTCCATTCCAGTGTGCCTTTTGAAAGACATTTCAGTTATGTGATGATCATAATCTGATGTGAATTCTCCACTAATGAATGACTGAAGTTTTTTATGGATCACTTGAAGTGCAACACTAGAACTATCCTTTTGAACCTTATCAAGTTGTTGTTCCAATTGTTCTAAGTTCAATAGTAGTGTTCCGTTAATAATGGATAAATCTTGACGGAAAAGGGCATTGCATGTTCGTTCCATTGTTATAGATGTGAGTAACATGAGGTGTGAGTGAAGTTGTTGATAAGGTTCAATGTTACTTTCCTTTAGCATGACATTCGGTAGCCTAAACAGGTGCAATTCTCTTTCTTCAAACTCAGAACACGAAGATCTCACATCTTCATTGATTGATTCAATCATCTTTAACTTAGTTGATAGCATCATTATCATTGATGTCCACAGATCATACAATTTAAGTACGAAATCACTGAATCAGGAGTGTAAGACATGATGTTGCTTTGTGTACGGGATTTTACAGTGTCTGTGATTTAAACAAGAAGAATCTTTCGCGGGATTTTACTAAAATCAAGACAAAACCTTAAGATAGATAGAGGTAAAATGTAATAAAGGAACTAGAAGATGATAAGAAAGTGAAAATAGGTTGGTGTTATGGTTGAGTTTGTGATATTCCCTAATTCTTTATATATACCCCCTTCCGGGTTTTATATGTTAGGTTTAGAGATAAATCGCAGGAATTGACAAGTTAAGCTTAGCGGACAACTTCGCTTAGCGAAAAATCGCATTGTAGACAACTTCGCGCCGTGACAATCGCTCGTGAGACAAATTAAGCTTAGCGGACAAAGTAAACTTAGTAGACAACTCGCATCAAAGAAATACATTCCGTGACTCAACTCGCATCCAAGAAATATTAAAAAAAAACCACTTTTCAATCCGAAAACAACCCAACCACAATGATTCAAGCCTTCCAAATCAAAACCTAAACACTTATAATGATTCAAAACACAAAAGTACTATCAAAATCCAAACTTTAACACAAGAAATTATCCAAATGATGCTAACTACTCTAAACTCATTCAAACCCAAAAACCTTATGAAAACCACTAGAAATCCAAGAACATGAAAGATGAGTGATCAAACCATGGCTCACGATACTAATTGTTAGATATTGGATTTCATAAACACATCACATAACACAATATGGTTCGAATAGTTTAAGGTTATAGAGAGAGAAAGTGGAAGATGGGAGCCTTTCTAGAGAGAGAAAGTAAACAAAAGAAAGAAAGGTTAGATTAAGTGAAAGTTCCAACCCTCTACCTTGGGAGGTAGAGGGTATTTATAGTTACATACTACATGTCCTCCTTGGACGTGGATCAGGCATACTGTGGGTAAAGACCATCCTTCCTCCACGGTGTTACTCTAAACTAAACTAAGCTAATAAACACGTAAATAACGATATGTCTACTAGCTAACTTATGCTAGATTATATTTGGGGTGACCGACACTTCATTATGGAATTTCTAATTCCTAACACAAATGTATTAAAGTGAAAATCGAAAGCCATAAAAGTTTTCTATGTACGTGGTACCCCGTTGTCATGGACTTCCAAAAAGTGAAGGAAAATTCCAAAGTCATAATAAGACTTCTGATAAAACGGTAATCCCGTTGAATTAGTGGTTGAAAAGACCGAGGGCCTAATTGCAAAAATGCAAATGTGCTGAAATAAGTGTTAAGCCAAACTTTGACTCTGGGAGATATCTAAATAAGAGCTTATGTCTCTGGACTCGTAGATGAGTTGTTTCAGCGTAATAAAAAGCGATATATCTTCCTAAATCATGTTAAATTAGGACCTTGATGTGGACCTCATTCTTGTGTGCAACGGTTTTCGAAGGAAGATGGAAAACTGATTAACGTCTTAGCTTTATATCTTTATAGGAATAAAAATTATCGAAACAAGAAATATGAAGAAAATTCACCAAAAAAAAATTAATAGAGGAAAATAGGAAAATGGGAGCAAGAGATAGTTACACAAGTAACTTCCATGGATAGTGTTAGCATCTAAAGTCATATTTAACAATGATTTCGATTTTAGCCGAGTTTGGGGACTTTTGAAAAATCAGGGATGATGTATTCTATCCGTATGGTCACTCCTCGCTGAGTTGTGTTTCCTACTCCGTGATCCTAAAATGTTGTTTGAAAAATGTTGGAGTTATTGATCGACATGAAAGTTCAACAAACCGTCACTCATAATCATAATGTGCTTAATCGTAATATCTATATGTGAAATAAAAGGTAAACGGGGCGTTTTTAGAATTAAGGGTTCTTAATCTCTTTTGAGGAATCTTTTCTACTTTTCATAGGTTTAGTAGAAAGAGATTGAAATCCTTGGTTTTAAAAGCGTGAGTTGATTACATTGCGTGAGGACACGACAATCTTATAGTTCTGGGTATTTTGGTATGTGCTAGAACACATACCATTTCTTCTAAAATAGACCCAAAATAACCAAGAAAGAGCCGTTTGTGTCTAATATTTGTTGGTTTCTTGAGTTTATGCATGTGCATGTGCGAATGGATATGACTAAGGACAAAAGAAAGCCAAAACCGAAGAAAACCGAGCAGGAGAGAAAGAAGAGTGCAAAAGCCGATGCCGAGATGCTATTTTATGGGTTTTTGGATGCTCAAAAAGTCAATATTTAGAGTTCGGATCATTATTGGGGAGTTTTCACAATCACACCGTTCATTTCACAAATGTACACAAAAAACCCCTCAACTTTCACAAAATTACAAATTCCACCCTCAACTTTACCAATATACCTAAAATACCCTTATACCCCTCCTTTTACCCATGTACCATTCTTACCCTAAACATTTCATATTTACAACATTAGTCCTTCAAAATCACAAAATTATTTCACATTTGGTCCTTATGATAAAAATTCGGATTGTATCCTTAAATTCCTTCAAACCCACCTTGGCCCATAACCAACCCAAGCCCATATCAAAGTTTTTACCCGTATCCCTTTAACCCTCCATTTAACTCACCGGTCAACCAAACCCCCCAAAGTCAAATTATTATAAAAAAAAACCCAAAATCCCCACAAACAAAAGCAGCGCTAAATGAAATACCACTTTCACTGTTTAACCATCTTCCTCCGTTTACCGACTTCACTAAAATTACAAACCACTTAAAGTACTTCGGAAGCCTCCACACGTGTAGGAGGTGTGACACTGAGGATTGCTAGGGTGTGAATGGAGCAATTCCATTGGTTGGCTTGATCCAAGGAAGATTGAAGAGATGACAAGATCAAGGAATCAATGGATGAGATAAGAGTGTCCAGAAGCATCCCTTGCCCTCTGCTCAGCTATAAAAGCCCCCAATCAGTCACAATAATTCTTTGTCCAATTTCTCAAGTCTTAGAGGAATTTTGGCCATTTTATTTCCTGTCAAATTAGATGCTTTAGTAGTGTAATTGTTGTAATTCATTCAAAGTTTTGTAATCCGTTTTCAATTTCAATGCAATCTCTGTTTTAATCCTTGTCTCAAGTTCAATTTCAAATTTATTTATGGTAGATTAATGGTTTCTAATACTTGTTTTACGCTTTTTCATGATCTCATAAGCTTTCATAAGCTTATTGTAAGCTTATTTTCACCTCCTTTCTTTTTTAACTCAAAATTTCATAAAAGTCAACAAAAGTCAACATTCGTCAAAAGTTCAAAAGTCAAAATGATTTCTAGTTAAAACCTGGTTCTACGTTGTTGAATAGTTGAATCTGATGTTATTTTGTTCATGTTAATTCAGTCATCAGTTTAATTCATCAAGGTTTCATAGCTAAATTGCAATTTGGTAGTTAATAGGGTGTTTGGTTTATGCTTATTTGATTAAGTTTAAAGTAATTTGGTTGTGAATCTTGAGTTATTCAAGTTTATAAACTGGAATGGAAGTTGTTTTGTCCAAAGTTTTTAAGTTTTCAAAGTCAGTTTCATGTTTTTCAAACTTCATTCTTCAATCTGTCTTGATGTATTTTTCAGTCCCAAATCAGTTTTTATTAATTTTCTTTTAGCCATTTTAGTCATTTACTTTTGTTATTAAAATAATTAAAAATCAAAAATATCATTTTAAATATATGGTTTTATTGTTCTCAAAAGGAAAAAATTTAGAAAAATCATTTAGGTAGGCTGCAATGATGTAGAAGGTGGTGATTTGGAGGTATTTTTGCCCTATATCGGTTGGTGATTTGTCTTTCATAGCTTTTTCAGTTACCTTTTTCTGCTCATCCATGTGATTTTATTGCTAAGTTTTTATTCCTACTTGTAGCTGATAGTTTAGAGATAGTTCTTTTTGCCTTTAGGTTCCCTCTAGTTCTTGTTTTGTTAGATTTAATAGGCTTACAAGTTGCTCTATATGCTCCCTTCCTGTTGTTGTTTAGTATCTGTTGCACGTCACTTAAACCAGTTCATATCATCTTGATCAAGTGATTTTCACTTATTGAGTAGATTAGTTTGCTAGCTTATTGATTCCCTAGGTAGCTAGTAGCATAGGTTTTATATGAATTTCCTTTATAAGCCCATTTTAGTTTATCTAGGTGCTTATTTTTTATCTACAAATCTCTATTTATGTCCCTTTTATGTTCTGCATCAGTTCACTTTTGTCCTAATAAGCTTTTATTTTTGAATTTTAATTTCATCATCTTAAGTCCTTTTTAGCTGAAATTTTGGACAATAGGTCTCTGGTTGGTGATCTTTAACAAGCTATTTTTAGTATATTTTTAGGAATTTTCTAAGATAGTTAAACTTGTGCTAGAAATAGCTAGTTAAGGGTTGTTTGGCATTTAGACTTTTTAAGTGCTTTTTAGCTTTAGCTTGTGCTTATTAGGACTAGATCAGTTGCATTAGGTTTATTCTAGTTAGATTTAGATTAAGTGAACCTGTGGTAGCTTGTGGGTGCTTTTTAAATAGCTTAAGCTTATTTCCATATAGCTTTTCATAACCGTTTCAAGCCCAAATGGTTTCCATGGATTTACTTATTGATTTTCATATTTTTCATAGCATCTCAGTAACATTTTAGACATTTCTGTAATTTTTCATAATTTTCCCTGTTCATTTACAATTTTTCGCATTTAAATTAGTTTCTAGCATTTTTAATTAGCTTTTAATACAAATAATTCATAAAATGGTCACAAAATGAAATTTCAATTTAATTAGGTTTATAATATTCAAAAAGTCACAAAAAGTATTTTTCTAGATTTTTCTTAGCTAAAATGGTATTTTCTAGCAATTTAATTAGTTTTAAATAGTTTTTAATTCATAATAATTACAGAAAAAGTGGAAAATGTAATTCCAGTTTTGACAATTATTTTTAGTTAATTTATATTTTTTAAAAATATATTTTTAATTTTCTCATTATTTTTCATAATTTTTAGCATTTTAATTCTATTTTAAATGTCCAAAATTAGTTTTTAATTCAAATTAAATCAAGAAAAACCAAAAAAATTAGTTTTAAATTTCAAATAATTTTTAAATAACATTTTTAGCTATATAATAAAATATTAGATCTTTTAGGACTTTAATTAGATTAGTTTGCATTTTAATCACGTTTTATAATTACGTAATTCCGTTTTAGTTATAAATTGCATTTTAGTTAAAAATTTCCTTGTTTACATCATAGATTCAGTAGTTTTTAATTGCCTTTTATTATTATTCCCTTGCCCGTGTTTAGAAATCATCAATCAAAATCCTTTTTACCCATTCGAATCCAGAATCCGCGAGCGTGAAGTTGTTAAACTCCATTCATCCTCATTGGGAAAGCGATCCAGGGAAGTACATTCCTTTGTATTTCC
>OU343224.1:38837430-39015586 GCA_910596185.1 Chrysanthemum makinoi | reverse complement strand
AATACTCATCAAACATATCTTGAACCAATGAATCCCAAACAATAAATCCCATTTATCCTTAGTAAGTGAAACATTAGGCGTTGGAGGAGAGTCATCAAACATTAAGTCGTATAACCATTATTCAAACATCCATCATCATTTAGTATATTCACTCTTCTCATAAATCCCATTTATCCTTAGTGAGTGAGAGTCATCAAACTTTAAGTAGTATAACCATTATTCAAACATCCATCATCATTTAGTATATTCACTCTTCTCCCTCTCAAAAATTGCATCCGAAGTTGCCATTTTGATTTAGCAAGTGAATAAGAATATACATTAATGAATGTAGATCCATTGATGACTGAATGAGCATGGGAGAAACATGAAGCTTGTTGATGAAGAATGTCGATGAGAATGGTCATAAACATTAAGATTTCTCTTCTTCGAAGATAAAGCGCCTTGAAGCGTACACTTTTCTTTTCTTTGAGGAACGGGGCTGAAGTGTTATCTGCAGGCATACATAATGATGAAGTCGAGGCCTGAACGATGTGAACAGGCGTCATTGTTTAGAGCCCAGTTATATGTTTAGAGCCGCCCGAATCCAAATACCAAGGGACGACTTGTGCGACTGCTTTGGATATGAGACGAAGACATAGAATTGGAAACATTGGATCCCCACGTGCTCATGGGGTCCTTTTGGTTAGCACAAACAATCTTTGAATCATCAGAAACCCTAGGTGCAATGTCATTGTCACTAGGAGCTAAACTAGTAGAAGCATCAGACTTAGTCGAGGGACATTTTGTGCTTAATGGGATTGTTCTAACAGTTGGCTTCCAAACCTTAACAGGCACTACTCTAGGCATAGTGGATCTAGTTAAGGGGCAAGGTTTTCCATGCGTGAATATTCGACACATTGGCTTCCACTGAAATCCTACATTGGTAAAAACCTTCCTGTAGGTTTCGAGTTGCTTAATCTGTTTTGCTCTCCAAACTTTCTTAACCGGGTTATGAATCTTAGACCTCAGAAATAACACATCACATTTATCATGATTACCAGAAATTAAACATTTTTGCATGTTTTGCGAGACGACATAAGGCCTCGAATTAATTTTAGTAAGCTTAGAGCTAATACTAGAACTAACACGATTCTTTTTGTTCAAATCAAACTTCTTGTCCCTATGGTGTTCTTTCACTTCCTTATCATGAACACTTTTAGTTTGCGTAATCCTATCCTTCTTTGCATAGCTTCTAGGTTTTGACCCGCTAACTTTAGTGTCAATCTTACCATCTGTAGAAGTAGCGATGGGAACATTACATGGCTTCACTACTTTCGCATTCTGGTCTAGAAGTCTGGGATCCGAAATTCTAGGAGGCACATCACGGGTTGCTTGCTTGAATTTAGATATGGAACAAGACATATCAAGGGTCACATGTTTGGCTTTAGGCATAGCGGATTTCTGTTTGGCACTAGGCATAGAACAAGGCTTCACAGCTTTGCCTTTTTCACCTAAGGGTTTTGGACATGTTGCAATTACACATTCAAGCAGCTCTTGAGATCGTTTGGCCGGAGGCAAGCAAACCTAATTTCACTATCAAGAGGTTTGTTAATGAAATCCTCTTCGACAATCTCACAGAGACATTCTAGACTATCCTTAAGGTGAACACAGTAGTCATGAAAAGCATGTTCATTATTCCTAAGATGATGAGGAATATATTTAATCATCCAGATGTATTTGCAATCTAAGGGTGATTTTGAGACAACATTCTTATTGAAAACAAGTGGCAGTTTCCCATTTTCCTGACTTCTCGATTCTCAATTTCTTTTTGTAAAGACGTTATTTTTTCGTTGTTTTGGTCACGGTGACGTTTATTGAATCATATAACTCTTTAAAATGTCGTTTAACCTTTTCATTTTCTTCTAGAAAACTTTCGTTTTCCTTTTGTAAAGCATTTACTAAGTTTTGAAGATGAAAAGTTTGAGAATACCGAGAATCTAAAGGAGGAGGCATTTGGGAGCTGTCATATTGTTCTTTTGACCCTTTAATTGAGAGATTTGGGCTTTCAACTTTTCGATCGTGTTGCCTGAGCTTGAATCTGTTCATCACGTTTGTTAATTTGAAAAACGCATCAAACTCGGAGCATCTGAAGATGTCTTGATATTTGAAGTTTTGACATTTTCTTTAAGATGTTGATATTTTAGTTGTAAATTAAAATGCTCAACTTCTAATTTAGAAAAATGTTTAACCAAATGTGTGATCATCCAGTTCAATTTTCTCGTTTAGTTTAGAATTAGTTTTTCAAGCTCAATGACACGATCATGGGAGACTTTCAGGGCCCCAGATAGTTCATGAAATTTGGAAGCATTAATAGAGCAATTTGAAGCAGTGAAAAAGATATCTTGAGCAACACATTCAATAATAAGAGTCTCATTTAAGGTATGCAAGTTCTTCCTCTCAATCTCATTATATTTTAGTGCACGCCCATAATCACTAACTTCAACTACCATTGCATCAAATTCCTTTTCCATTTCTTTAATATCTGATTTTATCCCCTTTTTAAGACTCTCAAAATGATCTTTTAGTTGTTTAAAGAAAGGCATGACCTCAGTTAAATAACATTCTTTCATTTGCTCAAAACCCTTTTCCCTTCATTATCCAGTGGGTGTGATCCTTTTCTTACAAGTTTTCTCAAAATCAACAAATAGTTGAAGAATAACATATTGGGTGATTAAGGTCTTGCTCTTAGTGGCAATAGTTCTAGGAACTAAATGCATTGGTGTATTTGGAGGATACACAATCGCTTTAGGCAATTTCCTACAAGGGGGATTCTTTTCAACAAGATTTTCGACTTTTGCAAGTCCATATCCTTTTTCCGAACACTTGTTCAGGGTCAATAGAGTGCGAGGCTTAAACATGTTCAAGGATATCCAATTTTCCTAGTGTAATCATGGGGTTTTATAATTATCTTGTTCTTTTTACATTTGGATCATCTACTTCTTATTCATTTTTCCCTAGTGACTTCATCTGATTTCTTATCTTCCTCGGTGCACTCAGCGCAACTAGGTTTCTGTCTAGGCTTAAGGATCTCATTACCATCATAAAGTACCTTATGAGCATTTCTAGCCTTTTTAATTACCTCTGGATTTGGTTCCTCAACAAGGGAATGCTATGCTTATCGCTTAGGACCCTATGCTTAGTGATCATGTGAGCAATTGAATGGTGTTCCTTGTGCGTACAACTTATTTTCAAGCTTGTTTTTCAAAGTTTTTAGATTAGAAAAATCATTCAAAAGTTTTGATTCCTTAGCACCAAATTCTTGCTTAAGCATTTTAACATTTTCTTGAAGTTCTTGTTTTTGCTTAGCAGTTTTAGAAAGCTTTTCTTGCAAGGAATTTAACTCTTGTTTTAATACTTCTTCTCTATAATTACTTTTTCTAATAGTTATGCATACTTGGTCATCCATTTCACGCTCCACGGTGGTCAACTCAAATTAGCACGTTGTTCATAAATAGCAACACGTTCTTTATAGGCATTTAGTTGAAATTACTGAGAATCATCGAGGCACATGCGGTGTATTCATCAAAAACATAGTCATTGTTGATTGCAGAAGATGCATCACTTGGTACAACTTCACTTTCACTTTGTTTCACATATTGATCATATGGGATAATATCGATATTACCCATATTTTCAATATTTGATTCAATAGTTTCAGTTGATTGTACTTTGTCATGCATCTTTTGCACATCGGCATCATCGTATAGTTTTAATACCTCTGAGATGAGTTTGTCTGGGATGGCCGACTAGTGGTGAAGAAGAGACCTTGGGAGAAACCATTGGAGAAATGCTAGCCATAAAATTGTGTGTCTTGATGGGTCCATCATCCACATCAGTCGTATGCATCACAATCGGCGACTTGAAAGGCATTCGATGATTGTGACCTATCTCTGAATAGAACGCTCATCCACATCGCATCATAGGTCTTGGCATTGCCATCAGCAAGAAACAACAATTCCTCTTCATCCAAAGTAGCACCATTGTCACGAGCTTGTACGGCATCTTATCTGATAATCAGCGTGCATTGGGCGCTTTGGAGATGTAGTTCCTTGCAATGTGTCCTCACCACCACAGTTATAACATTTGATTGGCTTAGCTTGACCTTGGTTAACATTCCTTCCTCGATCTCGGTTACCAACATAACCTCTACCAGCTCCACCTCTTCCTGATCATCTGTCTTTCCGAGCTGGTTGCACCACGATCCTTCCATCTTTAACAGTAGCTTGATTGTGTGGGTTAGATGTTGTTCTGAGGTTGTTGTTGGTTTGTGGGAGAGAATTCATGTTTTGACTAATCGGAAGAGCTAGTTGATTAATGAAGTTACCGCGTGTGGATCAGCATCGCCTTGTTTGAACATAGGATCGGGAATGAGTTTGTGATTACCATTACCCATGGGTATGACTTGTGATGCTTTTTGTGATTCGATGTTTGAGTAGAGGCGTTGAGTCATTAGGCGAGCTTGTCTCTCCACAGTTGGTTTTGGCTGATTGAGAATCAATTTTTCAAACATAGCATGTCTCTCATTCTGAAGGAGGAAGGCATAGAGTTGCTCATAGTTTGTATTCTTCATTCCTTTAGTGAGCTTCCAGTTGACAAACTTGTGCCATTCGGGATTCATGTTGTTCACAAATTTTGAGTTCAGCTGAATGTTAGGCATAGTCATTCCGATGTTCCTCATGTCATTCACTAACTTATGAAATCTCACATAGTACTCATAGACACTCTCATCTGGTTTCATCTTGAAGTGTTCAAATTTGTCATAGAGTTGGGATTCTTTGTCTTCCATAGTTAATTCGAACTGAGAGAAGCATCTTAACATTATCCCATCTTGCCTTTGCCTCGGTGTTATGATTGATCGACTTGTAGATGTCTTTAGGAAGACCTTGAAGAACAATGTTTGAAGCCACGATATCTGCATGAATCTCTTTTTTCTCTTATCATCAAGCTCATCATACATTTAGGTCCGTCCATTCCGTACAGGAGTACCATCTTCATTAGTATCAAGTATGTCTCTAGTCGTCTCAACTTCGATATGGTCCTTCATCAATGGATTTGAGAATGTTGACACCATTTTCCTTCCCAAGGCAATACAATCTGATTCGTTGAGCCCAAGAATCGTAGTCGGTTCTGTCAAGCATGGGTGGACGAGTATCTGACCACTGCTTGAACATCCCAAACCTGTGGAGATGACAGTAGGAACGTTGGTAGACATGTTTACAGTTTATACGGTATTTTATAACTCTATGATTAAACTGGGAAATAGATTCTTTCCGGATTTTACTAAATCAAGAGAAAACCGTAAACAATCACTCAAGTTACAGAAGATAATGCATAAATTAAGCTAGAAGATAATGCACTAAATTAAGCTAGAAGATAATGCACTAAGTTAAGCTAGAAGATAATGCACATTAAGCTAACGCAATTAAGCTACACCACTAAGTCGCTAGATTCCCAAGTCGCTAGACAAATGCAAGTCGCTAAGTAGTAACTCGCTAACCTCAAGTCGCTAGGGAAATTTTGGCAACAATTAAGCTACTCAAGTAAGCTAGGAATACAAGTCGCTAAAGAGCAACTCGCTACTGACCAAGTCGCTACCACCAAGTCGCTACCCGTAGTGGAGAGTCCACTACTTGTCTTATGTCGCTAGGTAAATCGCTAGCTACAAACTGTAACTCGCTACAAAATGTAAAGCAAGTCGCTACTGAAGAAACTTTTCCGTGGCTCAAGTCGCTAGCATGAAAAACACATAAACACCACTTTTCAATCCAAAAACAACCCAACCACTATGATTCAAACCTTCTAGATCAAAACCTAAACACTTGTGATGATTCTAAACACAAAAGTACAACCAAAATTGAAACTTTAACACTAGAAATCAATCAAATGATGCAAAAACCACTAAACTTTTTCAAACTCAAAAACCACCTAAAACCACTAGAAATCCAAAGATGTGCAAGATATGATCTAACCATGGCTCTTGATACCAATTGTTGGATATAACTTTTCACATACACATCAAACCATAACACAAAGTAACATATAGATGGAATTCTAGAGAGAGAAAGTTAGAGGTTTAGGGAACTTAGTGAGAGAAAGTGAAAGATATTATTATGAGCTCAAACTCTCTACCTTGGGAGGTAGAGAGTATTTATAGTCTTACATAAATGCCACATGGGCGTGGATCAGGCATACAGTGGGTAAAGACCGTCCGTCCTCCACGTGTTACTTAACTAAATACTACTTAACTAAATATTACTATGACTACGAGCTTTCTAGCGATTACATATACTTGAGGTGACCGACTCTTTATCTGGGAATTTCTAATTCCTAACGGGGGTTCAAGGTTTATTGGTGGGTTCAAAGTAGGGAGAGGTCAAATGGTTTTGTTTTTGTATTTTGGTTTTAGAAAATGTATTAAGTTGTATTTTGTTATAAATATATATATATATATATATATATATATATATATATATATATATATTTTTAATATTAATGAAAATTGGTGTTAATACAAATAATTGTTGTAAATAAAAATGGATAAAATAAAATAGTTGTATGTAGTGAAACGTTTCATGGTAAAAGTGGTAAATTAGGTTCGGGTAAAGGGTAAAATGGTAATTTGGACTTAGGGTTAGGTTTTTCGTCTGATTCCCACGCTCACTCCCAAATATATCGGACTCACGAAAATATAGAAAATTATCTTGGCTCCGTCATGCAAAGCACGTTTTCCATTCCAAGCTCATTTCGTCCGTTTTTGCCTTGTTTTGATCCTTTGTACCTGAAATACATAAAAACACACTCCAAGGATATCTGCAGTATATTGGTCATATTTCCGTGTTTTTAGACATTTTTATGGGCTTAGATGGGTAAAAATGATGAGTGAATAAGCACTCATCAAATCCCCCACACTATCAATTGCTAGTCCCTAGCAATCCGATCATCTGAAGTAATGATAGGATCAAAAATACCAATAATACCCCGTTTCGACTTTTTATTCTACTACTAGAAATATAAACTTGAACATAAATAAATAACGTGCTTGATTATCAAAACATGGCATCATAGAACGGGATTCACACAAAATGGGTGTCTCCGGGGAATTGTAATCATCATCCTCTTTTTTATACTCTCAAACCAAGCTTAAACTTATTGTGCAAACGTTTTTTTAAAATGCTAACACTACTTATATCAATAATCTATGTAAGTCGAGACTTAACTTTTTACTCCCGCAATTTATACAATTTAAGTGATTGTGCTCATTTTCAAAAGTTTGACCATTGAAATCGACATTTGTTATGGTTATTATCCACTTAACTAAAGTACTAACTCACGAGAAAGATGAAAGTCTAAGGATCGAAAGGGCCTCTTCCATGTAGCGGCTTTCTTCTCGGCACATCCCAAAACATAAGTTTTAAGTGACTGGGCTTTTGACACCTCACAGAGAATAGTACCGGAATTAGCGGAATTCGATTCCAAAGATTTACGCTACTCCGTTAAGTTAAAACTAAACCTTAAATGGATTACAACCGACGACAATTTAGAAATTCGAGATTCAAAGGTGAGATCACTCCATGTTGCGACTTTCTTCTCAGCTTGTCCTTTTAAGGAGGCTAGGTTTTCACCCTCGAGAATAGTATCGGAGCTTTCGGGATCTTTGAAATCAAGGATTTCCAAATTACCGTCAAACTTTTAGACAACTTTGACGAATCCGAGTTCAACTTCCGATTTAAATTTAAGAAAAAGGCAAGTTTCGCACATTTATTCATAAGCAACATAATGCTTTTATTCACGCAACTCATATTTTTCATTTTTTTTTTCATTTTTCATTTTTCAACCTTTTTCACTTTTTTTTTGAACTTTGAACTTTAAACTTGCAACTTTTGCATCATTCAAGTACTTTTACGATACTTTCATTTTGCAACATTATTCAGATTTTAAGAAAGTATGCTTTTTGGAATTTAAATAAAAAGTTGAACTCGGACTCTAAATCAATTTTGCTTAAAAAATTTTTATTGTAACAAGACGATTTGAATATTCAAAAGTTTGACAATGAGCCGTATTTAAGTCCATTAGTTAGCTTATGGGAGAAAAAGCCATAGATTACTTATATAAGCTCTAAAGAGAACCAACTACTCCACGCTTAGCATTTTCATTTGCACAACGCGTAAAACCTTTGCCTAATGTTAAGAGCAGCTAGATCAACACTCTAGCAGAGTCGGGATTCCCCTTGTTCTAGCCGAATCAAGACTAAACTATCACTAATACCGAAGCATTAATGCCTTATTTTTTTTTGCAAAGCACTTCTTGTAAATGTAAATACTTGACTTAAAGTGATAAAAATTTTAAAATTTGGTCAAAGCGGGTGCTAGGGTACTAGAAGGTACATATGTGATCAAAATTCGTTTAGAATTCCCCCCACACTTAGAATTGAATATTGCCCTCAATATTCAAAGTACGGCTTACGTAGCGAAACTATAGAACGGAAAAAGGTAATACTACTAGCCAAGTGTGGAAGCGAAATCTTTTTTCACAAAAGGATTAATAAAGATATCCCTAGATAATCGTTAGCAAAAAGATCGGATATTGGGCGGCGGATTGAAAACGAGCATCAATCATCACGATCTACGGGAATCCTGAAAACAGAGAGCAAACACACAACAAGCAAACAACAGTGGGGATACCCCCACACTTAGTGTTAGAAATAGAAAAGAAGTCAAAACATGGGTGGACACCCATGAAATGCTACTGTTTTTGTTAACCGAGTCGCTAGCTTGAGTCGACCCCGAATTCATTGGTCCATGGGGGAGCAAGTGGAAGAAGATCTCCATCGGACTTTCATTCAAATGGTTTGGATAAACATTGAATGTGCTTTGAGTTCCACTCGATGAGATATATCCGGCTCAAAAGAATGATGAATGGAGAGGCCGGGGTCGAAAATGAAATCCTCATTTCGGATGAGGTAACATGGGTGGGTTGGGTGGGCAAAATTTTAGGCATGAGAACACAGTGTTCAAATTCTTTGCCCACCGCCTTAGAGATCAAAGTACCCGTATCGGGTTCAAAATCAAAGATGAATCCATCATCCGGCGGTTTTAGCGGAAGGCAGGGGGATGATGGATCATCAAGAAGCACAGTCTTAGTCACAAATAACTCCATAGAGAAGAGGAGTTCCTCGTTAGGTCGAAGAGTTTGAAACATTTGAGTTCTCTTAGAGTGAACTCCCTTGGAAGGTATTATAGCGGGTTTGAACACTTTATCCTCGGAGAGGCATGAATCGAAAGTGTCAACCACGGTAAAATCCTCAAGATAAGGGGAGCTCTCGATTAAAAAGGATGAAGAACATCTTGATCAACAAGTTCATCAATTGAAACTTTCAAGTTCTTCTCTTTTTTGGGAAAGAATGGATCATCAAAATTTTCCAAAGGATCATCGTTCAAATTTTCATTCTTAGATGGAATCGAGTCCGTGAGAGCAAGTTTATCGGAGAACTCCTTATCAATTGAAGGATCAAGTGACGGATCTCCATACAACAAATACTCAAGTTCATGTAAGTCGGCTTCAAAGTCAAAGACTTCATTGTCAATTCCCGGTGGGAGAGGACCGAGGCGAGCGAGTTCATCCGGCTCCTCAGAAGTAAATCAATAGCTGAATCCTCGGGCTCGGGCTTCGAAGGATTTTTAGTCAAAAGCTCAACTTCTTTGATTTCAATTTCTTCGGAGGGAGAAGACAACGGGTCTTCATTTTCACTAAGTAATTGTTCAAGACGAACACGGTCTCCTCGGGTCAGATTCGTCATCAATTCACGGACGGAAATAATAAGCCGATCTCTTCAAATTCAAGTTACTTCCTCAAACGGAGTGAGGGAAGAAGTCGGAAATAATGAGGGCGGAAGTAGGAGTGGGATTGCCACTCGAAGAAGGTTCAACAAGATCGATTCGATTAACCGAATGCGGAGGTGGGACAAGTGGTGTGCTCTTAGAGCTAGCAATTTCCACCACTTCCGTTATGGTCTTCGGTTTCTTGGTAATCGTTTTAAGCTCAACACGTTTACTCGAAGATCTCTTAACCGTAAATCGTGAAAGACTTTGATCAATCCTAGATGAAGAATTTTGGATAACCTTAGGTTGGACGTTTTCGCTACTTCCGTTATTAGTAGGAAGCACCGGGTCCTTTGTCACCTTGGTTTCACGGCTTTCAACTTTATCAATACCACAAATGGTAGGCATAGGTTTCAAATCTTGGTTAACATTGAAAGTTACGGCTTCTTTGTTTACCCTCAAAGTGATTTTCCCTTCATCAACATCGATCAATGCACGACCCGTTTTTAAGAAGCACCTCCCAAGGATGAGGGGCACTCGGGGCTCGGCATCGAAATCGACAACAACAAGTCGGCGGGAAATGAAATTTTCCTACTTTCACACAGACATCCTCGGCTATACCTAACGGACGAGAATTTGTTCGGTCGGCAAGCTCGAGGATCATACATGTAGGTGTGAGTGGGGGTAATGAAAGCTTTTTCCACATGGAGTGTGGCATCAAGTTAATGCTCGCACCAAGATCGGCCAAAGCGGAGCATTGAACTAGTCCTTGAAAATCACATGGGATGAGGAACTTTCTGGGGTCTCCTAACTTTTCGGGAAGTTTTTTAAGGATAACCGCCGAACAATTCGTTCAAGGAAGTTTTAGCCAACTCGGAAAGTTTTCTTTGTTGCTCAACAAGCTTTTGATCGTCGGACCAAACTTGGGCATTAGAAGGAGAGCCTCCGCGAAACTAATCTCTAAGTGCGTATCTTGAAAGATTTGGATAAGCTTTTCCATTTGTTGATTAGTTTTGTCGCGGGCCTTTTGATCATTAAGCCTTGAAGGATAAGGAATTGAAGGCTTAATCTTCGGAACAGCGGGCTCCGGAATGGGATGTGGACTACGGAGGTTGGACGTGTGCGGTACTTTGTGGGCTTGTAGAATGCACCTTGTCCTGGTCACCGGTTTCTCGTTCTACTTCCCTCACCGGAGAGGGTGTAGGCATCGAGGGTCCATCATATGACTTACCACTTTGGGTGGCAATAGCATTCAACTCTCCCTTCGGGTTAGGAATTGTATTACTTGGAAGAGAACGGAACAGGGTTGAGAATAAGTAGATGGTTGATTGGCTTGAAAGAAACTAGCCATCATATTCCTCATTTCAATCATCTGTTTGTTACTTGTAGCTTCAATTTCCTTTTTGAAATCCGTCCTCATGCCGTTAATTTGAGTTTGAAAACTTTTAATGGTGTAATCGGGTTATGTAAGTTAGAAACTCGTTCGGAGCAACTTGAGGAGGTGCTTGATAAGGTTGTTGAGGAGGAGGTGGTTGATATTGATGTTGAGGAGGAGGTGGTTGTTGGTAAACTTGAGGTGGAGGAGCTTGGTATTGTTCATTACCATGATTAACATTAGCTCCTCGGTTCGATTAACATTGTTTACCATTGAAACGGTGTTGATTTTGGTTTGGTGTTGAGGTTGGTTGAAACCGGAGGTCGAGATAATTGTTTGAACGGTAGCTAAGAAGATTTCGATCTCCTTGCGGTTGATTGTAGTTTCCTGTAGCAGCATAAACATTCTCATGTGCGTAGCCACCGACGGCTAGGCACTCGGAATAAGAATGTGGACCTCCGCAAGTCTCACAAGTCGGTTGAACCGCTTTCACTTGTTGATGTTGATTCTGATTATTCATCTGAGTAATCCGTAAGATATCGTCGATCTTTTGTTCATGGCGGCTATTTCGAGAGAAGAAGACGTATTTGATCGAGATGATTCACCCCTTTCGGTGGTAGAATCCCAATAATTGTGATGGGCGGTCATGTTCTCAATAAGATCGTAGCATTCCTCGGGACGTCTTTTCATAAAAGTTCCACCGGCAGCAGCATTGATTGTGTCACGGTGTCTCAATGTCAAACCGTTATAAAACGTATCAATTTGAGTGACAAGCAACATGTTATGATTGGGACATCGATCAATTGCAAGCTTATAACGTTCCCATGCCAGTGGAAAGTACTTTGCCATCGACGGGATATTGTCGGAAATTGTCGGAAATTACTGATATCGTTTCTCAACTTCGTCACCATCGACGGTGGAAAGTACTTTGCCAGAAACTTCGAAACCATTTCCTCGAAGGTATGAATCGAATTCTTTGGGAGTCGATCAAACCAAGAAGTAGCATGATGAGTCAAAGAGTATGGGAAGAGATAGAGACGAAGGGCGTCATTGGAGACCCCATTTTGTTTCATACTCTGAGTAGCGGTTAGAAATTTATCAAGATGCTTGTTAGCATCTTCATCTGGTAAACCATGAAATTGACAACTGTTTTTAACTTGTTCTATCATATGATGTTTCAAGTCGATAGCTTGAATATTAGTCGGTCAATGGTCCTCCTCCCGTACATTGTGGGTTGACAAAGCTCCTCCATCGTTCGGATATCGGGGGCTACATTTTGATTAACGGGAGGAGGATCGGGACCGGGTACGGGTGGTACGTTGTTACCAACCATATTAAGTAACTCGGGTACGTTCTGATTCTGCTTCTGAAGTCGTCTAGATTGTCACAATTCTCAATTTCCGGTCATTTCTTAAACTCAATATTCATCATATTAGTTCATGCATGATTTTTCATTTCACGATAAACGCATAATTTCATATTAAATAAACGCTATCGCGTAATTAATTATTTTGAACATTTGACCCGATACTTCCAAAAATTATTCCGATATATTTTATACTCATATTAAGATGATAAAAATATTATTATTAGTTTACCCGGTGTTTTAAATTTATTTTATATATAAATTGTTATATATTTACATAATTCGACGGTTTTTCTTAAATATTACACGATAATTATTATTTCACTCAAATTTTGCGAGAAAGGTATTTTTATAAATTTTATGACTTCAATATATTTTACTTTGACTCGTTAAAATTTATTTTAGTTAACGCTACCCTAAATATTCAAATGTGTACACAATTTGACACAAGTCTTCAAGTAACTTACATATAATTACACTTATACATATTTGTTTATAAAAAAAATAAAAATAAAATGAACTAATTCAAACCAAGATCATCCACTCCCTCAAATTGAGGATCTTGTCCTTCTAATAAATCATTTTTAATATGTTCAAGCAATAATGCATTCAACACATAGATACATTATTCAAAGTGTGAAAAAATAAAAACCATCTCTTTCTCTCTTCTCCAAAAACCCGCCACAGAGGATCAAGAAGGGCTTCACCAAAAATTTTCAAGTCAAGTTCATCACAATCTAGTATTACTCTTAATCAAGGTTTTGAAATAAAAACCTAGGGTATTTAGGATAATCCTTTGTTCATATCACCTCATCAAGTTACTTGTAAGCTTTTCATTTTCATGATCATATTTCATATTCATTTTATGTTCATTTCATCATATTTAATAAAAACATGCAAGTCATATTGATGTTTATACCATTTTTAAAGGTTTTTAAGGTTTTTATATGTTATATATATATAATCCATCCTATAATTACTCCTTGTTATATTTTAGTTTTGGTGATGACTAGGAACCCATGACACCCTAAGAAGGTGTATGGTAGGATTAGAATAGCTCAGGAGTTGTTTTGAATGGGTTAGAATAGGTTTGGCGAAAAACTCATTTCGACCGCGTTTTAAATAGGGTCTGTCCGTATTTTTAATTCTGGGAAAATCCGACAGTAGGTAAATATTTTTGAGCTAGATATTTAGAAAATACACTTTAAACGAAAGCATGGCCGCTTGAGAACGGATTAAAACGGAGCTATAACGAAGAAGTTATGAATTTTTGAAGTTTGACGACGAAAATTAATAATTCCAGAAATTTCAGCATGAAAAATGTCACTCTTCACGAGTCAAAAATGAGTCTTAAGCTTTATAAATTGTGTCGACTTATCAAAATATATTAGTATACTTTGACACGAATCTAAGGACATATAAAACGTAGAAAACGGACTTGTAACGAGTAAATTACACGCGATAAACCAAGTTGCCGTAACTTTATTTTATTAGCAACATTAATATATTTTCTATTAAACATATACTACGGCAATTAGGGGCCATGTTGAGGGTCGTTTTTAACATTGATAGGGTACTCTTTATAAAAAGATGTCTTCTAGAAAAATCAAGTTCGCCAACCATATTTTTAAAATATCCAACGATCGTCAAGCGGAGTTGTAATGAATAAAATAGTAAGCTCAAAGTTTACAAAACCACTCTTAATCACACAAGTACCATACTTAACCTATATTTTTATCTAAGATCGAGACCTCTAGGATGAAAAATTAAATGCTAAAACTTTGAGATAATGATACAAGCTTCCCAAAACCGTTGAGTTTGCTTCCTAACACTCGACGTGCACCATTTTATGACTAGCTTTTAGAGGCCGTTTTAGTCACTTTCATGGAAATTTCAATGACATTATTTTACGACGAAAAGTTATAATTTCACAATTAATCACTAAATGATTATCGTTGGATATCATTTCAATGTAAATACATGTGAAGTAATTTAAAAATGGTCAAGACGTTAAAAGATTATATTTTCGACGAGAAGTATTGTTTTCAAAAATACATAAGTGGTATAAATATCATCCGAATTGCGTGCATAACATTACATCATGACTTATTGCATATCATATCATTCATATTAGGTCAGTTTCGAGATTCCGCGTACATTTGGTTGTAACCACTTTTGTCATCACATCTATTCATCAAGTGAGTAATCACACCCCTTTTTCTCTGTTTTACTATATTTTGGGGCGAAATACATGAACCGTTCTTGAGCTAAATTGCTTACTACTTTTATTAACTAGTTTGACTAGAACTTGTGAACTTGAAACAAATCCTTGAACTTAATTATGAAATAATGCCTTACTTGAACTTATTGAATCTTACATGTTATGACCTTGACCTAAAGTCTCCTATGTTCAGAGCATCACTATGAAGTCTCCTATGTTGGACATCACTATAAAGTTCGAGCATCACTATAAAGTCTCCTATGTTGAACATCACTATAAAGACTCCTATGTTCGGAGTATATCTTTGGGAAGAGGCACCCAGTATATCTTTGGAAAGAGGCACCCAGTATATCTTTGGGAAGAGGCACAGTATAACTGGGTAGTGGCACCCGGCATAATTTGGCTTTCGGGGCATCACTTCAAAGTCTCCCTTTTTCGGAGCATCACTGCAAAGTCTCCCATGTTTGGAGCATCCCTGAATTATTATATTCGTGGCACTATATTGTGAACTATTATGACCGCTTATACTTGACCATTATACATGCTACTTTTGGCAGTGGGTTGTAAACACACAGGTTGCAAGTTTTGTATGTGCGGAACTTGGAACTGAGTGGATTTACAATGCCTTTGCTTTGTGGACTATTTTCGATGACGAAGCTTTGAATATTTCTTATGAGTTTTCTTATTTTCTGAAACGTGTATACTCACCAACTATTATCATAGTTGACCGTTTTTCTCTCATGCATTTCGGTGATCGTTAGTAAGCTTTTCTATCAGGTCTTGCATGGTTTTTCACTTGTCACTACAAATCGTTATGTAATAGAACGAAATATTTTGGAATCTAAACTTTGTAATATATTTGCCGATGACGGCTAAACTGGTATTGTAATGGTGTACTCTTTCTTTTAAATATTAACGTTGGTATGTTCTATTATCTTGTGCTTATGTTCCCTTCCGTTACACCTCGTGTTTCCGCCTCCGGCGAGGGTGTGACATAGATCGAGAGCGAGTGCGCATGCACTTAAAAACCAAGGCAATTAAATGAGAACGGTATTCGAAAACAACAGTGAACTTAAACCAATAATCCCAAGTGAATAAATCAATTCTATAAGACAAACGCCAAGCGGCGGAGAAGCTTTTAGGTCAGGGCGAAGCTTATTAAAACCCGCTTCTTTTTTTCCGCAATTTAATGTCAGCCGTCCTTATACCCACCACACAGTTTGTTTATCCAATAGAAATAAATCGACTCACAAGCAACACAAAGGCAAGTTTTAAATCTTGGTTGGGAACTTACTAATGATAACACCTCCGTTGAGAATGTTATATAATTGTGTCTTCTATTTTATTTAAAACAAAAGGGAAAATCTTTTTGTATTTTTAATTTTATAGATATATATACAAAGAAAAAGGAAAATATTTTTTTACTTTTTTTATTTTTATAAAAACAATAACTTCGCGAGGAAGGTTCTTCAAGTCACTAATCGTCAAACCTTAACGATATTGTCGCAACACAACCTCCCCGGCAGCGGCGCCAAAATTTGATTCATAGGAGTAAATATATCAAATATACGATACACGCGAGAATCAACAAATCAACCTTTTAGGAAAAGGGCTAACGTGCCAAAACTCACGAACGTGATATAAGTGATACCGGGCAAGTGATTACCCGGGTCGTGTCCCAACGAGGTGTGAATTGAGGATGTCGTTTGAGGTTTGTTATTAAAATGCTTGAATTGTTCGAGATTTGATTGTTTTTAATTACGTTTTCTACGAATTAATTAACGGGAAAGTAATTAAGGTAAGGGAAACCTAATAAATGACAAACTAACTACTACTAAGCATACGGAACAATAAAACTAAGCTAAATTAAGTCCTAGGGTGCTAATATGCAAAAACGCGAAAACCCGGGCTAATCCCGAGCCTCAAAAAGTGAAAATAATGCAATTTAAGGCCTACGGATGTGAAACTAATTTTCCT
Organism: Chrysanthemum makinoi; assembly: GCA_910596185.1. Classification (NCBI taxonomy): domain Eukaryota; kingdom Viridiplantae; phylum Streptophyta; class Magnoliopsida; order Asterales; family Asteraceae; genus Chrysanthemum; species Chrysanthemum makinoi. Next base: position 38,998,790 of record OU343224.1, on the reverse strand, counting down.
ACGCTCTAAACGACTAAAAATAATTTTAGAAAAAAGCCGGGTATTTTTTCGACTTTTAAATTATTTATTACGAATTAAAATCTAATTTAATCTAATTTAATTTTAAAAAATACTAAACTATTTTGGAAAAATCTAAGGAAATTACAGAAAATACTTTGGATATTACTGAATCTAAGAAAAATTTAAAAACCACCAACTGCTTTTTGGAATAAGCAATTAAAAAGCTACAAAAGCTGATGAGTGTTAAACTGAGTTTGTATTTAAAAGACAAGTAGTGCATAAATTGAACGAACAAAGACCCTAGGGCAGTTGGTGATGAGTGTGCGTGGTGAGCTGGGTGGCCAGAGATCAAATCCCAGCAATGGCGTTTTTTTCAAACATTTTTTTTTTTGAATTTTTTCTTTTGAAACTTAAAGTTGGACTAGAAATAAGCAATTTTTTCTAAAAACTTGATTTGTGAAAAGCAAAGAATAAGGAGATACAACTGATTATTCCTCAACAGTTAACAAATATCAAACCAACACCCCCTGTTGCAGATTGTATGGTACCAAAAAGCAATGAATAAGCACTTTAAGTTGGGAAATTAAGCTAACATGTAAATAAATGAATCCAAATAAGCTAGAAACTGTAAATCAACCAAGTAAAGGGGGGGGGGCAGATAAGCAGTTGGAATGTTTAAGGGAAATCCTAAGCTAAAAGGGAACAAAGCATAAAGGGATCAAAAGCTATTCTAAGGAGACTCTAATAAGCTAGATACAAGCTAAAGATAAGCTATCCTAATGTAAGGGACTAATAAGTTCTAAAAATACCTAAGATAAGCTAACTAGAACCACTAATAAGCATAAATAAGCTGAGAAGGGGGGCTGCAGTGTTGCAGCAGGGCAGTCCTAAGGGGCTAGTTTGAGGCAAGATTAAGCTACTTATAAGCTAAGATAAAATTCAACAAAAATGTGCATAAGCTAGATGACCAACCCAAGATTTTACATACCAAAATTCAGACAATAAGGCTTAATATTAAGCAAAAGAAAAATCAAAAAGATAAGCCCCTTGGGCACTTTAGTTGCTGAGACAGTGAGCTGATATGTGTGATATGCAGAAATTTAAATGCAAATTAAGCTAATAATAAGTGATACTAAGTGCAACTAACCTAAAGATCTTTTGAGATGGGAATGTTGAGATGTGAGAAAAGTACTTTTTAAGAGTTTAGGATGAAAAACAAGTTGTTAAAAATGGTTGTGGATAGCAGCTCTAGCTACTGTTTTGGTGAGCAGGACAGAAAACAAATTTTTTTTTTCTTTTCAAACCTTAGCAAAACTTGTCAAATCAGTTATACTCTACTCAAAACTACTCTAAAACCTTAAAACAACTTTGACTTGTGAAGTCAAAGTGGGTGGAGATGGGTTTTGACCCAAGTGAGAGCCAAAACCAAACACCCCTGTACAGGGTATAAAACTGATTTTAAAAAAACTAAACTTGGATTTTCTTTATAAAACTTACTTAATAGCTTAAAATAGAACTTTTAAAACTGATAATAAAGGCAATAAGCTAATAAGCACTAAAGTGCTTATTAGTAAAATAAGCAGTAAGGCAGAATAAAAACTTTTTTTTTATATTAATTTAAAAGACAAGTTACAATAATAAAAACAGAAAACTAAGTTTTAAAACTACTAAAATCCTAATTGCCTCTTGAAGGCTTACAAGAGCTTGCTATTTATACTAAGATAAGCTAGGTCTTCAAGGCTTCTTGTGTGTTTCTTTAGTGAGACAAATGAGAGGTCTTGGAGCACTTGTGCTTCTTTGGATTCATCTCAGCCCTTCATCTCATCTTGGGCACCAAGGGTTGCAATCTAAGCCGTCCATTTATGAGCTCCAATGAAACCACATAGGATTGCCAAGGTGGCTTTTGAGCCATGTGGGTTGTGGGGTTGGGAGTAAGCTGGGGACCAGGTTTGAGATAGACATGGGGGAAGAAGACAAAGGGTGTGGGGGATATTGTTTTTCGTTTTGGCTGGCAAAAAATGGGAAGCAGGGTTTTCTGTTTTGGGTAATAAAGAGGATGAGGGTCAAAACGGGGTTCAAGGTTTATTGGCGGGTTCAAGAGTAGGGGAGGTCAAATGGTTTTGTTTTGTATTTTGGTTTTTTTAGAAAATGTATTAAGTTGTATTTTTGTTATAAATCTTTTTTTTTTTTAAAAGAAAATAATATTAATGAAAATTGGTGTTAATACAAATAATTGTTGTAAATAAAAATGGATAAAAATAAAAATAGTTGTTTGTAGTGAAAAACGTTTTCATGGTAAAAGTGGTAAATTAGGTTCGGGTAAAGGGTAAAATGGTAATTTGGACTTAGGGTTAGGTTTTTCGTCTGATTCCCAAGCTCACTCCCAAATATGTATCCCGGACTCTGAAAATATAGAAAATTATCTTCCGGCTCCGTCTGCAAAGCACGTTTTCCATTCCAAGCTCATTTCTGTCCGTTTTTGCCCTGTTTTCGATCCTTTGTACCTGAAATACATAAAAACACACTCCAAGGATATCTGCAGTATATTGGTCATATTTCCGTGTTTTTAGACATTTTTATGGGCTTAGATGGGTAAAAATGATGAGTGAATAAACACTCATCAATAAGTCTCATGCCTCTTGCGATATATCATGAGCTTGGATTGAAGACTCTTATACCGACTCGTATGACTATCGAATTAGGTAATCGAACAATTACTCACACGGTTGGTGTAGTCAACGATGTTATGGTACGAGTGGATAAATTCCATTTTCCCGTGGATTTCGCCGTAGTTGATATAGAGGTCGACGCCCGAGTCCCTCTCACTTTAGGAAGACCATTCTTGAGAACCGCGAAAGTCCTTGTGGATCATTACCAAGGAACGTTAACGATAAGAAAAGGAAATGAAAAGATAGTGTTTTATGCCGAAAAAACGTCAAAACCTCCACCCGATGATCATTCGATTCATAGCATCGGTGTGATTGATTTTTCTCAAGAAAGTGGTGATCCCATTTTACCATCTGATCCGAATGATGTGAAGAAAGTTGAACTTAAAACGTCCCGAATTGATCTTTCAAGGTTTACGATCAAGAGTATGTCGACAATACAAGCTGAACGGAAAAAGAAACAAGAAAAGGAGTCTACAACGGTAGTGGTGGAAACTGCTAGCTCTAAGAGCACACCACTTGTCCCACCTCCGATTTCTAAAATCATGGAACCTTCTTTTGAGACATCTTTCGATCCAGAATCTTTTAAGACATTCACGAATCCCTTGTTCGAATTCGATTCTGAATATACTCAAAATTTTGAAAATCAACTCTTTGACGAATAAAGTGAGAAGTTCACCGATGAACTTGCTCCTACCGACTCGATTTTCTCTGAGGATAAAGAAGAATACGATGATCCGTTTTTTCTGAAGAAAGATAAGGAAGTGAAGATTTCAACAAATGAACTTGTTGATCCTGAGGTCCAATATTTTTTAGCCGAGAGTGATTCCTCTCCTCGTGAGGATTTTCACATAGATGACACTTTGATCTCCTTCCTCTCCGAAGACAAGATTTTCAACCCCGGGATACGTGTTGATGAGTTTTATGTTAAAAATATCATTCGAGATAAGGATCCTCTCTTGGATGCCTTCGTTAATGAGCCTTTGAGTAACACCTTTCTATACCATGAGCTCCCGACTTCTTTGGAGTATTCTCTTATCGATCCTTCATCCCTTCGACCGCCCGCAAAACCGCCGGATGATGGATCGTTCTTTCATATGCCTTATGTGAGTTTGGGAGTAATTATTTCTTATGTGCTTGAGCCCGACATTTTCTTTCCCTCCCAACCCACCCAGTCTCATTCTTTCGGGAATGAGGACACCGTTTTTGACCCTGGTATCTCTACCATTTTCTTCCCCAAGGACAAATGAATTCGGGGACGAGTCGGGCTAGCGACTCGTTTAAGAAAAAAGTAGCGCTTCGTGGGAGGCACCCCATGCTTATCTCTATCTTCTTTCTATTTTCTAATAAGTGACGTAAAGGGGTTAGCCTCTTCGATTTCTCGTGTTTGGTTGTTTGTGATGTTGTATTCAGGATTTTCCCGATATGAAGACTCTCGTGCTCGAAGTTTGTCATTTTCTCTACTCGAGTTTCATGATCGATGCTGATGGAAATCCGATATCCGAAATCTTATCGACTAACGTTTATCTTTGAGCATACTTAATAAACGGCTTTTAGATTTTCGTTGATACCCTTGCTTTTAAACATTGAGGACAATGTTTCGTTCTAGTCTGGGGTAGGGTAATCTTCGATTTGATTTTACCGCACTTGCTTATTTTTGTCGTGTACTCTCGCAACCCCGTTTTTCCTTAGAAAAATTGTGCAAAAATGAGAAAATTTTTAAAATTTTTTAAGCTTTTGTTAAGTCTTTTTGATTGAAAAGTTTGCTAGTCTCTTAGACAAGAAGCTATAAAATGCGAATTCTAGCTCACAAGGCCAAGATTTTGCAAGTTTCCCTGAGCGATTTTAAATATGCATAACTTAATTTCATTTAGACAAAGCATTTGCTAAGTTAATATATGTTTTGACACCTTGTTGACTTTCCGCTGGTGAGAGTAGGAATAGAATTCTAACTTGACCGGGCGTGTTGAGCCCTAGCTTGTTCCCTTAACCATAGATAATCTTAAAATTATCGGCTAAGCATCCGCGGATCTCATTATTTGGGATTTTAAATTTGCGGAGATCTAGAAATGATAGAGTTACTTATGAGTTTAGATGCTAAGCGTGGAGTAGATGGTTCTCTTTAGAGCCCATCGAAGGTACTTATGGCTTTTTGTTCCCACAAAATTGTTTCACCCCATATTTGCTAATAATAATTAGAGATGTTGAGTTTTTGGCGATAGTTAGTTCTTGGTCTTCTTTAGAGAATCTTTGCCCATTGAGAGTTGGGTACACATCGAGGTACTGTCAGTGTTACGGTGTAATAGACAACTGATTCTGATAGTTTGTCGCTATTGTTTCTATTGTTATAAAAGCCGTAGGGTTTGGAGTTTGGCACAAAAATTAACATGAAATAAAGCCCAAATGTTTTAAAATTAAAAATCTAAAGCTATAAAAGTTGTCGTAGACTTCTAATAAGGCAGAGGAAAATCCAAAGTCATAATAAGACTTCTGATAAAGCGGTAATCCCGTTGAGTTAGTAGTTTAAAAGACCAAGGGCCTAAATTGCAAAAATGCAAATGTCTTTGAAATAGTGTTAAGCCAAACTTCAGATCCGGGAGATGTCTAAATAAAGTCTCTGGACTCGTAGATGAGTTGTCTCGGTAGCCATAAAAAGGATATTCTCCCTAAATCGTGTGAAATTAGGACCTTGATGTGGACCTCATTCTTGTGTGCAGTGGTTTTCGAGGGAAGATGGATAACTAATTAGCGACTTAGCTTTATATCTTTATCGGAATAAAAGTTATCGAAACGATAATTATGAAGAAATTCATGTCTCACAAAAATAAAAAAATTCTAGAGGCAAATAGGAAAATGGGAGCAAAAGGTAATTACACAAGTAACTTCCATGGGTAGTGTTAGCATCTAGAGTCATATGTAACAATGATTTCGATTTTACGCTTAGTTTGGGGACTTGTGAAAAATCAGGGACGATGTATTCTATCCGTATGGTCACTTCACGCTGTGTTGTGTTTTCTACTCCGTGATCCTAAAAGTGTTGATTGAAAAATGTTGGAGTTATTGATCGACATGAAAGTTCAACTAACCGTCACTCATAACCGGAATGTGCTTAATCATAATATCTCTACATATGAATTAAAAGGTAAACGGGGCGTTTTTAGAATTAAGGCTTTCTTAATCTCTTTTGAGGAATCTTTGCTACTTCTTCATAGGTTTAGTAGAAAGAGATTGAAATCCTTGGTTTTAGAAGCGTGAGTTGATTGCATTGTGTGGGGACACGACAATGGTCTCGTCTGGGGTATTTTGATATGTGCTTAAACACATATAATTTCATTATCAAAACTGACCCAAAATAACCAAGAAAGAGCCGTTTATTGTTAACATTTGCGTGTTTCTTGAGTTTTTGCATGTGCAGGTACGGATGTGACAAAACACACAAAAAGAAGCTAAATCAGACGAAAATCCGAGCACGAGAGATTAAGAGAGCTAAAGCTGAGCCGGAAGGACAGATTTACTTTTTGAGGATGATTTTTGAAGATTTGATCAAAGTTTGCAGAATTGTCAGAAATAGTCCCTCTACTTTCAGCACTTGGCAAGACATACCCTCAAGTTTCAAAAGTTGCTAATTCAGCCCTTGGATTATTTGAAGTTTGGCAAAGTTAGTCCTTAATCAAGTTTTTAGATTTACAAGATTGGTCCATGGATTTTTAGAATTGCCCAAATTAGTCCTTGAAATAACACATAAGTCCAAAATAAATCCTAACCCATATAAACAAACCCAAGCCCAAAATCCAAATCTTTACCCGGTCCAGTAAATCACCCCCAACCGGATCCTTTACCCGTATTTAACCGTTCCCACTTAATATCCGGTCAACGAGTCAAATATAATCGAAATAATATTTTTTTTAACCCAACGCCAAAATTTGATCCCAAATCCCCCAACCAGAACCTTATGAACCCTAATTTACCCTTCACTTCAATTGGCCACTTACACTAAAATCAAGAGTAATTCCGTACTTTCGTCTGACACCTTATGACACGCCTGACACATGGGGGTTGCCAGGTCACTGATCCGTGTGATATTCTCTCCTCTGATTGGCTAAAGTTGCGTGGAAATCACATCCAAGGGTAGATAATGAAAGAATGATGCTGGGATTTAATCCAAGGGTTGTAAACGTCCAAGAGAAAGCACAAGATGGAAATTCTAGATGCTTCCATGACCTCTAGCTAGGCTATAAATACCCCGTTCATTCCTCACTTGTAATTTAAGTAGATTTTGAGTAGATTATTAGTAGCTTATTCATGTTTATGTTTTAAATTTCATTTCTGTAATTTCTGTATTTCAGCTCTTTTGTAATTACAAGTTTTAAGTAATTTCAGTTTTCTTAAATCAATATCTCTTACTGTTTTATTAATTTCAGAAGCTTATTAGTGTTTCTATTAATCATTTTAGCTTATATTAATTGATTTTCAGCTTATTTGGTTTATAAAATAAAAATCACAAAAAAAAAAAAGAAAAATACTTAAAAAAAATAAAAAAATATCTCAAACCTTTTGTTAAGCTGCAATCATCTTGTGTTTAGGTTACTATAAGCTCTTATAAGCTTATCAATAGCTTAGTAAGAGCTCATTCATTTCTCTACTCATTTCTATCTTCAAAAGCAATTTGGTCAAATAAAGTCAAGCTGCAGTGGTTATGTTAATTTGGATCTGATTTGCTAATAGGATGGAATTGGGTTGATTCTGAATTGGATTTGGGTTAAGATCAGTTAGGTTAGTGGCTATTTGTTCTTTGGCAAGCCATAGTGGCTGGACTTCATGTGAGTATTCAGTTTCATATCTGCATAATTAATTTCAGTTTTTGTTTGTTAGTTTTAATTGTTAAATTTGCATTAGATAGTTTGAACATTGATATTAGATCATAGATGATTGCTATTCAGGCTTAGGATTAAGATTTGATAGAGTTAATTGCAAATTTGTTTTAATAAACTAGTGTTTGGATAAGTAGTTAAATAAAGCTTGAGGTTTAGCTTTTGCTTAAAATCAGTTACATTAGTCTCATTTAGGATTATTAGATTCAACTCAGTTGTTAGTTTGCACATTAGAACATCATAAGTCAAAATTACATTGAATCAGTGCTAGTTTTCTTATCTGTTAGAATCAGTGGATCATATCTGGCATTAAGGCTCATAATTAGTTAAAATAACTTGAATTAGGTCCATTTCATCATTAAACATCATTATCAGTCCATTTTATAAGCTCACAATCTCACAAAAGTCAAAACTCAATTCTGTGTTCAAAAGTCAAAAAGTGAGAATCTCAATTTTTGCTAAACTTTGTGGATTTTTAATAGCTTCATTTCTGATTCATGACAAGTGAAATTGTGGGATAAACAAGTTCTGCTGGTCTAGTTTTGAAAAGTCATTTTTGTGGAATTTTTTGAATTTTATATAAGCACTTAATAAGCTTGTGTTTAAGGTCAAAAATTCCCTGTGCACATTCTCAGCTTATATTGTGTGTGCACAGGTGTTTATCGAGCCTATTAAGGGTTCATTTTAGCTTGTTAGAGGCTCAAATTTGGTATTTGTACTCTCGGTTGATTTTTCATGAATACAAGTTCTTAATTTCACTTTTGCTCATTGGAAAAGCTAGTGCATAAGCTGAAAAGTAGGAGCTTAGAGCTGTTTTAGCTTATTTGAGAAATTGAATCAAAACCATGTACTGTGCATTTCATAGGTTTACAGTAGTTGATATTGGTTGTTTTTAAGTAGATTTAGCATACTTTAGGTTCTGTAATTCATTTGGTGCACTATAGCAGCTTTTAGCTTATTTACAAAGTGCTTATCTATAAGCAGTTTCACTGCAGCTCCAATTTCCAGCACACTAGATTAGGTTTTGATATTTTTCATAGAATTAGAATATTATTTTAGACTTTTCCTGAATTTTTCATAATTTTTAGTTACTGTTTGATATTTTTCTTGATTTAAAACAGTTTTTAAGGCATTTTAAATAGCTTTTATTACAAATAAATCAGAAAAAGTTCCAAAAAATAAGTTTTCAATTTTCCTAGATTAAGAAAATTATAAAAAGAAAAAAAATAATTTTTCCATATTTTTCCTAGTTTAATTTGTAATTTTTAGAATTTAAATTAGTTTTTAATTCAAATAAATTCCAGAAAAATCATAAAAATTAGTTTTAATTCTTAGTTAATTTTCTAATATCATTTTTAGTTAGAAAGTAATTTTAGATTATTTTTAGGACTTAGAATAGACGTAGTTGCTTTTTATTTACGTTTCTTTTAATACGTTTTAGTATAATTCGCGTATTTAGGATTTCCCGTAGTGTAATTTCCCTTAATTGTTTTCCCATTCCCCGTAGTTTTAATATAATCAAAAATCCAAAACATCGAGCATTTTAATAACAAACCAATAACGACGTTGCCCATTCACACCTCGTTGGGAAACGACTCGGATTTCCTAATCCGTATCACTATCACTCACTGGTTTTGATTCATTTTCCTTTTTCCTAAAGGGATTTTAAATCATTACTTGTGGTTATTTTTTATATCGATATTGTGGTTTTATCCATACACACACACCCCTAAACCTACTTCGAGAACCACATACACATTTAAATAGATTGACATAAGTCGATCTAAATATTTTAAAACAAAGTTTTAATCGGTAAAACTATTCAACCCTCCCCCCCCCCCTTCTAGTTTTCCACAGGATATTTTACAAAATCATAAAAAAATACATTTTCTGAAAACAAATAATCAGAAACCTTATTATTATTCACATCCTCGATGATTACATTTTTTTCATTTTGTTTTGGCATTTTGATATATACATTCTTTCTATTCTTTTAGGTGAAAAGTGTTTTTTTTCTTTGAAAAGAGACGGATGGACCAAGTTGCAAAAATCCCTTAACACTATATACATAAAACAAATTGGGCATGATAAGTTCTAGAATTACATGGTATTTATCTTTTTCAAATTTTCATGTGACACAAACCCTAATTCAGTCTTATAAAACATCTTCAATTTTAAATAAAAAAAACGTAATTATAATTTAATGATTAGTAAATATATAGTTATCCAAAATCAAAAAACAAAAACCTGTATAACTACGTTTATTGCACAATTTGTTCTGAAATTCTATGCATAACTGACAGCAATCACAATCATTGATCAAATTAGTAAGTTTTAATTTATAACTTGAAAATGCAAATAATTTAAGAATAACTATTGTTTTCTTAAAAGGTGCCATTTCAAAGGTAACAAAACCCATAGAAAATATTCAAGTTAAAATATAAAATTTCAAAAAAAGTAATTAAGCAATGAAAAACTAACCGAAACTAATCTAAAAAAAATCAAACCCAAAACCCTGTGCATGCACTATAGAATATTAACTCGGGAAAAATAATGACGTGGGGGTTGATATTGAGAATAACAAGGATCATACTTCGTATGCTAAGCTGCTTAAGGGTATCAAGAGTGGGAAAGTTGCAAATTTTGTATGTTGCTAGCTCCGGCTGGTAACGGGGCGGATGTAGCAGTCTCAATGGAATCGGTTCAAGCTGTCCATGAACGGTTTAGTATACGGTCTATGGCTTCTTTTTCGGAAAACGTGTGGCGTACCCGATAGTGGAGAACTATGTAAAGAAGAATTTGAGTAAGTTTGGTCTAGCTAAATCAATGACGAATTCTAAAGGCGTATTCTTCTTCAAGTTGAACTCTAAAGACAGGATGGATGCATGGTATGTGCTAAAACACATACCATTTCTTTACCAAAATAGACCCAAAATAACCAAGAAAGAGCCGTTTATGCCTAATATTTGTTGGTTTCTTGAGTTTATGCATATGCAGGTATGGATATGACAAAACAGACAAAAGAAAGCCAAAATCGAAGAAAACCGAGCACGAGAGAAAGAAGAGTGCAAAAGCCGATGCCGGGATGCTATTTTATGGGTTTTTGGATGCTCAAAAAGTCAAGATTTGGAGTTCTGATCATTATTGGGGAGTTCTCACAATCACACCCTTCATTTCACAAATTTACACAAAAAACCCCTCAACTTTTACAAAATTACAAATTCCACCCTCAACTTTACCAATTTACCTAAAATACTCTTATACCACTCCTTTTACCCATGTACCATTCTTACCCTAAACATTTCATATTTACAACAATAGTCCTTTAAATCACAAAATTATTTCACATTTGGTCCTTATGATAAAAATTCGGATTGTATCCTTAAATTCCAAATCCAAAACAAGTGCAAACCAATATTACCCACCTTGGCCTATAACCAACCCAAGCTCATATCTAATGTTTTACCCGTATCCCTTTAACCCTCCATTTAACTCATCGGTTAACCAAACCCCCCAAAGTCAAATTATTATAAAAAAACCCAAAATCCCCACCCAAACCAAAACGCTCCTAAATGAAATACCACTTTCACTGTTTAACCATCTTCCTCCATTTACCCTGACTTTAGCTAAAATTACCCACCACTTAAAGTACTTCTGGAAGCCTCTGATACACGTGTCAAAGGTGTGACACTTGAGGATTGCCAGGGTGTACGAATGGAGCAATTCCATTGGTTCAAACACGTCACATGCTTGATCCAAAGGGTGAAGATTGAAGAGATGACAAGATCAAGGAATCAATGGATGAGATAAGAGTGTCCAGAATCATCCCTTGCCCTCAGCTCAGCTATAAAAGCCCCCAGTCAGTCATAAGAATTCTTTGTCCAATTTCTCAAGTCTTAGAGGAATTTTGGCCATTTTATTTCTTGTCAAATTAGATGCTTTAGTAGTGTAATTGTTGTAATTCATTCAAAGTTTTGTAATCCACTTTCAATTTCAATGAAATCTCAGTTTTAATCCTTGTCTCAAGTTCAATTTCAAATTTACTTATGGTAGATTAATGGTTTCTAATACTTGTTTATGCTTTTTCATGATCTCATAAGCTTTCATAAGATTATTGTAAGCTTATTTTAACCTCCTTTCTTTTTGAACTTTAAATTTCAAAAAAGTCAACAAAAGTCAACATTCGTCAAAAGTTCAAAAGTCAAAATGATTTCTAGTTAAAACCTGGTTCTAAGTTGTTGAATAGTTGAATCTGATGTTATTTTGTTCATTTTAATTCAGTCATCAGTTTAATTCATCAAGCTTTCATAGTTAAATTGCAATTTGGTAGTTAAGAGGGTGTTTGGTTTATGCTTATTTGATTAAGTTTAAAGTAATTTGGTTATGAATTCTATGTTATTCAAGTTTATAAACCGAATGGAAATTGTTTTGTCTAAAGTTTTTTAGTTTTCAAAGTCAGTTTCATGTTTTTCAAACTTCATTCTTCAATCTGTCTTGATGTATTTTTCAGTCCCAAATCAGTTTTTATTAATTTTCTCTTAGCCATTTTAGTCATTTACTTTTGTTAATTAAAAATCAAAAATATCATTTTCAATATATGGTTTTATAGTTCTCGAAAGGAAAAAAATTAGAAAAATCATTTAGGTAGGCTGCAATGATGTAGAAGGTGGTGATTTGGAGGTATTTTTGCCCTGTATCTCAGTTGGTGGTTTGTCTTTCATAGCTTTTTCAGTTACCTTTTTCTGCTCATCCATGTGATTTTATTGCTAAATTTTTATTCCTACTTGTAGCTGATAGTTTAGAGACAATTCCTTTTTTCCTTTAGGTTCCCTCTAGTTCTTGTTTTGTTAGATTTAATAGGCTTACAAGTTGATCCATATGCTCCCTTCCTGTTGCTGTTTAGTATTTGTTGCAAGTTACTTAAACCAGTTCATATCAGCTTGATCAAGGCTGATTTTCAGCTTATTGAGTAAATTAGTTTGCTAGCTTATTGATTCCCTAGGTAGCTAGTAGCATAGGTTTTATATGAATTTCTTTTAGAAGCCCATTTTAGCTTACCTAGGTGCTTATTTTTGATATGAAAATCTCCATTTCTGTCCCTTTTACGTTCTGCATCAGTTCACTTTTGTCCTAATAAGCTTTTATATTTCAATTTTAATTTCATCATCTTAGGTCCTTTTTAGCTGAAATTTTGGACAATAGGTCTCTGGTTGTTGTTCTTTAACAAGCTACTTTTTAGTTTATTTTTAGGAATTTTCTAAGATAATTAAACTTGTGCTAGAAGTAGCTAGTTAAGGGCTGTTTGGCATTTAGACTTTTTAAGTGCTTTTTAGCTTTAGCTTGTGCTTATTAGGACTAGATCAGTTGAATTAGGTTTATTCTAGTTAGATTTAGCTTAAGTGAACCTGTGGTAGCTTGTGGATGCTTTTTAAATAGCTTAAGCTTATTTCCATATAGCATTTCATAACAGTTTCAAGCCCAAATGGTTTCCCTGCATTCACTTATTTCTTTTCATATTTTTCATAGAATCTCAGTAACATTTTAGACTTTTCTGTAATTTTTCATAATTTTCCTTGTTAATTTACTATTTTTCTGTATTTAAATTCAGTTTCTAGCATTTTTAATTAGCTTTTAATACAAATAATTTATAAAATGGTCACAAAAATGCAATTTCAATTTTATTAGGTTTAGAATATTCAAAAAGTCACAAAAAGTATTTTTCTATATTTTTCTTACCTAAAATAGTATTTTCTAGAAATTTAATTAGTTTTAAATAGTTTTTAATTCATAATAATTATAGAAAAAGTCATAAAAATTTGATTCCAGTTTTGAAAATTATTTTTAGTTAATTTAGATTTTTGAAAAATATATTTTGAATTTTCTCATTAGTTTTCATAATTTTTAGCATTTTAATTCTATTTTAAATGTCCAAATTAGTTTTTAATTCAAATTAAATCAAGAAAAACCCAAAAAAATTAGTTTTAAATTTTAAATAATTTTTATATAACATTTTTAGCTGTAGAAAGTATTAAATCACTTTTAGGACTGTAATTAGATTAGTTTGCATTTTAATCACGTTTTAATAATTACGTAATTCACGTTTTTAGATATAAATTGCATATTTAGTTAAAATTTCCTTGTTTACATCATAGATTCAGTAGTTTTAATTTCCTTTTATTATTATTCCTTGCCCCGTAGTTTAGAAATCATCAATCAAAATCCTTTTTACCCATTCGAATCCCGAATCACGCGACGTGAGTTGTTAAATTCCATTCATCCCAGGCTGGGAAAACGACCCGGGAAATACATTCCTTTGTATTTATTCAGAAAATATATATACTACGAAAACGAACTTATCAAAATGGTGCCGCTGCCGGGGAGGGCATGTAGTGAGTTTCCAATTCCGTCTCGATTCGCGTGTTTTTGAAGATCCTTCCCCGATAAGTTATCGTCTTGTTTTTGTAAATATTTCTTTTATAAAAACCCAAAAATATTTTCCTTTTCAAAATTTGTTTTCCTTTTTTGTTTGTTTTTTATAAAAACCCAAAAATACTCTTCGGTATCCTTTTGAATGTTTAATTCTTATCTCTTTACCCTCTAAATTGTTTAATTCTCCACAATGCCCGATTTTTCACCATTCGATCCCCATGATCTTCGGACCATGGAGGATTTCTATCGTCCATCACTTATCGGTCGAGGAGTACCGATCGTTCCGGGAACCAATTTTAGATTGAAAAATCATATGGTTCGTCTTCTTCGACAACATTGTCAATTCCATGGATTTTGCGACGAAGATGCGAATGAGCACTTGAACAAATTCTTATCTATCACTCAATCCATGAAGCAACGTGGCGTTTCTCAAGATGATATCCGATTGAATCTCTTCCCCTTCTCTTTAACCCACGAAGCCGAATCTTGGTTTTATACCCTTGAAAAACATTCAATTCATACTTGGGAAGAGATGTTTCACAAGTTTCTTTCAAAATACTTTCCATATTCAAAAAGGATGCAGCTGAGGAAAGAAATTCTTAATTTCCGGCAATTACCCAAGGAATCCATGTTTGAAGCTTGGGAAAGATTCATATCGTTAATATAGAAATGTCCCGATCACCGAATTTTGCTTCTTGATCAAATCCTAACCTTTTATCATGGTATCACTACGATTGATCGAGACAAAATCATGTTGGCAGCTGGTGGAAATCTCATGCGGAAGACTCCTCAAGAAGCGTATGATTTGATCAAAAATTTGACGCAACATCATAATCAGTGGGATGCTGACGTTCCTTACGATTCTACCACTATGTTGAGTGATCATTATTCCGAGAAAATTTCCGTTATTGACGTCTTTGGCAAGCAAGAAAGATACATCAGCCACCATTATCAACAAAGACCGAGTCATCCACCCACGTTTTACTATTCTGACTCTGACGAGAGTGATGACGATGAACCATTTGAAGAAGTGAACTTAAAGATCGATCCGCTCATTAACGAACCTTCGGATACCTTGTCAATGGGGGACAAGGAAGTCGAATGCACTCCTCTTGAGAAAATTGATGGCCTTGTTCCAATCCCAAGGGTATTTGAGACACCTTTCGATTCGATTTCAGAAACTTTCAAAATGACCTTCAAAAATCCTTTGTTTGAATTCGATTCAGAATATACTCTCAATTTTGAGAATCAAATCTTTGACGAGTAAAGTGATGAGTCCGACACGGAGACCATGATGGAAAAGGTGCAAATTCCTAGCTCACGAAGTACCGCACAAATCCCACCTCCGTTTGTCTCTCTTGAAGAAGTTAAAGAAGTAGAGCCGTCTAATGGAAATCCTTCGGAGCCCGAGCTCAAGGATTCGTCTCTTGATTTACTTCTCGAGAAGTTCGCCGATGAACTCGCTCGCATCGATCCTCTTCCACCGGGAAGTGAGGACGATGGCTTTGATTTTGAAGCCGATTTAAGAGAGATTGAAAGTTTGTTGAATGAAGACCCGTTAAATGAGCCGTCACGAAAGATTAATGATAATTATCTTGAGGAGTTCTCCATTGAAATTTCTCATTTCATATCTCCTCCAGAATATGATCGTGTCTATTTTGATCTTGAGGAAGATTTTAGTTTGGGGGAACAACAACTCTCTCAAAAGAGTTCCCTTATTGATGACATCATCCCACCTCGTCCTCCTGATGTTTTTGTTGAAAATCACCCAATGAGCTTAAATGATCAAATTCAAATTAAAGATTATATAAAATCTTCTTTTGAAGATGAAGAATGGATCCTTATTATTATCAAAATCTTTATTCCATTTCTTTCATATAATGTGATTTCTCCTCTTCTTCACTCTTGCGGAAGTGAGGATACCATCTTTGACCCCGGTATCCCCGCTTTTCCTTTTTAAGAACCGTGGGTATCTCATCGGAGTGGAACTTTCTTTTGTTTCAATATTTATCCAAACCTCTTGAACGAAAGTCCGATGGAGATTAACTTTTCCACTTGCTTCCCCAAGGACAAATGAATTCGGTGCGGGTCAAGCTAACGACTCGATAGCAAAACAAGCATTTCTATCTTCTTTCTATTTTCTCTAATAAGTGACGTGAAGGGGTTAGCCTCTTCGATTTCTCGTGTTTGGTTGTTTGTGATGTTTTTGTCCAGGATTTCATCGATATGAAGACTCTCGTGCTCGAAGTTTGTCTTTTCTCTACTCGAGTTTCATGATCAATGCTGATGGAAATCCGATATCCGAAATCTTATTGACTAACGTTTATCTTTGAGCATAATTAATAAACGGCTTTTAGATTTTCGTTGATGCCCTTGCCTTTTAACATTGAGGACAATGTTTCGTTTTAGTCTAGGGTGGGTAATCTTCGATTTGATTTGACCGCACTTGCTTATTTTTGCCGTGTACTCTCGCAACCCCGTTTTTCCTTAGAAAAATGAAAAAATTGTGCAAAAAAGTGAAAAAATTTAAAAATTTTTGTAAGCTTTTGCTAGTTTTATGATTGAAAAGTCTTTGCGAGTTTCTTAGAAGTTACTTTAAATATGCGTTTTCTTGAAAAAGTCTTTGCTAATTGCTTAGACAAGAGGCTATAAAATGCAATTCTAGCTCACAAGGCCAAGAATTTGCAAGCTTCCCTAAGTGATTTTAAATATGCGAAGCTTTGAAAGATTTGCTAGTTTCTAATAAGTGACTTTAAAAATGCGAGACTTGAGATTATTTGACGAAGCATTTGCTAAGTTAATTATATGTTTTGACACCTTGTTGACTTTCCACTGGTGAGAGTAGGAATAGAATTCTGACTTGACCGGGCGTGTTGAGCCCTAACTTGTTCCCTTAACCATAGATAATTTAATTATTGGCTAAGCATCCGCGGATCTCATTGTTTGGTATTTTAAATTTGCGGATATCGAGGAATGATAGAGTTACTTATGAGTTTAGATGCTAAGCGTGGAGTAGATGGTTCTCTTTAGAGCCCATCGAAGGTACTTGCGGCTTTTTGCTCCCACAAAATTGTCTCACCCCATATTTATGAATAAATAATTAAAGATGTTAAGTTTTTTACGATAGTTAGTTTTTTATCTTCTTTAGAGAATCCTTGCCCATGAGAGTTGGGTACACATTGAGGTACTGTCAGTGTTGCGGTGTAATAGACAACTGATTCTTGATAGTTTGCTGCTATTGTTTCTATTGTTATAAAAGCCGTGGGATTCGGAGTTTGGCAAAGAAATTAACATGAAATAAAGCCCATGTTAGATATTGGATTTCATAAACACATCACATAACACAATATGGTTCGAATAGTTTAAGGTTCTAGAGAGAGAAAGTGGAAGATGGGAGCCTTTCTAGAGAGAGAAAGTAAATAAAAGAAAGAAAGGTTAGGTTAAGTGAAAGGTCCAACCCTCTACCTTGGGAGGTAGAGGGTATTTATAGTTACATACTATACGTCCTCCTTCAGACTGTGGATCAGGCATACAGTGGGTAAAGACCCGTCCTTCCTCCAAGGTGTTACTCTAAACTAAACTAAGCTAATAACTAAGCTAATAAACACGTAAATAACGATATGTCTACGAGCTAACTTATGCTAGATTATATTTGGGGTGACCGACACTTCACTATGGAATTTCTAATTCCTAACAATCTCCCCCTAAGGGAGGTCACCCCATTTTTTACATTTCGAATTCTAGCATTCAATTTAATCTTCAGTCTTGAGCTCGTAGACTTTAATTCTTCAACTTCCGCATCATTGTGCTTTAGCAGTGATACTTCAAAGTCTGTTTACTTTGTACTTTAAGTGGAGGTCTTTGATCTGATCCACATCTTGATGATCTTCGAGCTTTCTTCGAGATCATCAGCCATAGTAAATCTCTGGATCACCCTTTATTGTGTTGCCATCATGTGAAGTTGTCACTTTCGGACCGACATGCTCACACTTTCTGGATCATGACATCTTTCCATTAGAGTAGCGGAAGCTTTATTGGTTCATGATATTTGCAGCAGCGTAGCAGAAGCATAGTATAAAATATCAGAGCCAGGTTATGTAGATATGCACTTGTCATGATGTTCTTCAGTTAAGCGTGAATGCTGTGAGCATGCGGTTGAATTGACTTCTCAACTCTGATCAGCTGCAACCGTCAACAGTTCCTGCAAACAAATAGTTAGCAATATAACACACGAAAGTGTCTTTATTCACTTTCGATGAATATAGTTGCAAGAACCACGGTTCCCCGTTGATCAGTATAAATACTGCCTGTGATCAGGTAGAGTTTCGAAGAATCTCCTTGACAGGGTTTCACAGCTAATCAAGCTGTTCTCAAACCGGAACGTCTCAAAGAAGACAACACGGAGTGAGTGAACCAGCAAATTAAGATTCACTGATTGATGAAAAATTATTTGAAAACTATCGCGTATTGCTTGAAGAAAGAGTTTTACAATACGACGAAGGTTTTATAAGAAAGATCATTTTTCAATCAGAAATACTTTTTGTGTTTGAAAATGAATACACATTCGATGTGCTAGAGAAGAAGATTTGCACATCGAACGGTTTTTCCAAAGGTATTCGTCAATTCATTTCCTGGACCAAGGTTGATTCAAGAATGAATCGCCCCATTGTTTCTATCCAGTTGTCACAAGCTTAATCTTTTGCAAGATCTCACATGTCACCCACCAAGAGCTTGTTTGATGTTGGCTCTAGAAGGATTTCCATCTTCATCGTGAATACTTTTACATATCACTCGGATGTTCTGTCAATACCACAAGGATAATGCGTAGGACTCTTAAAATATATACTTACTTTCCACATTGTGTGAAACAACAAGTCTTCATTAATTTTGTGTCCTAATGAGATATTGTGGATGATCTCTTGGCTCTAGACTCAATTAGTGCACTTTTGGTTCCTATGTCAGAGACTAGGGAGAGGGTCTCCTTCTTCAATATCAACAATCTCTAAGAGAAAGTCGATAGATAATGTAGGTTCCCCGTGAGAATGAAACAAGTCCTTTTAAGAGGAACTTGAGTAGCTTGGGAAGTTAGGTGCAGTGCGTCACTGGGTCCATGACGTCTTGTCTTCAATACCAGTGTTACCTTAGTAACCACCAGTAGCATATGTATTGAACTCGGTTTCTTCCCTAAGGATGAATTATTGGAGGGCTATTTCTTTTCACCTTTTTCACATTCATTTCTTTTTCATTCTTCATACCAAGACTTCATTACTAGAACCTTGTTAGGTTTATTCCAGTTCTAGCTCTATCTCAGTCGACACTCTTCCCTTATTCTCACTTTTCTCCTTTTTTCATTGTACCTAAGGACTTCTACACAATATAGTGGATTGTCCCTGGGTAGATCCCTCCGGCTCTGGCGGGATCGTGGGAACGAATACCTAACCTAACCATCCTTAAAACACCATGCATAAAGTAAATTGGTCGGTCTTTTGGTATTGTTCATTCTTCCTTGAAACCAATTGAAAAATCATTTGGAAAATCAATCAAGGTACTTGTGATATAAAATCAAAGCATTTTGTACCTTAATTGTTTTTGATCATTTTGAAAAGCTCCCCCTCAACATGTGCATATGATTTTGAAATTTTTTAGCACATGGAGGCAAGAGTTCTTTGAAATGTATTCTTGATCACAATTTCCGTAGAAAAAGCCATTTGATTTTCTTCGGTAAATTCTCCCCCTCAAAATGTGCGTTGGTTATATGAAATCATTTAACACAATGAGGAAAGAGATCTTAGAAGTACTTTCACGATCACATTTTCCATAGAGAAAACCATTTCAAACTCAATCAAGGTACATGTGATAAAACGTTGAAACCTTTGTACCTTGATAGTTTAATTTCATAAGAAATGCTCCCCCTCAATATGTGCTTCGAGATTCGAAAGTCTTTAGCACATATGGGAGAGGAGCCTGCACTTTGAATCAAATCGATCATCATTTATCAGATTTCATAATTAAATCACAAATTCTCCCCCGATCAAAAATATCAGATCCTTTGAGATTTTGGATCCCAAGTGATTTAATAAGGTTTAGAAAACATGGGAGAAAATGTGGCCTGGCTTAAATACTCATCTTGTTTTTTATAAATCCTCCTCCTCAATCATGTGCATCATATATTGAAATCGTTTGGCACATGAAGGCAGGAGTGCCTTTAAAGGACTAAAACCAATTTCATTTAAACAGATAAGATATTTAAATTACTATCTCTCCCCCTATCAAAAATTTCAAACCTCTTGAGATTTGTGATCCCAATTGATTTAAATTATTTAGAAAATTTTAGGGGAAAGACGTGGCTTGAATTAATTTTTGAAAAATGACTGATAGGGATCAATATAAGACATTAAAGATCGTTAGTGTCAGGTATGATAGTTTTAAGAGATCTTTAAGTAAAATAAAACAATTTCACAATCAAACAAGAACATAAAAGATTTCATTTTGAAAGATCTTTGAGTTTTAAAAACAATCATACCATGACATAACATTAAATCTTTAAATCACCACTTATTTAGCACAAACGGACTTGATATATGAAATATCGTTTGAAAATAATTTATTTTAAATCACTCTACCCCTCAATCGATGACCGTAGTCATTTATTGAGTGACTTAAGTTTTGATAAAATGAAGTTCGGTGATTTCCAAAATTTAGTCCAATTTATTTTCAAAACAATATTTTTCCATTTTCAAAACAATATTTTCAAGATTGTTTAAAAATGGTATCATCACTATTTATCCTGCACAAAGAAACGTTTGGTGGTTAAGCTACTTTTGTTGTTGTTGCTGGAGGTTGGAAGAAAACCATCTGCAGATGCAGTGAGACCTCTTAAGTTACATCTATCGTGCCAACTCTCCATGGAGAACTAATTAAGCTCCGTTTCTTCATTTGTCGACCTAAGAAATAGTTTCCCTTTCCATTCGGCATCCAATCATCTTCTTTTGTGGGATCCGAATCGGGAACATTCTTATAAACCATCTTATCTACATACATTAGTCAACACAAACAGATATATGGTGGTCGACAACACCCAAACAGCAATCGACTAATAAAAGTCAATCCAACATGTCAATCAGATCAAATAAGGCATGGGAATAATGTGTTCATCAAACTATAATCATCTAATCCTAATAATCATATCCTAAATTCCTAGTCCTTCGACATAGGAAAATATCATTTTTGGTTAAGCACGTTGAATAATTAGATAAGCCTGATAGATGATATAGATTTGAAAACATTCTCCCCCTCAATCAATGACTCTTTCTCTGAAAAGTGATAAAAGTGCTGAAGTCATTGATTGGGATTTGCAAATTTATGAAAATACCAAATCTGATTGATTTTAAAGAAACTTATTTTCCACCATTTTGTTAAAACAAATATTTTTCTGAAGAATTTTAAAAGGAAAGATATTTGAGTAGGAACAACACTCCTTCGACATACTTTCCTCATTAAGTTTTAGGATAAGTGCACGAATAATTTGAAAATTGGTTTAGTGCAGCACTTTCCTTTCTTGAAGAGCGGGTTGCTATCTGAAATAATAGCAAACCATGGTTAAGCGCGGGTTACAGTCTGAAATAACTGCAAGCCATAGTTTTAGACATGTTTTGAAAGAAAATATTTACACATCCTGCTTGAGCTTCATCTAAAGTCCCGTGCCATTATTGAATGACATTTCCAAGACCGTAGATGTTATCGATACCAGAAGACATGTCTTGAGAAAAAGAATATTTTTGGAATTTTTTGATTTTTAAATTTTTTGATTTTTTTTATGGATTTTTAAAATTTTATATTTTTCTGTTTTCTTTTTGTTGGTTTTATATTTTTGTATTTTGCTTTTTGATAAATATTTACAAAGAAGATGATAAGGTTTAAGAGGATGATGATACGAGTACCGATATAAGGATATTGTTCAGCACCGTTGTAGAAGATAGAGTTCATCATCTCTCAAACTTTCACCACCAAAGCTTTCGAGGCTCTTGAATCGTCGTCAGAACTTGAGCCTTTTGAAAGTGAAACTTTGGTAGCTTCCCCTTAAACCGACAATCATGGAATGAAGACCATTTCCCCAAGAAATAGAAGTGAAGCAAACAATCTAATTGTATGAAGCTCAAGAACTCGAAGAAGACGATAACAACGAAGTAACAACGAAATAAATGATTAAGCCCGATCACATGATCCTGTTGTGCGTCCTCGATGTACATGTTCTCTTCGAGTTTGAGCAGTTGTCTATTCCGGAGAACAATATATCAACATCTTCATTTCACCAAATGCATTCCAGTTATCTAACATATAACCAATCAGCCCATAATGTACACATGTACCCAACAAGAGTAGAGACGATGACATCCATGTAACATGTTGAGTCACTAATCATCTCTGCGGATGTCAACTCCAGAATAACTGAATTAGATCGATCAAGTGAACATGTTGTGCGACCCTGATGTACACATATCTCTCCCCTAATGGTTGCGATCTCAACGGAATCATCATTGCATTGTGTACATGAAGCACTAACTGGAAGCACTTTATCATAAATCATATAGAAGATGTCGATAAGCAATATCATCTCACGTTCCAAATATTCTTCTCATATTTTTTCTTACTGAAGGCTGAGTTAACACATACCAAAAGTATCCAGAGACCAGTTCCCCCCAAATAGTTAGAATAATATATCCTTCCCCCGAATAGTTGGAATATTACATCCTTCCCCCATATAATTGGAATAACACACCAAAGGATACGAGTTAAACACTGAGATTCTCTACGGTTATGACATTTGTCATTCCCGAAATTACTTAAATAGAGAAGAAGTATTAAGTTCATCACATGTACTCGTTGAGTGTTTAGATGTGTGTCTCCTTCCCCCTTGCTGATTTTGATAGCTCAGAATCAACAACACATTATACATACCTAATATTCTTGAAATAGAGAAGAACAAGCAATTAGCTCAACTAAATCCTGTGAGAATCGACTGCTACAGAAACTCTCTTTGACTATCTTTATCAACCCATATGTAGACAATTTGAAGTGATCACTAATGAAGAAAACTCGATATAACAAACTTGAAACTAAAGTCGAATTCCCTACATTTGTATCTTAAGCTTGCACTTATTGATGGAAGAACGGTGTCGAGAATCTATGCTTCAAGGAAATCTCTAAGTACTTACTACTCAAACAAAGTATGAGACAATAACACCTCTTGAGATTATCCACATCGTCAGTCTTTAACCATCCACCCCGACTACTGGTAACTAGATAAACCAAGTCTTCAACTAAAATTCTTAAGCCCGAGCAAGTTATCAAATAAGAACACGCCTTTGTGAAAGTCAACTTCAATCTTAAATAAGTGACAAATGATTAACTCCGAAGTAATCAATCTTGTGTCAACTGTCCAACACGTGAATAAACATACAATCGGATGTACATTGAGCCACTGAATGAACCAGAACAAATGATTCCTCAACATCAATGCATTCTTCCTAAGGTATACATGTAGAGACTGATATGGAAGATTCACCAATAATGTCTTCGAGCAGATGAGGTAGTCATTTTCCTTAATGTTCATGTGGTTGATTTATAGCGTGCACAATGAGAGGAAAAATAATCCGTGAAGATTTGGCAAAGGAACACCAAAGACCGGATCATTATTCAATAGTGCAACTATGATATCATGATAGTCATTATCAACGCCTTGTGGAATAACTGGAGATAAGGTTTCTTGAGAATTCCGAGAAGTACTTCGTAGATGGTGAACCAGTTGAGTCAGTAGGAACCGGAGCATGAGCTTAAGAAACTAGATGATCAACATTCGTTGGAGGTTGGAAGTACTCATCAAACATATCTTGAAAAATAATGAATCCCAAATAGTAAATCCCAGTTATCCTTAGTGAGTGAAGACATTAGGCGTTGGAGAGTCATATGACCATAAATCAAGCATCCATCAACATGTAGTATATTCACTCTTCCCCCCCTCAAAAATTGCAAATGAAGTTTGCCATTTTTGATTAAGCAAGTGAATAAGAATATATACCAATGAACGGAGATCTACTTGAGGATTGAATGAGCATGGAAAAACATGAAGCTTGTTGATAAAGAATGTCGATGAGAATGGTCATAAAAATGAAGATTTCTTGTTGGGATACAGAAAGTTAAAGTACTGAAGAGTTAAAGTGCTGAAGAATGACAAAGTACTGAAAAGGTCAAAGTACTGCTTATTCATCAAAGTACTGTAAAGTTTAAAGTCGGTTGTATAGATTAAAGAAAGAAAGTAATGTTTATCTAGAACTTTCTATGTATTGTTTACTTGACGTACAAGGATAAGAATTTCAAATCGTTTAGGGTTATCCTTGAGCCTATAAAAGGACCCCTAGATTGATATTAGATATATGTGGTTTTTTGAATCCTAAAGTACGATCAATATTAGAGTTTTAGAGAGTTCGATATTTAGTGTTTTAGAGTTATTAATAAAGTTATATTCTTCTTAGCTTTGTTAAGTAAATTCCGGATACTTGATAAAGATTACTCAGTGTTTCATTGTTAATAGCTTAGGATTTATCCGAGGTTATTAAACCCTTAACATGCTATTTAAGTTAGTTTGGTTAGAGTACATCGATCCAACAAGTGGTATCAGAGCTTGTGTGGAAACTCTGACTAAGAAGAAACAGTTTAAACCTAGTTAAATAACAAAACCCTAAAGATGTCGACTGAAGCTGTTCCACCCCCTCCATCACCTCGCTAAGGATTCCAATCATTAAGAAGGGCGAATACGATCTATGGAGCATGAAGATGAGGCAGTATATTGCAATCACAGATCATGCATTATGGAATGTGATTGTTAATGGCAATGAAGTAGTTCGAGACCCTATAGAGGTTCATGGACAACCTAAACCACCCAAACCAGTCTTACCAGCAGTAACACTAAGGAATCAAGAGAAGGCTCTCAACATACTGTTGTCTGCCATTCCAGATAGACACCTACTCAAATTTCATGATGCTAAAGATGCCAAGCAACTCTGGGCTGCTCTCAAAACTAGATTTTGAGGTAATGATGCTTCCAAGAAAATGCACAGAAATCTATTGAAGCAGCAATTTGAAACCTTTACTGTTGGAGAAAGAGAAAGCCTTGATGCTGCCTATGACAGATTCCAAAATCTTCACAGTATGCTGGAACTATACAAAGCAGAGGTCTCAGTTGAAGATGCTAATCTTAAGTTCTTAAGGAGTTTTCCATCAACATGGCATGTGATTGCTACTATGATCAGAGGACAACCTGGGTTAGACACCATGGATTTTGATGATCTCTACAATCATCTGAAGGTGTATGAGCATGAGATGAATGGTCAAACCAATTCTAAATCTCACAGTATTGCCTTTTTATCATCTGAAAAGAAGGGCAGTACTTCCACCAAAAGTACTGCCTCTCCTACTCAAAGTACTGTGGCTCAAAGTACTGTTTCCTATTCTACCCCCACCTTTTCTCATCAACCCACACCAACTCATTCCCTCCACTCAAATGAAGTTGTATGCTCTTTCTTTGGACAGCAAGCTTCTCTACCTGTCACTTATGAAGAAGATCTCTCACAGATTGAAGAAGATGCTCTTGAAGAAATTGATATCAGATGGCAAGTTGCTATGATCACTGCAAGGATCAAGAGGTATATGAAGAAAACAGGAAAAAGCATTGACTTTAAACCAAAACAGGGTATTACTTTTGACAAATCCAAAATTGAATGCTTCAACTGTTAAAAGACTGGACATTTTGCAAGGGAATGCAGGTTTGCTAAGTATCAAGCAAACAGGATGGCTGAGAAACCAAAGCTAGAGTTAAAAGAAATCCCTATTACTGAAACAAAAGCTTTGGTTGCTCAAGAGAGTTTATCAGAGGTTGACTGGAGTGCTGAATTTGATGATGAACCAGTAACCTACTGTATGGTAGCTGTGGAGGATTCAATGGAAGAATTTGATTGGAGCACAGCTTTTGATGAGGAACCTGGACATGCTGCTATGGAGTCTAAAGATGGTTTTGGAAGTTTTGACTGGAGCATGGAGAGTGAAGATGATCATGTTCTGCTTGCTATGATGGCTACTTCACCAAGTTCACCCCCTATCTCTGAGGTATGTTCCAATTGTCATGACTTTTATCAAAAAGTACTGAATAGTTATGTGGCTGAAAGAGATAACTGTATAAAGGCTAGGTCTGAGGTAGCAGGTTATCAAATAACTTTAGAGTCAATGGAAGCCAAATTATAACACATGAAAATAATGAAATAGCTTGGGCAGAAAATTATGAACAACAGGATTATCAGTTGAAATTAAGTGAATGGAAGTTAAACTGTAAGATCTCTGAAATTGAGAAATTAACTAAGGAGAGAGATGAATTACTAGAAAAGTTTAATGCTTGGGGACAATCAGGTCTTTCTCATGTCACTTATGTTGAAAAACAGAGAAGAGCTTATATTAAAACTGGCCTAGGTTTTGGTATGGATTTTAATAACATAGAAAACCCACCTAGTGATCAGGATGAATGTGATTTTGAGGATATAACCACCAGTGATGATGAACTCATTAATTATGTAGACACATCTAGTAATGAGGAATCAGTTAGTGACACACCTCCTGAGTTTAAGAAAGATAATGCCTATCATGCAGTCCCTCATCCTACTGGTAGTCATCAACCTCCTAGGCCTGATGTTTCTCGTTTTGGAGTAGATAGCTTAGAGTTTAGGAAGAAACTTAAAGGTCAATCTAGGTCTGAAATCTCAAAAGAAACTGTTGAAACACCTAAGATAGATGATGTTCAAAGCCAAGAAGTACTTTCACCCAAAAGTACTGCTACCCCTCAACGTACTGCCACACCTTCAGCAGTACCTTTAAGAAAACCTTTTCAACAGACTGATAAACCTTTTTGGGATAATTTTGGTCAAACCAATTTTTATCATTCACCTAGGAGACAGGATAGGTTTGGTCATACACATAGAAGAAGAAACTTTGGAATTACAGATCAAAAACTTTGTTTTGTTTGTTTTAGTCCTACTCATTTGATTAAGGACTGTAACTTACATTCAGAGTACTTAAGTAAGTTCCCTAAGAACAGAACTGACAACCAAAAACCAAAGGAGACTAGACCAGCTTGGAATCATTCACATAGGGTTAACCATAGAAACTTCTCACCAGACTATAGGTACCCTCACCAGAGAAGACCTTTTTCAAAACCCCCAGTACCTTCAAACACTTTCCAAGGTACTGTTAAGCAAAATACAGTACTTTCTCAAAGTACTGCTCAGTTTTCACCAAACACCTCTTGGAATAGGAACCCTAGGAGATCTAACTACTATCAATCTAGAAGGCGTTACAACTCCAGGAGAGTATTTAGATCTAGAGACTCTTCGCCAGAAGTTAAAACCAAATGGGTTAAGAAAGAAAGTACTGATGATGAACAAACAGTACTTTCAACAAGTACTGCTGAAACAGTGATTTTTGATGCAGATGATTTTGTTAAAAATAAAGAGGTTTTTGTTGAAAAAGAAACTTTTGCTGAAAATCCACCACAAGTTTTGAAACAAAAGATAATGCTTGATTCTGTCTACAAAAACTGTGAAGATTACATACTCAAGGAATTTGAGTATGTTACTCCACAAGGGGAACACAAGTCAGTAATGGCTTGGGTTCCTAAAAGAAACTAATTTATCTATCTTTGTGCAGGGCAACGCATAAGAGGAGCTTAAAGATCATCTTATTGTGGATAGTGGTTGCTCTGGAAGCATGACAGGAGACAAGGAGATTCTGTCAGATTTTAGGCCATATTGTGGAGGAAGAGTTGCATTTGGGAGTGATGCTAGTGGAGGAAGAATTAGTGGAAAAGGAACTATCAAGACAGGAAGCATAGATTTTGAGAATGTTAGATATGTGAAGGAGCTTAAGTTCAACCTTTTGTCAGTCTCTCAAATCTGTGACAAAAAGCATCCTGTGTTATTCACTGACACAGAATGTCTCATACTTTCACCAGAATTCAAGCTTGATGATTATAATTTGGTGATACTTAAAGTACCAAGAACCAATGATGTGTACAGTTTGGATATGAAGAGTCTTCACTCTTCTTAAAGAGCTACATGTTTAGTAGCAAAGGCATCACTTGAAGAAGCACATCAGTGGCATAGAAGAATGGGCCATGTGAATTATAAGAATATCAACAAATTGGTAAAAGGAAATTTAGTTAGAGGTTTACCTTTAAAGACTTACAAGAATGATCACTCCTGTTTGGCATGTAAGAAGGGTAAACAACACAAAGCTTCTTGCAAGAAGCTTGAGGAAAGGACTGTTAGAGAACCATTGGAGCTGTTACATATGGATTTATATGGTCCTGTATCTGTTACAAGTTTGAACAAGAAGAAGTACTGCTTAGTTGTGACAGATGATTGCAGTAGATTCAGTTGGGTATTTTTCTTAGGATTTAAGGATGATACTTTTGATGCTATTCATGATCCTATTATAGCACTTGAAAACCAACTAAGACTGAAAGTTAGAGGTATTAGATGTGACAATGGAACTGAATTCAAGAACAAGCTTATGGATGAATTTTGTGCTAACAAAGGAATCAAGAGGGAGTTCAGTATTGCCAGAACACCACAGCAGAATGGTGTTGCAGAGAGAAAGAATAGGACTTTGATAGAAGCAGCCAGAACAACGCTTGCAGACTCACACCTACCTATTCAATTTTGGGCTGAAGCTGTAAGTACTGCTTGCTATGTACTTAACAGAGTATCAGCCACCAAACCACAGATGAAGACACCTTATGAGTTGCTGATGGGAAACAAACCCAACATTCGATTTATGAAGCCTTTTGGATGCCCTCTCACTATTCTAAATACAATTGATAATCTGGGTAAATTTGATGGCAAGTCAGAAGAAGGTTATTTATTGGGCTACTGCACCAACAGCAAGGGATTTAGAGTGTACAACAGAGTTTCTAAGAAGGTTCAAGATTGTCTTCATGTTGAGTTTTTAGAAGATCAAGAAAATCAACAGGGTAAAGGTCCTGATTGTATATTTGATCTTGAAGTTTTGTCTCCTTCAATGAATTATGTTCCTGTTAGAGAAGAGAATCAATCTGTACACAATGGAGAAGAGGTACAGTATGTTGTTCGTGGAGTCCATATTAGACCAGATGTTGTTCATGATGAAGAACCTAAACCTGCTGAGACAGAGAAAAGTACTGATGAGCCAAAATCCTCATTGACTGCTGAGGATCAATCTATTCAAGATGAACTTAATCAGATGCTTCTTCAAGATGTCTTAGCACATTCTTATACTGATGATCAACGAAGAGCTTATGAAGAAGCAAAGAAAAAGAACATGAATGCAGAGTACTCTCACAGTACTTTTGACCAAAGTACTGCTGCACCAGTTACCAGCACTTTGGATGATCCTACCATGCATGGATTAGAAGATACTGATGATGAGTTTGAAGATGAAGGAATTTTCTCAGATTCCAATGAAGATGCTGATTTCACTAATTTGGATGCTACTTATGGAGTTCCACAGACTCCAAACTTAAGAATTCATAAGAATCATCCTACTGATCAAATTATTGGTCCTTCAACTTCTGGAGTGATGACTAGACACAGAGCTAAGAGTTTTTCTAAACCTCATAATGCTTTACTTAGCTTTGTCTATAAACAAAACAGGTTGAATCATAAGGACCAACAAACCTGCCTGTTTACTTGTTTTATCTCTCAAGACGAACCCAAGAATATTGCTCAAGCATTGACCAAAGAAAGTTGGGTTGAAGCTATGCAAGAAGAACTGCTACAATTCATAATTCAAGAAGTTTGGGTATTATGTGATCTTCCTGATGGTAAGAAGGTCATTGGTACAAGATGGGTGTTCAGAGTCAAGAGAGATGAAAGAGGGAATGTTATCAAAAACAAAGCAAGGTTAGTTGCACAAGGCTACAGAAAAGAAGAAGGAGTTGATTATGATGAAGTGTTTGCTCCTGTAGCAAGGATAGAAGCAATTCGAATCTTTCTTGCTTTGCATCTTATATGGGATTTCAGGTTTATCAAATGGATGTCAAGAGTGCCTTTTTATATGGCAGGATTACAGAGGAAGTATATGTCAAACAACCTCCTGGTTTTGAAGATCCTAAGCATCCAAACAAAGTCTACAAAGTTGTCAAAGCTCTGTATGGCTTACATCAAGCACCTAGAGCTTGGTATGAAAGGCTCTCTACCTTTTTATTGCAACATGGTTATAGGAGAGGAGCTATTGATAAGACCTTGTTTATCAAGAGAGATAAAAAGGATATCATGCTAGTTCAAGTGTATGTAGATGATATCATCTTTGGAGCTACCAAACAATCTATGGTCAAGGAGTTTGAGAAGCTGATGCAGAATGAATTTCAAATGAGTTCAATGGGTGAGTTAACTTTCTTTTTGGGACTTCAAGTTAAGCAGTCAAAGGAAGGAATTTTCATAAGTCAAGACAAGTATGTAACTGACATACTTAAGAAGTTTAATTTTGATGACATGAAGCCTGTTACTACACCTATTAAATCAATCAACTCATTTGGCAAGGATGAAGATGGACAACCAGTTGAAGTCAAGTTATACAGATCCATGATTGGTTGTCTTATGTATCTTACTGCATCAAGGCCTGATATCATGTTTGATTTTCCCTCTCATATTGATATATCATAATATTTTCCATATTTCTCTCACTTTTACCTATATTATTCGTTTTATCTCTTACTGTGATCATATAATCGTCAATGACGAACCGTAATACTGTTTCCAAACACAACATGATGGCGAATTTAGACAAGACTGAAGCAAATGTAATCTTTCATGATATCATTGATTTTCTTACTGGGTCGCCAATTAGTTATGCACTATTAGTAGAACCGAATATCATTGAGCACTGGATTCAACAATTTTGGGAAACTGCTAGGGTTCATATGGAGAATGATGAAGAATATATTCAAGCTACAGTTGCTGGAAGAACTGTAAAGGTTACTGATGCCTCTATTTGTGAAGACTTATTGTTTGATGATGCAAATGGGGCTGTTCATTTTGATAAGCAACTGATTTGGGATTCGTTTAGGGACATTGGTTATGAAGGGTCCTTAACTGAACAAACATTCAGGAAACCCTTATTTTGTCCTCACTGGAAGTTTTTAGTACATGTATTGCTTCATTGTATTAGTGCTAAAAGTACATCATGGGAGCAATTTGGGTCTAACATAGCATCTGCTATAGTGGGATTGGCTACTGATCGTATTTTCAACTTTTCAAGGCTAATTCTCGATGGGATGCTTTCACACATCACTCATGGTTCCAAATGGTTGATGTATCCAAGGTTTATCCAAGTGTTCCTCAATAAACAACTTTCAGATGTACCAAAGCCTACAAGTCTTTTACCTGTTGTGGTACAACAAGCCAAGATTTTCACTTTCATGGCGAGGAAGAGTGATTTATTCACTAGAAGGGACACTCCATTGACTACTTCTATGATGGAAGTTGTTCAAGCTGTCAGAGCTGATGCTGCAGAGGATGAAGATAGAGAAGGTACGGCTTCTGAAGGTACTGATACTCAAGGTACTGCTTCTGAAGGTACTGCTTCTGAAGGTACTGCTTCTCAAAGTGTTGCATCTCAAGAAGGGAATGCATCACAAGGTACTGCTTCACCAAGTACTGACGTTCAAGAAGATGTTGCAGTTTCACCTTCACCATCTCCACAAAGATATGTTCCTGATTCTCAACCGGAAGAACATTCACCAATTCGAGGAGATGATCTACCTATATTGGATAATTATGTTCTGACAAGGGAGTTAGTCAAATTGAAGAAAACAACTGAGGCTCAAGCTAAACAGATTAAGAAGTTGAAGCTCAAGTTTAGAAGACTCAAGAATTTTGTCTGGCCATTGGTTCAACATCATCGTCTATGGGTCAAATCTAAAAAGAAGGAGCAACGGCAGTTTAAGAAGACCAAACGCCAAAAGGTTCAAAAACAATCATCTTCTATCCAATTGGGGAGGAATTTAGAAGAAAAGAATTTGAAAGAAGATGTTGTTAAGGAGAATGAACCTCAAGGTACTGAAGAATATGTTAATATTGAAAGTACTGAGGAAGAAAGGACTGAAGTTCAAGGTACAAATATTCAAACACAAGGTACTGAGGAGCAAATTATTGATGTTCAAGTTCAAAGTACTGGTGATCATGGTACTGCTGATCAAAGTACTGCATTTCAAAGAACTTACAAGCAAGAATTGATTACTCCAAGGTTGATAGATTTTGAAGAGGAAGTTGGTCCTTAAACTGTTTTAACTAAAGAAGAAGCTGGTCCTTCAACTGTCATACCAGAAAAGGAAGCTGATACACCCAAACCTATACATACTACAAGTGATGATGAAACCATTACTGAGATCTTGCATGATTTATCAAGACCAAGGGGTGTTAGCATTCCAGGAGTGCAAGAAGAAGAACAACCAAGAGCTTCTCAACCTGTTATTGATCCAAAGGATAAAGGAAAAGGTATATTGGTAGAAGTAAAGAAGAAAAAGAAACCTACTTTAGCACAAATAAGGGCTGCTCAAAATGCTATGAATGAGGAAGCAGCTAGAAAGGTACAAGCTGAACTTAATGCTGAGGTTGCTAAGGAAGAAGAAGCTATGAATGAAGAAGCAGCTAGGAAATTACAGGAAGAATTGAATGCTGAAGCTGCTATACCATCACCACTTCCTATTTCTTCTTTACCAAGAAGACCAAATCTTGCTAAGGAAAGGAATGCAATGATGTCTTATCTGAAAGGAAGAGGATATGTTGGATTGAACAAGCTGAATTATGTTAATATGAAAGAGTTATATGAAGCTGTTCGAGAAGAATATAAGAGACAAGTTTCTAATATTAAAGATTTTAAAGATGATGATGCTTACAAAGAAGAAGAAAGAAAAAGAAGCTTGAAAAGAAAAAGAATAACTAGAGTTAAAGATCAAAAGTCATCAAAGAAAGTTGAGTTAAGGTCTAATACTAATGATGAGCTAAGGAATTACTTAAGAGTAATAGATTTTGAGTATTCTAAAGATGATGCTGAATTGAAAATGAACAAATCTCCAATAACTACTTTTGAATTTATAGAGTCAAAAGAAGAGAATTATCTGATATTTCACAAAGAAGATGAAAGTTTCAAGGTGTTCAATATGCTATGGGATTTATTGCATATAATTGATAGAGTGGATTTATTCCATTTATATCATGTGGTGAAAGAATATTATGAACACAATCCATCAGAAAGATTTGGTTTAGTCTTACTTGGAGATCTCATAACTGTTTGGGAAACTGAAGAAACAAGTACTGCTGAGATCTGGAAAAACCAAGAAGATTGGGAGATTACTTGCTGGATATTCTTTGAAGAATCTAGAGTACATGTTCTAGAGCTAGAAGATGGGACAATGATTCACATGTTAGCTGATAGAAGATATCCTCTTACACCAGATCTTATGAGGAGGATGCTGGAGCATGGAATGGAAGTAGAAGAAGATAATGAAATAGCACGTCTGGTCATCAAGCGGTTTATCAGATGGACTACAATTGCTGATGATGATGAATAACTGGTATGAATCTTAATTGATTAAATTTTTGATATATCAGTACTTTCTTCAAAGTACTGCTGATCAAACAATACTTTAATCAAGTTTTTGAAAAACTTTTGTTAAGTAATAAACATTTTGAAACAAAGGTTGAATGAAATAAATGGTTTTTGAGATGGTAACACCAATAGGTTATCAATCCACCATGGTTACAAAAGGATTGACTAATCCATGAGAAAACGGCTCTGGTAAAGATACCTCAAATCCGTTTTTAGTTGACAACTTGCTAATAAGTTGTATGGTAATCAACTCACCATATCAGTAATGTAAAGAGTTGGCTAGCCCACAAGAAAATGGCTTGTGGTTAAGGCTGTGGAAAAACCATTATATGGTAATTAGTTCACCATGATGAAAGAACTAACTAGACCAACAGGGTACAACTTTTGGTAAAGACAAATCAAATCTGTTGATAGCTGATGATTTGCTAAAAATCATATGGTTATCAGTGTACCATGATCTTACACATCAAAACATTTGGCTACTCCAGAGTTAATGGCTTTGGTAAAGAGACATTAAATCCATTAAATTTTCAATGATTCACCTCTCACACGAGTTTACACACCTGGAAGTGATGAGAATAGACTGGAACTTAACTAAATTAAATGTGCAAATTATCTTACGTTGCTGAAAAGATGGAGCTTGCTGAATGTTGTAGAAAAGAAATAAGATTGTTGATTGATGCTGAAAAGAATTATTCAAATAAAGCCTACTTTGATGTGATATAAGCAGAGAATCTACAAAGATAAAATTTGAAGATAAAGTCACAATTCCTCTTTGAAGACAAAGATGTTAAAGTTAAAATCTACAAAGGAACTTGAAATCAAACAAGTAGAATTCAAGTTAGGGGAGGATTGTTGGGATACATAAAGTTAAAGTACTGAAGAGTTAAAGTGCTGAAGATTGACAAAGTACTGCTTATTCATCAAAGTACTGTAAAGTTAAAGTCGGTTGTAATTGATTAAAGATAGAAAGTAATGTTTATCTAGAACTTTCTATGTATTGTTTACTTGACGTACAAGGATAAGAATTGTAAATCGTTTAGAGTTATCCTTGAGCCTATAAAAGGACCCCTAGATTGATATTAGATATATGTGTTTTTTAGAATCCTAAAGTACGATCAATATTAGAGTTTTAGAGAGTTCGATATTTAGTGTTTTAGAGTTATTAATAAAGTTATATTCTTCTTAGCTTTGTTAAGTAAATTCCGCATACTTGATAAAGATTACTCAGTGTTTCATTGTTAATATCTTAGGATTTATCCGAGGTTATTAAACCCTTAACAAGCTATTTAACTTAGTTTGGTTAGAGTACATCGATCCAACATTTCTCTTCTTCTGAAGATAAAGCGCACTGAGGCATACACTTTTCTTTTCTTTGAGGAACGAGGCCTGAAGTGTTATCTACAGACTCCATAGTGTTGAAGAACGAGGCCTGAACTGATGTGAACAGACGTCATAGCAGATTGAATGTCAAGATTGAGTTACTTGAACCCGTGAGTTATGAGATATCAATCCATTTGTTATCCATACTTTAAGCCAGTCCATGTAGTGATGGATCGAAGTATCTGCAACTGAGTAAGGACTACTTGCACTAACATTACAAGCTTGATTGCATATATATTGGTTAGTGACATTAGTATCCAAACCCTTTGGGGTTTCACGGTCAACCTTGATTTTGCCATCGGTAAACAGCTTTCCGGTAGGTATCCACCTGAGTCCAACATCCTTAAACATTCTACCAGACGATATCCACTTATGGCAAGGTCTAGGATAGTTGATATTCTTATGCACAGTGGAAGACTTATCGTTATTCCTAGACTCTAAAGATTTAGCAGTTGGGATCCATCTAGGTGAAGTTTTAGGTTTGTTTTGCTTCATAACATGTTGAACCTTAGTCATGTTAGTAGCTTTAGTGGATTTTACCTTAGCATGTGAATTAGGAAAATGTTTCTTATTCGGAAAAAACTCAGAATTTCTAGTTTCATTTTCTACATGCTTAGCATTCTACTTCATGTAACTACTCTTAGATGCAAGCCAACCCCTAGTTTTTTGAGAGTTCCTAGGTAATGGTTTACTACTACTAGCAGTGCCTTGAAAACTCATGGAATGCATCACCCTAGGTCTTGCACCTAAAATTCCATCTTTTCGAATCTGTGCCTTTTTCCTAGCTTCTTCTAGATAATAGTTCTTCCACAAGTCATTCATATCATATGAATTTTAGGTTTTAATGCTTGGTTTTGACACTGTTTTCGAACTATTCCTATAGGTGCTGGGAGTAGAAGTAGCTACTTGTTGAGGGTTAACAAAGCTAGAAGCATTATTCTTAGGTAACTTAGGTGAAGTGACTGGTTTTGACAAAACTTGTATCGCATCAACTTGGGAGGCAAGCCTTGTCTTTAAAGATTTTGTTCTTTCAGATATAAATGCAGTAGGCTGCCTAACAATGGACCGGTCTCTAGTGGAATGAGAAACTGGCTTTCCCAAGGTTGATGGTTTTGTAAACTTAGTGTTCAAACTTTTCCCTACAGTTTTCCTAAGCTCATTTTTTAAGGCAACAATAGCGAAACTCTTTTCCTGAAGTTGAGCTTTGAGTTCATCAATTTTTGCTATCAAAGAATTTGTTTGTTCCATTGACTTAGTTCTAGCTTCTTTGACAGAGTCACTTAGTTCTATGTGATGCTTTCTCAAAGACTCATTTTCCTTTAGTAATTTGGCCACACAAACTGCTAATTCATCATTTCTCATTTGAATATCATAAATAGCATTAACATCAGAATTACTTGTAACCAAATTACTTATCACATGCATACCAGAAATATGTTTCTTCAAATTTTTGATAGTCGAGTTTTTGGCATGAAGTTGAGCTTTTAAATCGTTTATTTCAAAAAATTCATGAAATTCAGGAAATTCTGGATTTTTACATGGTTTCTTAGTTTGAAAACTTTCCTCCTTTCTTTGTATTGCACTTTCAAGAGAAATGCAATGTTTTTCAAGTTTTGAGAATTTGTTTGAAAGTTCATCAAAAGCCTTTTTATCAACCATATCATTTGTTTTGAAATTATTAGTCTCAGCCTCAACCAAGGAACATATATCAGAATCATATTCAGTATTAAGATCAGTTTGTTTAGGTACATTAGCAAATGCACTATCTTGAAAAGTTAAGGGTACCTCATCGCATGACACCTATTCATTTATCGGTCTGATATCTGCATCCACACCATGTGAACTAATGGCTATTTCAAGCTTAACTGCCTCTGAGCCTCTGTATTCAGTGTCAACTGATCCATCATCCGATGCCTTACCGATCTCAACACTACAGTCTATTGATTGTACCCGACATTCATTCACCTTTCTGATCACCGCATCCACTTCTTGTGTCACCGGATTACTGAGTAGCTGGTTACATCATTCTTAGCTGTCTCTGATATTCTGCATTCAGCAACACTCGACCTTTCAACTGATACATTACCCGACTCATCACAACTATCTCTCAACTGCACCTGACACTCATCCACTTTTTCATCATTCTGTGTAACTTCCTCAATGTACTTCTCCACATTATCCATGAGTTGGATAAATGTCTCAATGAACATGTTAATTTCCATTCCAGTGTGCCTTTTGAAAGACATTTCAGTTATGTGATGATCATAATCTGATGTGAATTCTCCACTAATGAATGACTGAAGTTTTTTATGGATCACTTGAAGTGCAACACTAGAACTATCCTTTTGAACCTTTTGTTTATCAAGTTGTTGTTCCAATTGTTCTAAGTTCAATAGTAGTGTTCCCGTTAATGTGGATAAATCTTGACGGAAAAGGGCATTGCATGTTCGTTCCATTGTTATAGGTGTGAGTAACATGAGGTGTGAGTGAAGTTTTTGATATGGTTCAATGTTACTTTCCTTTAGCATGACATTCTGTAGCCTAAACAGGTGCAATTCTCTTTCTTCAAACTCAGAACACGAAGATCTCACATCTTCATTGATTGATTCAATCATCTTTAACCGTTCAGTGTAGCATACATTATCATTGATGTCCACAGCATCATACAATTTAAGTACTTCCGAAATCACTGAATCAGGAGTGTAAGACATGATGTTGCTGTGTACACGGGATTTTACAGGTCTGTGATTTAAACAAGAAGAATCTTTTGCGGGATTTTACTAAAATCAAGACAAAACCTTAAGATAGATAGAGGTAAAATGTAATAAAGGAACTAGAAGATGATAAGAAAGTGAAAATAGGTTGGTGTTATGGTTGAGTTTGTGATATTCCCTAATTCTTTATATATACCCCCTGTTCCGCGGGTTTTATATGTTAGGTTTAGAGATAAATCGCAGGAATTGACAAGTCGCTTAGCAGACAACTCGCTTAGCAGAAAAATCGCATTGTAGACAACTCGCATAGGCAGACAAGTCGCTCAGCAGACAAGTCGCTTAGCAGACAAGTCGCTTAGTAGACAACTCGCATCAAAGAAATACATTCCGTGACTCAACTCGCATCCAACAAACTTTAAAAAAAAATACCACTTTTCAATCCAAAAACAACCCAACCACGATGATTCAAGCCTTCCAAATCAAAACCTAAACACTTATAATGATTCAAAACACAAAAGTACTATCAAAATCCAAACTTTAACACAAGAAATTATCCAAATGATGCTAACTACTCTAAACTCATTCAAACCCAAAAAACCTTATGAAAACCACTAGAAATCCAAGAACATGAAAGATGAGTGATCAAACCATGGCTCTGATACTAATTGTTAGATATTGGATTTCATAAACACATCACATAACACAATATGGTTCGAATAGTTTAAGGTTATAGAGAGAGAAAGTGGAAGATGGGAGCCTTTCTAGAGAGAGAAAGTAAACAAAAGAAAGAAAGGTTAGATTAAGTGAAAGTTCCAACCCTCTACCTTGGGAGGTAGAGGGTATTTATAGTTACATACTACATGTCCTCCTTCGGACTGTGGATCAGGCATACAGTGGGTAAAGACCCATCCTTCCTTCACGGTGTTACTCTAAACTAAACTAAGCTAATAAACACGTAAATAACGATATGTCTACTAGCTAACTTATGCTAGATTATATTTGGGGTGACCGATACTTCACTATGGAATTTCTAATTCCTAACAGCCCAAATGTATTAAAGTGAAAATCGAAAGCCATAAAAGTTTTCTATGTCTGACGGTACCCCCGTTGTCATGGACTTCCAAAAAGTGAAGGAAAATTCCAAAGTCATAATAAGACTTCTGATAAAACGGTAATCCCGTTGAATTAGTGGTTGAAAAGACCGAGGGCCTAATTGCAAAAATGCAAATGTGCTGAAATAAGTGTTAAGCCAAACTTTGACTCTGGGAGATATCTAAATAAGAGCTTATGTCTCTGGACTCGTAGATGAGTTGTTTCAGTCGTAATAAAAACGATATCTTCCTAAATCGTGTTAAATTAGGACCTTAATGTGGACCTCATTCTTGTGTGCAACGGTTTTCGAAGGAAGATGGAAAACTGATTAACGTCTTAGCTTTATATCTTTATAGGAATAAAAATTATCGAAACAAGAAATATGAAGAAATTCATTTTTCACCAAAAATAAAATTAATAGAGGAAAATAGGAAAATGGGAGCAAGAGATAGTTACACAAGTAACTTCCATGGATAGTGTTAGCATCTAAAGTCATATTTAACAATGATTTCGATTTTACGCTGAGTTTGGGGACTTTTGAAAAATCAGGGATGATGTATTCTATCCGTATGGTCACTCCTCGCTGAGTTGTGTTTCCTACTCCGTGATCCTAAAATGTCGTTTGAAAAATGTTGGAGTTATTGATCGACATGAAAGTTCAACAAACCGTCACTCATAATCATAATGTGCTTAATCGTAATATCTATATGTGAAATAAAAGGTAAACGGGGCGTTTTTAGAATTAAGGGTTCTTAATCTCTTTTGAGGAATCTTTGCTACTTTTAATAGGTTTAGTAGAAAGAGATTGAAATCCTTGGTTTTAGAAGCGTGAGTTGATTACATTGCGTGAGGACACGACAATCTTATAGTCTGGGGTATTTTGGTATGTGCTAGAACACATACCATTTCTTTACCAAAATAGACCCAAAATAACCAAGAAAGAGCCGTTTGTGTCTAATATTTGTTGGTTTCTTGAGTTTATGCATGTGCAGGTACGGATATGACTAAACAGACAAAAGAAAGCCAAAACCGAAGAAAACCGAGCAGGAGAGAAAGAAGAGTGCAAAAGCCGATGCCGAGATGCTATTTTATGGGTTTTTGGATGCTCAAAAAGTCAAGATTTAGAGTTCGGATCATTATTGGGGAGTTTTCACAATTACACCGTTCATTTCACAAATGTACACAAAAACCCCTCAACTTTCACAAAATTACAAATTCCACCCTCAACTTTACCAATATACCTAAAATACCCTTATACCCCTCCTTTTACCCATGTACCATTCTTACCCTAAACATTTCATATTTACAACATTAGTCCTTCAAAATCACAAAATTATTTCACATTTGGTCCTTATGATAAAAATTCGGATTGTATCCTTAAATTCCGAATCCAAAACAAGTCCAAACCAATATTACCCACCTTGGCCCATAACCAACCCAAGCCCATATCCAAGTTTTTACCCGTATCCCTTTAACCCTCCATTTAACTCACCGGTCAACCAAACCCCCCAAAGTCAAATTATTAAAAAAAAAAACCCAAAATCCCCACCCAAACCAAAATGCGCCTAAATGAAATACCACTTTCACTGTTTAACCATCTTCCTCCGTTTACCTTGACTTCAGCTAAAATTACAAACCACTTAAAGTACTTCTGGAAGCCTCTAACACACGTGTCAGAGGTGTGACACTTAAGGATTGCTAGGGTGTACGAATGGAGCAATTCCATTGGTTCAAACACCTCATATGCTTGATCCAAAGGCTGAAGATTGAAGAGATGACAAGATCAAGGAATCAATGGATGAGATAAGAGTGTCCAGAAGCATCCCTTGCCCTCTGCTCAGCTATAAAAGCCCCCAATCAGTCACAATAATTCTTTGTCCAATTTCTCAAGTCTTAGAGGAATTTTGGCCATTTTATTTCCTGTCAAATTAGATGCTTTAGTAGTGTAATTGTTGTAATTCATTCAAAGTTTTGTAATCCGTTTTCAATTTCAATGCAATCTCTGTTTTAATCCTTGTCTCAAGTTCAATTTCAAATTTATTTATGGTAGATTAATGGTTTCTAATACTTGTTTCTGCTTTTTCATGATCTCATAAGCTTTCATAAGCTTATTGTAAGCTTATTTTCACCTCCTTTCTTTTTTAACTCAAAATTTCATAAAAGTCAACAAAAGTCAACATTCGTCAAAAGTTCAAAAGTCAAAATGATTTCTAGTTAAAACCTGGTTCTACGTTGTTGAATAGTTGAATCTGATGTTATTTTGTTCATGTTAATTCAGTCATCAGTTTAATTCATCAAGGTTTCATAGCTAAACTTCAATTTGGTAGTTAATAGGGTGTTTGGTTTATGCTTATTTGATTAAGTTTAAAGTAATTTGGTTGTGAATTTTGAGTTATTCAAGTTTATAAACTGGAATGGAAGTTGTTTTGTCCAAAGTTTTTAAGTTTTCAAAGTCAGTTTCATGTTTTTCAAAGTTCATTCTTCAATCTGTCTTTACTTTTGTTATTAAAATAATTAAAAATCAAAAATATCATTTTAAATATATGGTTTTATTGTTCTCAAAAGGAAAAAATTTAGAAAAATCATTTAGGTAGGCTGCAATGATGTAGAAGGTGGTGATTTGGAGGTATTTTTGCCCTGTATATCAGTTGGTGATTTGTCTTTCATAGCTTTTTCAGTTACCTTTTTCTGCTCATCCATGTGATTTTATTGCTAAGTTTTTATTCCTACTTGTAGCTGATAGTTTAGAGATAGTTCTTTTTGCCTTTAGGTTCCCTCTAGTTCTTGTTTTGTTAGATTTAATAGGCTTACAAGTTGCTCTATATGCTCCCTTCCTGTTGTTGTTTAGTATCTGTTGCACGTCACTTAAACCAGTTCATATCATCTTGATCAAGGCTGATTTTCAGCTTATTGAGTAGATTAGTTTGCTAGCTTATTGATTCCCTAGGTAGCTAGTAGCATAGGTTTTATATGAATTTCCTTTATAAGCCCATTTTAGTTTATCTAGGTGCTTATTTTTTATCTACAAATCTCTATTTCTGTCCCTTTTATGTTCTGCATCAGTTCACTTTTGTCCTAATAAGCTTTTATTTTTGAATTTTAATTTCATCATCTTAAGTCCTTTTTAGCTGAAATTTTGGACAATAGGTCTCTGGTTGGTGATCTTTAACAAGCTATTTTTAGTATATTTTTAGGAATTTTCTAAGATAGTTAAACTTGTGCTAGAAATAGCTAGTTAAGGGTTGTTTGGCATTTAGACTTTTTAAGTGCTTTTTAGCTTTAGCTTGTGCTTATTAGGACTAGATCAGTTGCATTAGGTTTATTCTAGTTAGATTTAGATTAAGTGAACCTGTGGTAGCTTGTGGGTGCTTTTTAAATAGCTTAAGCTTATTTCCATATAGCTTTTCATAACCGTTTCAAGCCCAAATGGTTTCCATGGATTTACTTATTGATTTTAATATTTTTCATAGCATCTCAGTAACATTTTAGACATTTCTGTAATTTTTCATAATTTTCCCTGTTCATTTACAATTTTTCTGCATTTAAATTCAGTTTCTAGCATTTTTAATTAGCTTTTAATACAAATAATTCATAAAATGGTCACAAAATGAAATTTCAATTTAATTAGGTTTATAATATTCAAAAAGTCACAAAAAGTATTTTTCTAGATTTTTCTTAGCTAAAATGGTATTTTCTAGCAATTTAATTAGTTTTAAATAGTTTTTAATTCATAATAATTACAGAAAAAGTCAGAAAAATGTAATTCCAGTTTTGACAATTATTTTTAGTTAATACAGATGTTTTAAAAATATATTTTTAATTTTCTCATTATTTTTCATAATTTTTAGCATTTTAATTCTATTTTAAATGTCCAAAATTAGTTTTTAATTCAAATTAAATCAAGAAAAACCCAAAAAAAAATAGTTTTAAATTTCAAATAATTTTTAAATAACATTTTTAGCTATATAAAATATTAGATCACTTTTAGGACTTTAATTAGATTAGTTTGCATTTTAATCACGTTTTAATAATTACGTAATTCACGTTTTTAGTCATAAGTTGCATTTTTAGTTAAAATTTCCTTGTTTACATCATAGATTCAGTAGTTTTAATTGCCTTTTATTATTATTCCTTGCCCCGTAGTTTAGAAATCATCAATCAATATCCTTTTTACCCATTCGAATCCCGAATCACGCGACGTGAGTTGTTAAACTCCATTCATCCCTCGCTGGGAAAACGATCCGGGAAGTACATTCCTTTGTATTTCTTTGGAAAATATTTATACTACGAAAACGAACTTATCAATGCACTGATTTAAAATGGACCATGGTTAATTCGAAATGTGTCATTAATTCTGAAAAAATGGTCACTAGATGCGAATATTATGAAGGAGGATGTGTGAAATATTCTGATTTGCATTAAGCTTCATGATATTCCTATTAGCGCATTCATGAAAGATGGTTTGAGTTGTATTGCAACCAAACTAGGTACCTGTTGGGTTCAGTAAATACCCAAACCCCTTGAATCTAGGATTTGAATAGAAAATGCCCCAAGTGTTTAGACCATTAAACACTAACAGGTCACTGAGTGCATAGTCTCTCAGTGAGCCATCTTCAGGATACTCAGTAAGAGGCGAAGAAGTCTCTCCACTCAGTAAGGCGGAACTTAAGGGGTGAAGACTGAGTCAAGAAGGAAATGGTGGATTCAGTGAGTGATGACAATAACTCACTGAATCCCTAAACTCCTCACCAACTACTTACACTGAAGACAAACTGAAGTAGAAGACTGAAGGCAATGAAGACTGAAGAATGAGCGGGATAAGGCGGGACAAGTTTAAATCAGATAAGACGAGGTCCTTATCAACCAAAGTCAACTTTCCTTGAATGGCAAATGATCAGGCTCAGTGTCATCACTGACTTATGGAAAGCGGCCTTGTCTCTTACTTAAAATAGTCATTGTAAACAGAGACAAAATACATCAGTATTTTGTCTTCTGTAAAATGTCAGTTTATCACTTAGGATAAAGTTAATACTCATACTTGTATAAATAGCATAAGAGATGGAGTGAAAGATTTAAGCTTGTGAATTGTAAAACACCCACACACACAAGCCATCTTTCACTCCTCCAAATACAACTCAGTCCCTGGGATAGCTCAGTGGTTCCTTAGTAGTTGTGCTCAGACTTAGCCTGAGCTTAGTGAGGAGTACCAACCCTTTGTCATTTCAATCCCAAGTACTATTCCGCAAGTACTTGGGTAATGTATTCTTTTTGATTCATTTCTAATAAAGAATATTATGTTGAAAATTTATCAGTGTGTTTTTACTTATGTCATTTCAGTCATTGATTCACTATTAGTTTGTTTTTAAATACTTAACTGATTTTATGCTTTAGTGAATAGGGAACAATAAGTGGTATCAGAGCAGGCTGATTATAAAACCCCTTTTCAAGGCTGCTCAAAATTGTTTTTAAATCAGGATCCTAAATGGCTGAAATTGATGTACCCCAACTAGTCGACAAAAAGGGTGGAGCTTATTCAGCTGTTGCCCCTAGACTTGAAGTTGGTAAATTTAACAAATGGAAAAAGCGTATGCTTTGCTATTTGATTGGGATGGAACCTTATTATATCAAGTGTATAAATGAAGGTCCATTTATCCCAAAGACTGCTGAAGGTTTACCTAAACCTGAAGCTCAGTGGACTCAGGATGAGAGGAGAGTGGTCA
Source organism: Chrysanthemum makinoi (assembly GCA_910596185.1). Classification (NCBI taxonomy): domain Eukaryota; kingdom Viridiplantae; phylum Streptophyta; class Magnoliopsida; order Asterales; family Asteraceae; genus Chrysanthemum; species Chrysanthemum makinoi. The sequence goes on along the minus strand of OU343224.1, from coordinate 38,954,226 downwards.
ACCAGGACCAAAAACTCAAAAGTATCATCATATCATGTCTTCCTGATGATATTATGGAGTCAGTTATAAGCTGTAGTACAGCTAAACAAACCTGGGATGACCTGGTCCACAGTCATGAAGGCCCATCTGATACCAAGGAAAACAGGATAATGGACCTGGAACTTGAGTATAACACCTTCAGGGCTAAGAACTCAGAAAATCTGTCTCAAACTTACACCCGATACAAAACTTTGTTAAATGAACTATCAAATGATGGTGTTAAGTTGTCCAAACATGAAATCAATCTTGGTTTTGTCAATAGTCTCCTTGAGAAGTGGCTGAATTTCTCTCAGGGACTTAGAAATGCTAATCATATCCAGAATCTTGAACTTCCTGAAATTTATGGGAAATTTGTCTATAAGGAAAACCTCATCAATAGACGATACCCGTACTTAAAGAAGTCTCAGGAAGTCAAGAAGTCCCAGACCACCACTTCAACACCAATATCAACTGCCTTTTATTCTAACAGTGTGGTTCAAAATTTTTAGGAAAATTCAGATGATGAGCCTGATGAGAGATCAAGTGAGGAGTACCTAAATGACCTGAACATTGAATTTCAGGAAAGGTCACTCCTTGCTAACTCTCGAAGGTTTATAAAAAGAAACAAAGGTTTTTCAAATGCTAAAGCAAATGAGGACACTGAATGCTTTAAGTGTCACAAAAGAGGTCATTTTGCAAAAGACTGTTTTTCAAAAACAATTTATGAACCCTCTTACAAACCATCAAGGTCAAATCAGTTCTCAGGATTTAGCAAATTTCAACCAAAATTCAAAGCTAAGCTTGCATTACTTGAGGCCAGTCCCTCAGAAACAACAAACAGTGTTAAATCTGTGCAGGGTAAAAACAAAGGCCGTGTTGCTGAAACTTTCGACTAGGATGAAGAGCCAGTCTCATCTGATGATGAAATGGTGCATGTCAGTGCACTGATGGCCCTCTCAGAAGAGGACAAGCTAGCTGTTGGGAAGAATCATGCCAGGAATGGAGAGTGGGTCAACATCACAATGAAGAAAGTAAATATTTTACTTTCTATGGATGATGACTCTGATTGGCAGTCTTATATGAACTATATCAATGTTGACCTTAAGTTTGTAGAAGAGCAACGATTAAATCTTTTTTCAAAATATAACAAGCTAAGTTTTGAACTGAACAAGTGTAGGGATGAACTGCTTCTTTTAAAACAAAATAAGCTTGAGGCTATCACTTTGCATATTCAAAACACTGAATTAGTTAAAAGAAATCAGGCTCTTCAAGATGAACTTAAGAAAGAAAAGGATATCATTTCTAGTTTGACTGCTAAGAATCCAAGGGTCTTTGATACTGTGGTAGCCTCCAGTAGCAAAAAGAGAGTCATAGGTGAAGATCATCTCCCTGACTCTCACGACAAAGACCAGTCTCCCAAACCATTTATGTCTGGTGGCATGATTACCAATGTGTTGACTATTCGCAAGACTAGTGATTGGATTGAAAGGGTTAATCCTGAGAGTAAGCTTCCAAATTTCGATTCTGGAAGGATACTAGAGCCTGAAAGCCAAGCTCTAAAGAGCATGCTTGGACTCCCTGATGTGCCCAGTAGTACTGAACACATCTCTGAGTCTGAAGCAAAATCTCAAGCACCGCTTCCTCTCCTGAAAACTCTTCAGGGTGATGCTCCTAGCTTTGAGCTTACTCCATTACAATTCAATCCTCACTCACCAAAAGAAAGTTCTGGACTTGGTAGAACCATCCTGAAAAGACCAAAAAAAACCAATCGAACAAGAGTCTACCCCCACTGACACTTCCACATCCTCAGTCCCCACTGAAGCTGACCAAATTCAGAAACTGACTGAACTTGTGAGGAAGCTAACTGATAAGATGGAATCCATCGAAAAAGTCCCTGAATCAGTCAATGAAACAAAGTCAGTCTCCTCTAGTTCCTCAAAGTCAAAATCCACCACCAAACCAAAGCAGAAGTGTGATCTATGCCACTACACCAGTCATACCACTAACAACTGTTATAGAATCCTTTTTTGTATGATCTGCAAAAAGGACTATCACAAGACTTCTGATCACTTACAATATGTAAGTTCACTCAGTAAAGCAAACTATACCAAAGTTGGTCATCAGTATGCTTCAACCTCCAAATCTGCTCAAAAGTATAGAGCAAAACCCTTTCCTCCTTGTCCACACTGTAGCTTTAATGATCATCATCCTGATGATTGTCTCATGAACACATGCTGTGATATTTGCGGAAATCCAGCTCATGAGACATCCCAGCATGACAGTGTCATCCAAGCAAGGAGAAGTTCCAAGCAACCCAGAATCACTGAGTCATCCTCAGTCTCCAAATCCAAAATCTGTGGTAGCACAATGCACTCAACCACTGACCATGAGTCAATTTCCAAATTCAAACAGACCTTTAGACCCAATCCTACTAGTATGTGGGTTAGCAAGAGAAACTAATCTAGTTTACTATTTGTGTAGAGACACGCCAGGGAGCCTATTTGGCATCTAGATAGTAGATGCTCAAGAAGCATGACTAGTGTTAAAGAGTATCTGCACAAGTATGTAAAGGAACCTGGACCCAAGTTAGTATTTGGTGATAACTCATCATGTCCCACTGAAGGTTATGGTTCAGTATACTGCAATGGAATAGTTTTCTCTAGAATAGCTTATGTCAATGGTCTAAAATACAATCTCATCAGTGTTAGTAAACTATGTGATGCTAAGTACATTGTGCAATTCAATGACAAACAAGGCACCATTTTTAATGCCAACAAAAAAGTTTTTTTGATAGCTCCTAGAAGAGATGATGTTTATGTCTTAGATATGTCAACACTCTCTCAAGATGGAACTTGTCTCTTTGCCAAAGCCACTGAAACTGTCAACTGGCTGTGGCACAAGAGACTCTCACACTTAAATTTCAAAAACATCAACAACTTGACAAAACAAAACAAGGTCCTTGGCTTACCATCACTGGTTTTTGCAAAAGATAAACCATGCTCTGCTTGTGAAAAAGGCAAACACCAAAGAGCATCTTTCAAAACAAAACAAAATTTCTCCATCAAAAGCTGCCTTTACCTCCTGCACATGGATCTCTTTGGACCAGTCAGTCCTAGATCAATCCAGCATGAGAAGTATACACTTGTCATTGTTGATGAATTCTCAAGATACACTTGGGTATACTTTCTTTCCAAAAAGAGTCAGGCAGCTGATACAAGAATGTCATTCATCAGGAACATTGAAAACCAGAATGACATTATTGTTAAACAAATCAGAACTGACAATGGTACTGAGTTCAGAAATGAAGAGCTTGAGAATTTCTGTGATGAAAAGGGAATCTCCCAAAACTTTTCATCTCCTTACACCCCTGAACAAAATGGGGTAGCTGAAAGGAAAAACAAAACTCTCATTAAGGATGCTAGAACTATGTTAAATGGCTCTGTTGGAATCACTCCTAAACCATAATCAAGTGTTAGTAATTAATATGTAATAGGTAGCTTAATTATGGCCTTTATGTTTTTTATTAGCCTTAAGCTTATGTAGAAGGCCCATGAGCTTAGGCCCATGTCCAATAAGGAAAGGATGGGAACTAGGAGTGTTGCCCTAGCTTCCCTCCTATAAATACTCTTGTAAACCTTCATTTGAAGGTTGGTTGTTCAAGTTTTTCTCTTCACTCACTCTTTACGCATAACCGTCTTCATCATAACGTGTGTGTGTGTTTGGTTTACTTGTTCAATCGCCTTTATCTCTTTCTATTAAGCTTGTGTTGTAAATCTAGTGACCTAACAGTGGTATCAATCGCCAAATAGTTGGGTGAATCGTTATTGCTTTTGAAGTAAGTTTTTGGTCTTACGTGTAAATGTAACGAGAGCTTTGCTTCGCTTAAAAACTCGTTTTTTACACTTTTTAATCCAAGATTCTTGTACTTTCAATGTTTTAAGGTGTTAAAATAACTGTTTTTGGCAAAAAGTTTCAAACTTTACGCGTAGATTTACGTTTTTAAGCTTATTTTTGTTCGTGGGTGACGTTCTACGCGTAACCTGTTTAGCCATTTTAATTCATCAAGTTTCACACTTTTGTGTTATTTTGGTGATATTGACGCTATTCCATAACAAAAATCTGGTTTAGAACCAACTTTGGGAAAAATCATTTTTACGAGTAAGCTACGCGTAAGTGAAACCCTAATCTTACGCGTAACTTTATCCGTGGTTTGATCTTCAGTTTCGTGGTTTACTCCGTGTTTTCTTGCTTGGATAAGCCTGAAAATACGTCGACTTTGGATATCTTTTGCACTGTGATAGTGTAAAAGATCATTTGGGATAAAACCCTAAACTTACGCATAAGCATAAAGCTTATGCGTAGAAATCCTACGCTTAAGATTCATCTTACGCCTAAGCCTAGTCTTACGCATAAGGTAATCCTACGCATAAGTTTCTACGCCTAACTTTGTGTCTACGCATAACTTTAGTGCCTTTACCCTACTTACGCGTAAGCTAAATCTACGCGTAACTCTTGATTGTTACGCGTAACTTTGGTGTTTTTACGCATAAGTTCTATTTGGTTTCTTGTGATTTCTATGCCTAAGGACACTTCATCAACAAAGGTTCATTCGACTACAAAGATCCATTTTTACCAACACAAGTTTTCAACATGTCACAACCACCATACTCTAATTATTTCCCTTACACTTATTCTCAACGTCAACAACAACTAACTCCACAACATCAACAATGGAATCAACAACAAGCAATTTATCAACAACAATTTAATCAACAACATACTCCACAACTTGCTGCAATTCCACAACCTCAAATGGTTCAACCACCACCAAGTCTTCAAGTTCAACCCTACACAAACGAATTCAATCAACATCCATCAAGGAACACTATGAAGGAACCCACTTGGTTTGCAAAGATGTGTGAAGCTTTAAGTAGCCAACAATCAATTCATGAGTCTGGATCACTAGATAGACCTCCAATGCTCACTCCAGGAAACTACGATCAATGGGTGATAAGGTTCTTTAGATTTTGTGATCTGAAGAATCCCCATGGAAAGTTCTTAAAGAAGGTTATCTTGGAAGGTCCATTTCAGATGCCTACTGTTATCGTACCCGCCGATCCAAATGCTAATCCACCAAGAGATGAACAATCCAACATTGCTACTGTTGCCGACCTGAATGCAGAGGAACTTCTACACTATGAAGCTGATGAACTTGCAATGCAATATATCCTCTTAGGATTACCTAACCCAATTCTTCGAAGTGTTGATGCTCAAAAGACTGCAAAGGAAATGTGGGATCATATTCATCTTCTTATGGAAGGATCTGTACTCAATCAGGAGGATTTGGAATCCAAAATTTACTTGGCTTATGAATACTTCATGATTGAACCTGGAGAGACACTAGAGTCTTATCATCATCGTTTTTCAGACATCATCAATGATTTGGATAAACACAACATCATCATGCCAAGAATTGCAGTGAATACTAAGTTCCTGAGTAGTCTTGGTCCTGAATGGGAGAAGTATGTCATTTTTCTCCGTCAAGCGAAGAATATGCATCATTCTACATATGGATTGTTGTACGATTACTTGAAGCCTCATGAAAAGGAAGTTGATAGGGAAAGGATTCTCCGTGCTCAAATTGCTCCACCGATACATCCGAAAAATCAACAACTTGCCTTATATGCTCAAAACAGTTATTCTCGTCAACCAGCAACTCAACCAACTCCTACAATCACACCATATGATCCTTCATAGCCTCAATCTCAACAAACTCAATTGGTTCCATACAACAACAACAATGCTCAAGCACTTGTCAGTGAAGCTAATGAGGAATCTGATCCGTTCGAAGCACTGCAATAAGGATTTGCTATGATTGCTAATGCCTTTAGCAGTTATACCAACAAGTCCAACAACCGTATTCGTTCCTCATCTAACACAAGGAATCAAGCTATTGTGAACAATGGACGAGTTGAAGTTCAGAATCGTGGTTATGGTCGTCAGATTGGCGGTGGTCAAGGGTTTAATGATGTGGGTAGGAATAACAATCGAGCTCAAGTGGTGGAACAGGGAAATGCTCAAAATGGGTTGAATGGTCTTCGATGCTACAACTGCAATGAGAAGGGACATCTGGCTAATGCATGCCCAAATCCTAGGACTGGGGGCAGTGCATATCACAAAGAGGCTCTTCTTTTGGCTCTTAAGGATGAAGCTGGTGGAACTCTCACAAACAAAGAACAGAGCTTTATGGCAAATGCCGACTCAGATGATGATATGGAGGACTTGCAGGCCAATGCAGCTGTTATGTTGATGGCTAATATGCATGAGTTACACATGAGTGACACAGGCCCAGTATATGACACTGATGGCTTGTATCAGGTACCCGAACAAACCATATTTATCTCTGATCTCATATCTCCGCCAACATCTGAATCCGGCAAGGCTCAGAATGTTCAAAATGAGTCGTCCACATCTCATTCCGACGATTTTCAACTAGACCTCATCATTACATTTGATGATCAAGATGACCTTATGGTTTCCTTTGATACTCAAATTGACTCCGTGGTTATACTTGAGGATCTAAGTAATGATCATGTTGTGACTCACGTTGAACACACCGAACTTTTGCCTCATCCAAATTTTGCTCGTTTAATACAAGACCAACAGACCATAGTGGAAAAATGTCATGCCATTAATCAGGACTTGAAAAGCAAAAATGCACTGTTAACCAAGGATTTTGAATGTTTACAAAAGCAACTCAACTTTTTCAAAACTCAAGAAAAACGTGAAAACGGTTTTGAAGCAGCCTTTGCCAAATCTCATCAAAACGAAAAATATTTAGAGAGACAAATGTGTGATCTAGCCGCTTCGAAAAATGCTTTGTTGTCTGAAATGGAACAACTGAAACATGAACATAAAAAGCAAATTAATGCTCTCACCTTGGAAAATCAAAAAGCTAAGGCTGAGCTGTTAACTTGTCAAAAACAGTTCTCTGCATACAAAAAGCATTCAACGAAACGAATAGATGATCATCTTGAAGAAATCATCGGCTTGCAAAACAAACTTAAAGAGTTTAAAACTGTTGTTTACAAACATGGCGAGTCGGTCACAGCTATTGAAAAGTTTACTTTAAAACCCAATCCAAATGGATATGGACCGAATCTCGCTGATTACAAACCTAAGCTTTCAACCAAAGCATTCAAACCAAATCCTGAAGTTTCCAGTGCAGAATATAAAATTGATAATTCTGTTATGAGTGTTGTTGAATATCATCGTCAAGAGGAATTAGATGCAGAAGTCGAGAGTCGATCAAAATTAGAAAAAGTTGTTTACAACAAACCTTTTAACTATTCAAAAGCGGTCACTTTCGTCACACCAACGAATTCTTCTAACACACCAAGGATTATCATAAAAACGTCTGAGTCTTCTAATGACAATCCCAAACCAGATTATGCACAAACTTATGGTCCTTTACCTTCCATCAGTGAAGTAAACTCAAAACCTGAAAATCGCAAAATTCTTCGATATTTTGACCTTTTCATGGCTGACCTCAAAACTTTACAACATGAGATAGAATATCATTCTGAAATCAAAGTTCAACACTTTCAATCGCCTCTCGCGCGAGAACAAAGAGACATTTTTCAGAAAAATCTTTTACCAAATGTTAAAAATTTGAAAAGTTGTGCATTGTCTTGGGAAATGGACTTTCATAAGGAACTTGGATTGATGAAGGTCGTTTTCGAGAAAACAGAAACATCTATTTCTAATACTAAACGTAAAAGGAAAATGTTGAGAAAAGATGTTGATCGACTCTTGGAAGATGTCATCCGTGCTGATGTACATAATGTTGTGCTATTGAATTCTTTGTCATGTGCATTTGATTATATCTCTGCTGATACTGTTGATTCTGTGGTAAATGTTGAGAACACTGATAACGTGCTTCAGATAGAGTCCTTAAAAGTTGAAAATAAACGATTGTCAAACGAACTTTCAAATGCAATACGTCGTCTTAATTGGTGTCAAAAAGATATTCACGATCAACAACTTGCTTTTCAACACAAAATCGCCCAGTTGCGTGACAAATCTTCTGATCCAAAAATTGAGCAACTGGATGATCAAAACGTGTCTTTTAAGTGTCAAATCTCAAAATATGAACAAGAACTTGTAAAAGTTAAAAAGGAATATGGTGTCATATTTGATTTACTCAAAAAGACTCGTGATGAAGCATCAAATGAACTTGATCATTATCTTGCACACACTAAAGAAGTTATGCATTTTACTGGAAATATTCGGTCTGAAAATCAAGATCTAATTCACACTATCTTCAAGTTAAGAGAAATGTTAGGAAAGTATGAACAACTTCCTCCTACCGTGATTAAGAGAATAGCCCCAGTAACACTTAGTAATCGTGAACCTAGAATCACTACTACCAAATCACAAGTTGCTAACGTGCTTCATTCTACTGAAACAGGAATAGTTGGGTCTTTTCCAAACGTCCGCACTTCACAGTCTAAGAGCACTACATCGAAGAATAGGAAGTTGCGACCAAAGAAAAGATCAATAAAGAATGCTAAAGTAGAAGAACACCCTAGGACTATGAATAAGACTCATGTTGCTTCCACTATAGATATTGCGTCTGGCACATGTAATAGAAATAGTGATGTAACGAATGCTAAACCTTTAAGCACTTTTGATATTCAGTTTGATGCACCTTGTGTTATTTGTCGTAAAAGTATGAATTATGATTGTCATGATAAATGTGTTGCTAAAGCTATCATCTCTCGTTTAAGGAATCCTAAGAACCGGAATACCTATAGGCCCTCTAATCTTTCTAAGTATGTGCTTGGTAGACCGCCCTCTTTAGATTCTAAGAAACGCTTTGTTGTCCCTGTAGCTCCAGTTTCACCTCCTAGGAATGTAGTACCACCTAGTGCATTCACTAAGTGTAAAACCCTAAAATCTCAAACATGTTAAATGACTACTTTGCCCTCAAACGTAAAAAAAATGTGAAATACGTAAATTTGCGTCAAGCTCATTTATTTTATATTGACACTTAAATATAAGATATTAAATAAGAATAACCAATTTTATTCACTAGAAAAATATTACACATTGTACAAGTCATTTGGACCTAATCATTAAAACAAATTACAAGACAATTAAGACTAAATTACAATCATAATTAAGGTAAATTGAAATTTTAATAACTTGGTCTCACCCCCTCCCAAATTTCGCCCAAACAAACACCTACCACCCTAATAGGTCATTTCCATTTATGCTCCCATTTAATCTCATCATCACTACCATATTTATCTATTCTAACAAAATCACAAACCCTAACCGAATCACCCAAAACACACACAAAAATCCACCACAACTCCATACGAATTTCTGAAAGGGACCTAGCATTTTTCTGGGGTTCTTCATCATTAAGAGTAGCTGGGAAAAATAGGTTTTGGTTTGTTGGAGGCCTGGTCTATTTGTTGTCGAATTTTGTTCATACGCAAGGTAAAACTCATTATAATTCATACGACCCTCCATAAATTCATTTTCCATTTTTTCTGAATTCCTTACATCATATGTGATCTGTGAAAATTGATTTCAAGGTTTTTGGAGTCGCGTTTCTATTCTTTGGAATTTTGGAGTCGTTTTATCCTAACCGAGAGGAATAATTTCATCCAAATAAGTGTTCTAAACGTTCTAAAATTTATATGGTATTTTTCTCATCTTATATTAATTCTATAAGTTCCAAATAAAATAATAAAACGAACCATGCATGGTATACGAATTATTGGAGAATTAAACCCTAAAAACGTGTTAAAACCCTAAATAATTAGAAACGAATTTTCTGGGAATGAAGACTATTTTTCTTGGACTCTATATAATGTGTATTAACTCTGAAAAATGGTGTTTCGAATTTTGAAGCTTTGATGATGTTATATGAATTTATCCTAATCGCTATCTATGGAAAAGGGAAAATAAAATAAGGAAACCTTAAGGATCGACCTAGGGTTTATGTTATGGTCTAGATCTGACCTTAATGATGGAATAATGATTGGTTTTGATTTGGGGAATTAGGGTTAGGGTTTGAAGATTTTATTGTATTACCGATTGAGTTTTCAAAATAAAAAGGGGTTATTTCGTAAATTATAAAACTTGGGGATTATTTTGTAATATACTTTGGACCAGGGGGTGTTAGTATAAAATGTAATATGAGGACCTTTTTCGTAAAATATGTGACTTAGGGGTTTATTTTGTAAATCGGGTAAATTTGTAAACCAAAATGTAATTAGTAAAAATAGAGGGGCTTGTTGGTAATTCTGCAGGAAACTTGGGGGTATTTCGTATAAATAAGGATAATGAGGGTGTAATATGTAAAATTGGACACTTAAGGGCTTGTTGTGTAAATATGCTAAATATGGAAACCTGCTAATTATGGAAAGTTGCTAAATATGGAAAGAAAGTTCCTAAAATAGAAAGTTACCTAAAATAGAAAATTAAAATGGAAAGAGTTCTAAAATGGAAAGCCGTCTTAAACGAGTAATCTGATTCTTATAGAACGTTATTTTAATTCATATAGGTTCCCGGCAGGATTGATCTCTTTCTTGATTTTACTTTCATTGTGTTTTGCTTCGAATAAGGTACAGATATTCTGACCTTATCTCTTAAGGTTTCTCGTGATTCTTATACATCTTTCGATATTAGCTTGAACTGTTACGTTGTACTCTAAGCCTCATAATTAGGGCTTCCTTATGACTTTGCTATGCTCCCTTTGATATGAACATTTGATATGAACCTTTGATATGAACCTTTGATATGAACCTTTGATATGAACCTTTGATATGAACCTTTGGTATGAGCCTTTGATATGAAACTTTGATATGAAATATGATATGAACCCTTATGATATGAATATGCTTTGACCCTTCACCATGTCGATACAGCAAAATTTGTTTCCTAGTCGAAGGTAACTGACCGTGTCATTGATGCACCAATGGCATGACTCCGCGTGTGCAGTGATGTTGTACACCGTCCCCATTTTGATTTGATTATGAGCTCACTATATGTATATGATTTGGCCATTATTTGTTTTGGGGGGCGTATGGATGCATCCTAGATTTGATTTTTTTCGAGGGATTTAATCTGATTGGAGCTTTGTTTGGTGAATGATGTCGGGTGCAATCCGCGTCTTCACATTTCTGGGAGCTAGCTACTCCATTTGTTACTGAGGTCTCCCCTTCTATTATGTATGGTATTCCGAGGTCACCCATCCGAATACAATGGCTACTTATGATATGATATGATATGTTTCTAAGGCTCGTGGTAGATTCGATAACCCTTACACTTTTGATAAACCTATATTGTACCTTCTGTATTCCCCAACGCACCATAATCACCGTATTACATTTGTTCATTACTCAATACCCTTATATGATTTACTTGTACCAAGATATAGATACTCCATTATATTGATCTGTCACACTTTCATTCCGTTACTTCAGACTATGGTTCCATTCACGTACCGGGTTATATGTTATTGGATTTGATTATGATATTCATGTTTATATGACTACTGTTTACTCTGTACGATATGTATGTATGCGATATAAGATTTACCTGTTGTCATCCGATGATATGCTATCTTACTGTTATGTGATCCTTTGATTTGTCTGGTAACCGTGCTTGTGTGAAATCAATCGTTGATCTGTTTATCTTTGGTACCTCGTTCAATTAATCTCGTGTACTATGACTATCCGTGGTGTCCTTATCTGCTTGTTGTTGACCGCCATGTTTGCATCTCTGTTTATATGCCTACGGTTTGATTGGGTAAATGGTTCCACTTATGAAGTCTAGCTTGTTAACTTGTTTAATTGCCCTGCTATGTATTTAATTAATTTAATTATAGTGTTCATATTGTATCCTTACTTGTTACGTGTGACTGCCATGTTTTGACTACCGTTATGATACTGTTCATGTCTTCATTAAGAGTTTTGACCTGTGTGAATTGCCATGCTCACTGTTTTATTTATTGCTTCCGCTTTTCTGTAGATATCTGTTTGGCTTGTATGTATTTTCATTTCAGATTTTGTTTAGCTTTCGCTTTGTTATATCTGTTCACTGGGCTTTTTAAGCTCAGCCGCATTTCTTTTCCTGCGGCAGGTTTTAGGTTTGAAGATGGACTTTGATTGGGCTGAGAGTTGGATTATCTGAGTGGACTAACCCTAGTTACCTTGTTATTTGGACTTATTTTGACGGGCTATTGTTTTGAGATTTTTCATTTTATTTTTTAGACATATTGGATTTTGTATTGTAAGTCATTCGTCTATATGACTTGGTATTTTATTCTTTGAGGCTTTCACTTGTATAATTTTATTTGTATGTTCTGATATGACACCAGAATGTGACACTTCTACCCTTGTCGGGTTGGGGTGTTACACTAAGACTAAAGCAAATACTAGTTGGAGATGGCAGAAATGAATATATAACACACTAGGATTTAAATGGATACCTAAAGCTATTGATGTGTGTATTTCTACTATAACTGCTCCGGAACCCTCTAACATTTCGGGTTCCACATCTACTTCTATTCCATCTGTGTCGTCTGTGTGTAATGCAGGCGATACAGATCATTCTCTGGAATGTTGATAGCGGATGTTCCCGACACATGACAGGCAACCTTAAACTGTTATCAAACTTTATTGCAAAGTTCATTGGCACTGTCAGGTTCGGAAATGATCACTTCGCAGCTATCATGGGCTACGGAGACTATATCAATGGGAACATCGAAATTAGCAGGGTTTATTATGTGGAAGGCCTCGGTCACAATCTGTTTTCAGTAGGTCAGTTCTGTGATGGAGATTTGGAGGTTGCTTTCAGGGAGAAAACTTGTTTCATTCGTGATCTACAAGGAAATGACCTTATGTATGGCTCGCGTAATTCCAGTCTTTACACTATCTCTATGCAAGACATGGTTGCTTCTTCTCCCATCTGCTTACTTTCAAAGGCAACATCAACAAAATCCTGGCTATGGCACCGTCGTCTCTCACATCTAAACTTTCAAACCATCACCAACCTTGCTCGACACAAACTAGTTGAAGGACTCCCACGATTTGGGTATTCTAAAGATCACCTTTGCTCAGCTTGTGAACAAGGCAAAAGCACTCGTGCTCATTTTCCTTCAAAGGTGGAACACAGCTCTCAGCATGTGCTTCATCTTCTTCACATGGATTTGTGTGGCCCGATGCTCGTGCAAACGATCAATGGCAAACGCTACATCTTAGTAATTGTTGATGACTATTCACGCTGGACTTGGGTCTACTTTCTTCGAAGCAAAGATCAAGCTCCACAGATGATCATCACCTTTCTCACGAAAATACAAGTTCAGCTACGAAACACCGTTCGACAAATCAGAACAGATAGAGGCACTGAATTTGTTAACCAAACTCTTCGTGAATTTTATGAGAAAGTGGGAATTCAGCATCAGACATCTATTGCACGTACACCAGAACAAAACGGAGTTGTTGAAAGACGAAACCGAACGTTAGTGGAAGCTGCAAGAACAATGTTAATCAATGCTAAACTTCTAGATTACTTATGGGCAGAAGCTGTATCTACTGCATGCTATACTCAAAACCGTTCTATGATTACAAAATGCCACAACAAAACACCTTTTGAGCTTGTCCACAATAGAAAACCGAATCTCAAACACTTTCATGTTTTTGGATCTCTTTGCTATCCGAATAATGATCGTGATGACTTTGGAAAGCTCAAAGCCAAAGCTGACTTTGGAGTCTTTATAGGATATTGTGATAATTCTAAAGGTTTCGAATCGGAATCGTCGAACAAAGGAGGTTATGGAAACGATTCATGCTCATTTTGATGAACTTACGGAAATGGCTTCTGAGTATAACAGCTTGGAACCCGGACACAACCGCTTAAACTTCCCCCAAACCCCATCATCAGCTGAACAAAGCCCCCCAGCTTACTCGTCAATAAATGGAAAGGTTATTTGCTCCGCTGTTCAGTGACGATATTGATGAACGTGATCCAGGTGTATCCGCATTTGCTCAACCGATAATACTCTTATACCGATACACTGCTACAACAACTACGGTTGAAGAAGCACCACCAGTTGACTCCAACACAACAGTTGAACAAACCGCATCCAACAATGATGAACGGTGATGATGTTCGAATGAAGTACCCCCACCCGCAGATTTTGATCCAAATGCGTTCTTTAACCCGTTTGCTAATGAGACTGCTACACCAGATGTCGCAGAATCTTCAACAAGCCATTTGAATCCTCAAAATCTGCACAATGTATACCAACATCAACCCTCCACACATAGATGGAAAAAAGACCATCCTCTGGAAAATATTATTGGCAACCGAATCAACCGGGTCGTTACGAGACAACGTCTTCACACAGACGGTGAACATTGCATTTATGCACTCACTGTTTGCCAATCTGAACCTAAAAACATCAAAGACGCAATGACAAAGGACAACTGGATTGAATCCATGCAGGAAGAACTCAACCAATTTAAACGTCTTGAAGTATGGGAACTGGTTGAAAGACCAACAGGGGTCTTCGTCATTGGTCTTAAATGGATTTGGAAAAACAAATTGGATGCTGAAGGAAACGTTATCAGAAATAAGTCACGTCTGGTGGCTAAGGGTTATCGTCAGGAAGAGGGTATTGACTTTGAAGAATCTTTTGCTCCGGTTGCTCGTCTTGAGGCTGTTCGGATTTTTCTGGCATTTGCGGCTCACATGAACATCACGGTCTTTCAGATGGATGTCAAAACTGCTTTTCTCAATGGACAACTGAAAGAAACGGTTTATGTCAGTCAGCCAGAAGGATTCATTGATCCAGAGTTCCCTAATCATGTCTATAAACTGAAGAAAGCTCTCTACGGTCTCAAACAAGCCCCTCGGGCGTGGTACGATAAGTTATCATCTTTCCTCATTGCCAATAATTTTACCAAAGGTTCAGTCGACCCAACTCTTTTCATACAATATCACGGGGAACATATTTTAATTGTTCAAATTTACGTGGATGACATCATTTTTGGGTCAACACATAAAAAGTACTCAATCGCTTTTGCAAAACTAATGAAGAAACATTTTGAAATGTCAATGATGGGTGAACTTACGTTCTTTCTAGGACTACAAGTTCATCAATCACCCCGTGGTATTTTCTTGAGTCAGTCCAAATATGCCCTTGAATTGTTAAACAAATTTGGAATGAATACCTGTGACACCTATGCCACTCCAATGGCTCATACCAAGAAGCTAGACGCTGATTTACATGGGAAATTGGTTGACCCTACCAAATACCGTAGTATTATTAGGTCTCTCATGTATCTAAACAGCATAGACCGATATTGTCTTTGCCGTATATCTTTGCTCCGTTATCAGTCGCGACCAACTGAAACCCACCTCTCTGAGGCTAAAAGAATCCTCCGATACATCAAGGGAACCATTAATTTGGGAATCTGGTATCCGAAGGATTCTGGTTTTGAACTAATCGCTTTTTCAGACGCTGACCACGCAGGATGCTTAGACTCACGGAAAAGTACCTCAGGAGCTTTACAATTTCTTGGTGACAAACTGGTGTCATGGCAATCGAAGAAGCAGGATTGTACATCGCTGTCCTCAACCGAAGCTGAATATGTAGCCATGTCGGCGTGTTGTGCTCAAGTCATTTGGATGAGAACACAACTCAAAGACTATGGTTACGTATTTGACAGAATCCCGATGTACTGCGACAATCGGAGTGCCATTGCGATCTCGTGCAACTCAGTTCAGCACTCGAAATCAAAGCACATCGATCTTCGATATCATTTCATCAAGGATCACGTGGAACAGGGTACTGTTGAATTATATTTTGTGGGTACAGAATACCAATTGGCAGATCTTCTCACCAAAGCCTTGCCTCCCGCTAGGTTTAATGAGTTGGTCCACCGGATTGGTATGAGGTGTTTGACTCAAGAGGAATTGGATGAACTCCTAAAACAGTCTTAAAAACCTGTCAAACACCAAAATCTCTTTTGTAAATATTTTTCAAAAACAAAATACAAAAATATAAAATATTATAAAACAACAAAAATATTCTTCTATCTATTTTCTTTCAACATGGCAAGTACATTTCTTCCGTCAACACTATAATCTTTCAAAATTCAGTATTTTTTTCCGATCAAGTGTTGAGGGGGAGAAAATTAATTCTTAACTGTTTCAAAATCATCCGTGTACTTGCATGTTACTCTATTCGGTTGTTTCTTGTATCAATGGTGGTAAACTTTTCTGGTTCAACTGACACTCCTCGGACTAAAATTTATAACCTTTGTTTGGTAACCAAAATGGAAGTTAAATGGCTTTGTATGAAAAAGGAAAAGGTGGAGGGACCAAAACTGCAAAAAGTTTAAAGTTACTTTTAATAAAAACTCTTCCACCTAACTTTTTCATCACATTTATTACTCTTAACCAACATATCCTACGCATATAATTCGTTCAAGAAATCTGTGTTTTTGGATCATCATTTTGTAAGTTGTTTCATAATCTTAACGTGTTTTTAAACATTGGTTTTGATTTTTACATGAATCCAACGGTCGAAACGTTGTATAATCTTGTTTTTGTGTTCTACGCGTATGCGTATGAACACATGATCAAGATTGTGTGTTTATGGTTAAAAGGACAGTGTCAAAACGTTTCTAAGACATAAATGATACCATTTTAATCATCAAACTCACCCATAATCACGAATTGAATGATTTGTGAAATTAGGGTTTATGCGTGGTTTTGGGTATTTTCAAATGTGAATGTTTTTGGTCAAAAAGATTGTTGTGTGATGTTGTTATCATAATGAATTAATGTTATCTAAACTCTATAACAACCCAGAAACACTAATTGATGGTGAATTAGAAATTAGGGTTTAAAGTTCTTGAGTTTGGGTATTTTTTGATTCACCACGAATTGGATGTTAAAACTTGGTTAATAGACTCTCACAACACCTAAGACCTACCAGAAAACGTTTGGTGCAAATCCTATGGTTAGAAATCTTATGCGTAATTCATAAACTTTAGGGTTTTGACTTACGCGTATGTGTTTCTACGCGTAAACTGTTTAACATGTTTTCATGCCATAATCTGTTTAAAATGAAGATATGTGTTAAGATTGATGATATGATGATTTTATTTCAGGCTTGCTACGCATAAAACTCAGAATCAAGGTCTTTGTTACTCTACGCATAAGGATCACCTTACGCGTAGAAAGTTATGCGTAAGAGAAATTTTACGCGTAACTGTTACGCGTAAAGGTCTACAATGGGACTACGCGTATCCTGTGAAGGATATGCGTAAACAGTGACTCTACGCATAAGGTTTACTCTTACGAGTAATCCTTACGCGTAAGGTTTATATACGCCTACGCTTAAGTTTTACGCATAAGGTTCTCCTGTTCCTACGCGTAATATTTCTTACGCGTAAGTCAGGATCCTACGCGTAAGCTTACATCTACGCGTATACTTATCTTGTTTACGCATAAGCTACTATTCCTACGCATAAGCCTTGATCAAACCTTCGTTTTGAATTGTTACGCGTGCAAACCTGTAAATAAATGAATCATAACGTCACGAATCCAAAAATGTCACTAATAAAATTAAACGTTTGATATGTTGTGAACTATAAGTGATAACCTAAACTTTAATACTTAAAGTTAACTAACTCACGAAATGTTTCACGGCGTCATTGGACTATTGGACAAACAAGTGACTTAGGACTCGTAACAATCATTAACACTGTACATTCAAAAATTAGACAATAAAACCTTCGTTGACTAACATTATGTCTTTCGATATGTTGGTTCTTTTGGCTAATGTTATTTCGAGATCGGACATGGCTGCTCAAATGAATGTGGATGCACCTGAGGTTCTCACAATTGTTGATATCTTCCCTAATGGCTATCCAAGAAAGATTGTAAAGAACAATCTCAGAGTTGACTTTGAAACCCTCACATGCTCAAAATCTTCTTGCTTGATTGCTGTGGATATTCTTAAGAACCATCCGTACCAGAATATGCTCTCACACTCTGCTACAGTACCGGAGATCTACATACAACAATTCTGGAATTCAATGCAAAGGATCAAAGGTCAAAGTGCGGTGACTGTGATGCTCAATCACAAACAAATCACCATCACACAAGCAGATCTACGGGCTGTTCTTCTAATTCCTGAAATCGAGCCAACCGACTTTTATGCCACACCTACTGAAGAGACAGTTCTGAAATTCCTGATTGATATTGGCTATGATGAAGCTTCAGGAATAATCACTAAGCATTCTCATGTGGAGCTTAAGAACATTCCTCAACCGTGGAGAACCCTCTACATCATCATTACCAAATCGGTCTCTGGTCGTGATAGTGGTTATGAGCATCCCAAGCTCATGGAACTACAAATCTTCTGGTCTTTAATCAACAAAAAGGACATCGAAATTGAAGCCTTTGCTATGGGAAGACATGATGTCATTTCACAAGAAACTTGGCTCAAAGATTCCCTATGTCAGATACACAAAATTGTTGATCCAGAGAGCACTTGGACTTCATCCCGACATTCCACAGAGGCTCAATGACCCAGATAATCACGATATGTTGACTGAGCCTACCCTATCAGTCATAATCAAGGAATCGTCAACAAAGAAACAGGGTGCCGTGCTGCCTGATCACCTTCTGACAAATGAAATCAAAAAGCTTGAAACATACAAAAGGTATCAAGTAGCAGTACGAGAAGGCAAAGTTGGTCATCTCGATGATAAGCCTTCTGGAACACCTACTAGGAGAACCAGAAGAGGAAGTGCTGGAAGTGCGACAAGCACTGAGAGTCAGAGGATGTTTCCCAGAAGGAATCCTCCACGAAAGGGGACAGTTTCCGCCAAGGAAGTTGTTCCTATTCCCGTATCTAAGCCTGAACCGCAGAGAAAGCTAATGGACGAGGACTCGGAGGCTACTGAATCAGATGAAGAGACTTTCTACTCTGAATCTGCAAGCGAAACACCTCCTTCAGCAGCTAAACCTCCAAGTCCACCAACGTGACAAAGGAAAAGGGAAGACTCATGTACTTGTGCCTTATGAAGAAAGCTCAGATGAAGAAGAAGAGCAACTGGATACTTCATACAGGAAGAAGTTCAAATTCCTTAGACTCCAACACGTGGCAAAAGAATTTGCAAAAGAACAAATGGGTGGACCCGGAGGGTCAAGTGGTGCAGCTCAACCTTCACCAGGTCCTGATGCGGTTAATCAACCCGATAAGGGATCTGGTGCCACCAATTTGGTACAACAACAGACACGTGTCGAAGATACTCTTGAGTATGATTTGAAGAACCAGAATCTGAGAAGTTAGAGAAGGTAAAAGCTGATGAAGAAGCTGCAGCCAAAGCTGATGAACAAGCTAAGTCGGCAATGAAGAAGATGTTGAGTATGATACGTTTCTTCTAGATAGTCCTGCACGATCAAAGGAAGAAACTTCTGAACCACCAAAGGACCCGGAGTCTCCTCACATCTCATCATCATCAGATTCTTCTTCTCACTCTTCACCACCACCATCAAAGAAATCAACAAAATCATCATCCAGATCAGTAAAGAAGCCAACTCCATCTTGGATCTCTCAATCTAAGAATCGAATCGTTAAAGCTGTCAAACGAGTCAGAGAGAAAAATATTACTAAGAAGAAGTTAGATTTTCTTGCTGACCAGATCCAGTATCTTCATAATGAGCAAGACGAGATGAAAGTTGAAAGGGAGTATGTCCAGAAGCTCATGAAGGATGATCTTCAAGGGAGCATGGACGAGATGATAAAAGGATACACTCACAAGTTCTTAATGGAGGTCATTCCGAAACAGACAAAGGAGATGTATACCAGACAACTTTATCCGAATCTCTTACACTTAGCCAAGCAAGCCATGAAATCAACTCCGATGAATTTGAGCATCAATCCAGTTGAAACTACAATCTTCTCAGATGATGAATTAGTAAACCGGCTGGTAGCGCAAATGTCAACACGCTCTGCAATGTTTGCCTCCCATGAAACTAAACTGTTTGAAGCATTGTTGGAATACCAACTCAAGTCATCATTCAGAGAAGAGGCTATAAGGCCTAAGCGTTCAAGAGATGATGAAGACAAAGATCAAGATAAGGATAAGGAGCCTAAACGCACAAAGTAGTCTGGTGAATCATCTTCGATTAAGTACTCAATGCCGCCTCCACCACAAAGGACTCCAGCTCAACAAAGATCTCCTCCCCTCTCTTCTGCTGATAAACCTCAGGATTCTGAGTTACCACCCCAGACTCAAAAAACCGGTGACCACTTTGAGTATATGGGTGGTGACGATGAAGAATACCATGAGCCCCAACAACAACCCGCCTCACCCGACAAAGTACAGAAACCAGAATCCTCATCTAGGCCTAAGAAAAAGAAGAAGAAGGCGCCCAAGGCTGACGTCCTATCCTGCCTAGATGAAGATAACACAGAGGAATTTGAATGGTTCTCTACTCTTGTTAATTCCACTCCCTACCCTGCTGAAGGTCAAGATCTGGTAGACGGTAATACATTGGAGCATGCAAAGATACTGCAAGAAAAATTCCGAGTAAAGAAGATGACGAAATCTGAGTTGCGGAGAATCAAGAATGAAGCTTTTCAACTGGGGAAAGATAGCTCAGAAAGTGCCATCGAGGTCGAATATCACCTTGACAACATTGCTCGAGCTATGTCTAATAACATGGATTGGCTCAACCCAGAAGCAAACATCGACTTTACGAAGCGGGACAACCCTCCATATTACACCGACTGGTCTAAACCACTACCAACGATCGGCCAACCAGATCAGCCTAGGATCCCATTCAGATATTTCTTCAACAAAGACTTGGAATTTCTTCTTCACGGTGGCGATGGTTCAAGGAAATACGCTACATCCTTGACACTTCCATTCCCAGCAGCCGAATACTCAAACTGCATAGCTATCGAGGAAAGAGCTAATCACTTGTTCTCCAACAAAGTGGAAGCATACGACCGAGATGCAATGTACGGGATTCATCATTGGCCGGAACGCCGAAGAATCTACTACAGAAGCTGCCAGGTTCAGAAGTCTCAACATGCAGTGTTCAGTACTAAAAACATTGTTGCCATCAAACACGTTGATCTTTCGTCCAAATGGGACTACACGTATCTCAAGAATATTGTGGTCAAAAGACAAGACGAAAGAGATTATGCATTCTCTGAAGCTGACTTTGAGAATTTGTCTATCAACGACATCGAAGACATGTACCTTGCCAAAGTACAGGGTCGTATGAGACAATTCTCCACTGAAGTACAACGTGAATTCATCAAGTCAGTGCTCATCTTCATCAGACGCATAGTTATCAAAGAACGTGTAGAAGATCTCCAGCTTGCAGTTGAATCTTATCAGACTCGTGTAAACTTCACTCCACCACAGCTTGATCTTCCCGACATCAACCAGCTCTCACAATTTACACTCATCAGCAAACCATTCGGCGTCGTTTACCGCAGTGAACTTCAAAGAAATTGCTTGATGACGTGCAGAGATCTTCACAAGTTTGGAGATCACACTTTGAAGATGGTTAGGGACGGATTGGCTTACCGGTTGAAGGATATACATCAGAAGATTGGGTCTCCTAAGCGATGGAATTCTCAGGATCGAAGGGATGTGAAGAGGATCATCACCATGATTGATGAACGGTTGTATAGAAGGGATCAGTTCAGAAGATTGGAAAGCTATGTTGGTGGTCGACCCAGGAGAAACATCATCGGCTTTCAACGCCCGATTCACATTCCTGGCGACATCTCTGGACTACCTGGTACCCCTTGAACTGCTTCTTTCATTATAAATTTGGATGTATGATCTATTATGTCGATGGCTTGTGCACACATTACAGTGTACAACCCGTACTTGTAAATAAAGGACCCTGTGGTACGCTTCAGTGCCACAATCCTTATAAAAGGAGCGAAAGCTTCTTACTTTTGAGTAAAACCTATCAAACCTTTCAGTTTTCAAGGTTTTGCTCAAAAGAACAAGTACTTTCCCTTATGATTTTCAAAACCTCAACCGTTTATATCACTCGTTGAGGGGGAGTACTTGACTTAAAACTTTGTTCACAAATTGTTCACAGTGGTCATTCTTCCCGCAACACTCGAAATGATCATATTTATTCTCAACTTTTCAAAAATAACACTTTATATGCCATTTTTGAGGGGGAGAAAATACGTGATAAGAAATATGTTGTGTTTTGCTATATGAATTCTCGTGTGAAAAGACTTTAACCCAAGAATTGACGAGATCTTAACCGTCAGTAACTCGAAAAGACTTGTCCGAGTAGAATGTACCATTCGAGAAACTCTTGGTAGACATGAACCTTGACGGGTTTGACAACCTTTCGGGGTTGTCCACACCTTCAAGATAGTTATTAGAGTTAGTTGTCACCTAAAAGCTGATAATGCAACTCTTTAACTATGCCACGCAACCGTGTCTCGCGGGGGAATGTCTATCTTGAGTCGATCAATTCAAAAGTGCGCGCTCTTTCCTCACTGTGCAGTTTTTCGTCAAAACTCTAAAGCACATGTGGAGGGGGAGTATTTCTGTTAAAAGATAAAACTCTCACAGTTGTTCAAACATGATTTTTCATTTACAAACCCTTTAAGAGATTTTCTTCAAAACGGTTTTATGGCAACATAGGTTAGTCATGGAGTTATAAGGTGACTAAGGTTAGGAATAACCGTCCTATGATCCGCCAGAGCCGGAGGGATCTACCCAAGGACACCACAAATAGTTAGAATTTAGAAGTCCTTAAGTATGATTATAAAAAGGAAAATTGAGAATCGGAGAAAGAAGGAGTTGAAGAATTAAAAAGAAATGCAAAGAAAAGGGTGAAAAGAAATAGCCCTCCAGATTATTCAACTTAGGGCAGACACCGGGTTCAATTCATATGCTACTGTTTGTCACTAGATGACACCGGTATTGAAGACTAAAAGTCGTCATGGACCAAGTGACGCATGCACTAAACCTTCTTAACCACTCAAGTTTCTCTCAACAGAAGCTTGTTTCATTCTCACAGGGAACCCTACGTAAACTATCGGCTTTCTCTTAGAGATTTCTGGTATTGAAGAAGGAGACCCTCTCCCTAGTCTCCGCTCAGGAAAACCAAAATGCACTATTGAGTCTAGAGCCACGAGATTCATCAAAAGATCTCTTAGGTACACTTGACATTTCATCACTTGATATTCAACAATAAGAATTTCAGTGGTACATTATCGAGTCCTTCACAGATCTTAGCAATCTGTCGAGAACATTTATGAGAGGTTCACATTTGTGATCCTCAGTGATTGAATGGAAACTCCTGCCAGGGTCAACATCAAACAGCCCTGACAGCAGGTCGCTTCGGCAACTCCCCGTGGATTGCGCTTAGTGGTCTCAAACGGTCTACAGTCGTGAGGTGATGCTTCGGTGTACCTCAGCGACTCATCTGAATCGTAGGTGTACTTCGGTACATCGTGTTATCTCACTTGTGGGACTCCGATTCAGGAACAGCCTTTGTAAGAATTAGAGTTTTGTTTTCACACTATGCTGTCAACACTCTCGAAGTTCAAACTTGTAAGTGCCGGAATCCGCTTATTACTAACCGTTTTAATGTTTACTTCTTATGGAAGCTCTGGAGCGGAATGATCGTGCAGATTCTCCACTTGTTCACACCAACAACATCATCAAAGAAGTTCTATCTTAAAGCAACACAAAAGTCAGAATGATTCTTCGTCAAATCAAAGAATCTACAAAGTTAAAGACTTAAAGAACTTCATCAGTACCGTAATCCAACGTTAAAGAGTGTGTGAGCATGTTGGAGAAAGACGTGGAGACACTGAAGCAGCGAAGCAGACCTGAGGCAGACTTGATGCAGAAAACAACAACATACTATCACTTTCATCACAAAGAACAATGATCAAAGAACAAAGTTAAAGATGACGTCAAAGCATAACTGTTCAAAGAAAACTATCTCGCTACACTGGGGAGATGGTTCGAATCAAGTCAATTCTTCTCACAAGAAAGAAGAATGTTAGAAGACGTCAAAGCTACTATTACATCAACGCCTTCACCGTTTTTAATCACCAACACTTGAGGGGGAGATTGTTGGAATCACTCCTAAACCATAATCAAGTGTTAGTAATTAATATGTAATAGGTAGCTTAATTATGGCCTTTATGTTTGTTATTAGCCTTAAGCTTATGTAGAAGGCCCATGAGCTTAGGCCCATGTCCAATAAGGAAAGGATGGGAACTAGGAGTGTTGCCCTAGCTTCCCTCCTATAAATACTCTTGTAAACCTTCATTTGAAGGTTGGTTGTTCAAGTTATTCTCTTCACTCACTCTCTACGCATAACCGTCTTCATCATAACGTGTGTGTGTGTTTGGTTTACTTGTTCAATCGCCTTTATCTCTTTCTATTAAGCTTGTGTTGTAAATCTAGTGACCTAACAGGCTCAGCCCTCTCTAAACATTTCTGGACTGAAGCAGTCAAAACAGCCTGTTACACCCAAAACAGGTCAATCATTGTCAAAAGACATAACAAAACCCCATATGAGATATTCAAAGGTAGACATCCTGATATCAGTTACTTTCATGTGTTTGGATGTCCTGTGTTTATTCATAACCACAAAAATCATCTAGGCAAGTTTGATGCTAAAGCTGATGATGGATACTTTCTAGGTTATTCACTGATCTCCAAAGCCTTCAGGGTATTTAACACAAGGAGACAACAAGTTGAGGAAACCTTTCATGTCACCTTTGATGAGAGTTCTGAAAGCATCAGGTTCACCAACACCTCAGTGGAGGAAATAGGAATTGATAACTCATCAAGATATCCTCCTGATGAGTATAACAGTAAAATCAGTTCCTTATACCAAGCTGATGCTGACATCTCATATTATATCTTACCTCACAACCTTCCCCAACCAACTATCAGTGAATTCATTGATAACCAATCAGTCCCTACTGGGATAGGTAATACTGAACCAAATGTTCAGGAACCTGTTATTCAAGAACCTCAACCTGAACAAGACATCTCAATAGATGATCTTAATGATTTTGTGGCCCCTGCACCTGAACTCACTCCTGAGTTTCCAGTGACCTCTTCAAGCTCAGATCCTAGACCACAAAGTAAGTGGACAAAATCTCAGGACATTGAGCTTGTAAACATCATTGGTGAACCCACTGAGGCCATGCTTACAAGAAGCATGGCTGCTAAACTAACTGCAACTTCAGCAAATGAATTTCTATATGCTGATTACCTATTAGAAATAGAACCCAAAAGTGTCACTGACGCTCTAAAACACCCAAGCTGGGTTCAGGCCATGCAAGAAGAACTTCAACAGTTTGATAAAAACAAGGTCATGACTTTGATCAAATGTCCTCAGGATGTCATTTTCATAGGAATGAAGTGGGTTTTCAGAAACAAAACTGATGAAAACGACACTGTCATTAAAAACAAAGCCAGACTTGTAGCCAAAGTTTATAGTCAACAAGAAGGCATTGACTATGATGAGACATTTGCTCCTGTTGCAAGAATGGAAGTGATACGCGTACAACGCGCATTCGGGGTCAAAGGAACTTCCTTTTCGTCGAGCAAGTTTTTCAACACCCTAGGCACCGAACCTAATCGTTGTAGTGTAGTATTAGGGAAAGCCTCGGGAATTGATATCGTTCTCCAGGGGAAATTACATACTAGCACCTCACAAGTGGTGTTTGGATACTCTCATCTCTCGGGTGTATATGAAATATATCAAGTTGGAAATGGAAGATAAACACTCATTAACCGGTCCTAGTACATAGATTACCATAGGCTTGAGACTAGATCAAACCTCCATAGCTTTGGTGTAAGAACCTAAGAAAAACTATCCAAGAGGTCTTTTAAAGGGTTGTAACGTTAGGCTTACGATAGGGAAACAAAGGGTTTGGTGGGATAGGCGATTTAGTGGTGGCAAGTCAAAAATTTGTATGTTACAAGCATGAGAAGAATGGCGTTGTTAAGCCAAGACTCGACACTCTAAACTCTAGATAAATTGAAACAAACGAACATAAATTTAAAGATAGATGTAGGATGGTAGCCCATATGTTTTTTTATTTTCTTTTATTTTTGATACACTTTACTCTACCATCCTCTACGATAACATCAAAATAATAGGGATTTATAGGCACATCCCTACACTTGAGTTTTTATTACTCTAACACTAATTTGACCCGAATTAAGATAAAAAAACTTGGAGTACATTATTACGCAAATAAACTCTCATCTCTCGGTTGTATATGAAATATATCAAGTTGGAAAGGGAAGATAAACACTCATTAACCGGTCCTAGTATATAGATTACCATAGGCTTGAGACTAGATCAAACCTCCATCGCTTTGGCGTAAGCACCCAAGAAAAACTATCCAAGAGGTCTTTTAAAGGGTTGTAACGTTTGGCTTATGGTAGGGAAACAAATGGTTTGGTGGGATAGGCGATTTAGTGCTGGCAAGTCAAAAATCTTTATGTTACAAGCATGAGAAGAATGGCGTTGCTAAGCCAAGACTCGACACTCTAAACTCTAGATAAATTGAAACAAACGAACATAAATTTAAAGATAGATGTAGGATGGTAGCCCGTATGTTTTTTTCATTTTTTTTCATACACTTTACTCTACCATCCTCTACGGTAACATCAAAATAATTGGGATTTATAGACACATCCCTACAATTGAGTTTTTATTACTCTAACACTAATTTGACCCGAATTGACATGATCAAAACACTTGGAGTACATTATTACGAAAATAAAGGGAATTTAAATTTAACATTCCTTCCTGTCATTTCATAACATTTAACTTTTCCCATGAGTCCTAATCGTCCCAAAACTGTGTACAAAGGATATGACTCGACTTAGCAACTTATGCAAGCAACTAGATAATTGAACTAAGGGTTTAGTATGATAAAAATAATGCACTAAAAGTGAGTGCATAGAAGGTAGGCTAAGGCGATTTGGGTGTACATTTGGGGGTGGATTGTAAACAACGCTCTTCATTGATATTCTGAAAACCGGAAACATCACGAGAACGCTAAAAGGATAGGCTCTGAGGGGTTAACTAGGGTTATCGTGTACTAAAGATGAGTACAACGCAAGGGTGTGGGGGAATTACTCAACCGATGTGGAAGAAGTAATTATATTACGGGTATCAAACAAGGGTTATCCTAATGCCTCTTATCATTTAGTTATTCCTAACTACACAAGTGTAGTCTCACTAGCGATCTCGGAATGCATCACAAAACAAGTTCTAGAATCTATTATACTACCGGTACACACTCGAAGCATTAAAGTGGAATGCTTTAATTCCTACAAATCTAAGGGCGATCCTCACATTTTGGGTGGAATTTAAGTGGTAAAGGGTTTTTTGTGCTAGTCATATAATTTCTTATCCATGAGACGCTTTATTAAGACTAATGGCCCACTCCTACATGTCATGAAAATTTTTAAATTTGGTGCCAAAATTACCCTTACCGATATTTCTCATGGTTTATTACACAAATGAAATTAGACAAGGCAAATAGTCAAGGATAAGCATAGTGTTGGGATATAAAGTCAAAGTGCTGAAGAAAGTCAAAGTACTGCTTAATGAAAGTCAAAGTACTGCTCGTGTCAAAGTACTGCAAAGGTGATGCGCGCAAAACAGTCAAGCTAAATCACACAAGCCCGCCACTTGTGAATGGCGGACCGTAACCAGCTTAAAACTGCTCAAGCACGAAATCAATGAAGATCTGAGGAGTATAGAGTTTCCCCGGGTCGTTAAGTCCCACGGAGACTCAATGGTGTGCAAGCACTAGATCAGACGATAGAATGATCACTAATGATAGTGTCGAGAAAAGATTAGGATTTGAATAGGATAATTACACTACTGAAAAAGGTTAATAAATAACAGCGACTTAAATACAAATTAAGAAAATTAAAAAGTTAAAATCTATTAAATAAACGCTATCACTATATTTAAAGTGATGAACGTTTAAAACTAAAACTTACGTTTAAATAAAAATTACGTTAACGTACAAAATAAAAGCGTAGAAATTACACAAGATAAATCCTAAAAATATGAAAAATACATTTTTACAATCCTAATGATAAAAGAAAATTATTAGAAAAGAAAAATTATTTTTACAACTATTTATTTAATTATTATTAATTAAAACTATTTTAAACTATTTAATAATACTCTAAAATAAAAGAAAATATGAAATAAGACTATAAAAATAAACTTAAGACTTAGGAAAATCTAAAATATGATAAAACTAATTTTAAAACAGAAAATATATTTTTTAGACTTTTTATATAATTATTATTAATTTAAAACTTATTTAAAACTAATTAAAATGCTAGAAAATACAAATTAAGCTAAGAAAATTATGGAAAAATACTTTTCTTACTTTTTATATTTATCTTAACTTAATAAAAATGAAAAATTATTTTTTTTAAGCTTTTCTTAATTAATTGTATTTAAAGCTAATTAAAAAGGATTAAAACTAATTTAAATTAAGAAAAATAGCAAAACAACTTGGAAAAATCTGAAAATTTCAGGAAAAGTCTAAAATGATATTAGGAAGCTGGGAAAAATAGAAAAACAAGGGGTTGCTAGGAGGAATAAGGGTCTGATGAGTAAGTGCTTATTGGAATAAGCACTTTGATAAGCAAATGGAATCCAAAGACTACCCAACTTAGACAGAAGCACCAATAAGCTAAAATGACCAAAAAGCAACAAGAATCAACAGGCTAAACCCTCTGATTATCAAGTTGCAATGATTTGATGATTTGAGATTTTTGGCTGTGAGAACTCAAGTGCCCACTTTGGGCTTTTATAAAAAAGCTACATATTAAGCTAAAAAGGAAAAGCAGAAGAAGGTACATGAAGGAGACCTGGTCAAGACCATGCAAACCAAAAATCAGACCATAAGAAGCTCTTACGAGCCCTATGCATGAGCTGCAATAACTGAGAAAATCTCAAGTATCAACACGAGATAGGGCTTGAGGAACTTGAGTTTTGGCTTAAAAGACAAGCTCTTTTGAAGCTTGTAAAAAAAAATCACAAAAATATGATAAAATGACAACAAGAAACTAGAGCAGTAGGGCTTTCTAAAACCATAAGTTTCATTGAAAATGATTCAGAAATGAGCTCATGAAAAATTTTCCTAGTTGGCTCAAAACTGAGATTTTGCCAATTTGACTTTTTTAACAAAAAGCTGAAAAGTTGACTTTTGCTAACTTTGAGCTTGATTTAATGCCGATATGATATAGATGTATTAAGGTATATAAACACTGATTTAAGCTAGTACAACAACTAATAAGCTAAATGACATGATTTGGTTACATGAAAATTCCCACAGTGGACAGTTGGGTACAAATAAGATGATTTTGACTTTCCATTTGAACAAGTACTGGTTTACTTTGTTTCTTTGAGTTATTAGACTTAGTATGACATGTATCAACAACAAACATTAATACAACAGGCCTTTAGCACAGTAGGCTCAACAAAACCAAACAGTTCTTTATAGGACTGTTATGAAGATTTTCAAAGTTTTAAACAGATTAAGACTATGAAACTTATTACAAACCTTGTATAATCATTCACTAAGACTAAAGAAACATTAAACATTAACAATCACAGCTTTGAACAGAGAAATCACAATTACACTAAATTAACTGTTAAATTAAAATATTTTCTAACTACAAATTAAAGAGAACAAACAACTGGTTTAATGGCTAGATTATACTAAACTACAACTAATGAATATAAAATCACGAGATTTAACTTTTTTGAACACTTAAACAGTGAAGTGACAAAATGGATCAAAAGGCCTTACAAATGGTTTCCAAGCTCAACTGAGAACTGAGGTGTACAAACTCAACCTATAGCTTACCAATAAGCTCTAAACCAACAAGCAATCCAAATTACCATCCTGCTTCAGCTTTCATCATCCTTCCCATTGATTTTTGATTTTCAAGCTATTTTTTTTAAGTATTTTTGTGAATTTTTGAGTTTTGAATATAAACTGAGTTTAAAGGTTCCTAAAGCTTATAAAAGCTTTATAAGAGCTTATGTGAGCTCTTTTCAATCCTTAAAAATATGCCCTTAAGAACACATTTGAGCTTATTGAGATTTTTAACGAAATGATGCATAAACTGAATTTCTAAATACAAACTGAAATTGATATTGAGAATGAGTTCAAAACACACTGAAATTCAATTACAAAACATCTGAAATCTTAAATTTGCACTGGAAAACTAAAAAGACTTAAAACGACATTCAAAAGATAAAATTACACTACTCCTAAATTAACTACTACTCCAAGCTTCTCTTTCCTCCTTTATTTATACCAAAAAGCTTCCACTAGCCCTCTGAGTGAATCCCACTTGCAATTTTGACCTTTGGATGTCTTGAGATAATTTAAGCCGTTTGATTGGTTTTGGCGCCAAATGGTGAATAAGCCAGTTGTAGGGATTGAGTGATTGGGGTGAGGGATCATTAATTGTTTCTTGTATTGTTGTTGAGGTGGGGGGGGGACAATGGTAGTGATATGTTGAGGTGGAGGTGAGGTGTTGTGAGTGAATCAGGGGAAGCAGGTGAAGAGAAGAAGAAAAAGGGCGGGTAAGGGTGTGTTTATTTGACCGGGGTGAGAGTTGGTTGACCGGGTTGGATATTGGACCGGGTTGGGTTAGTAACGGGTTAAAGGGGATGTTGGGCTTAGTTTATTTTGGGCCAAAGGATAATACAAGGGTTGATTTTGACATTTTTGAAAATTTCCAAGGACTAGTTTTGACCAATTTGGATTTTCAGGGACTAAACTGTAATTTTCTCAAAACTTTTAGATTTCCCACCAAAGGACTAAATGTGACAATTTATGATTTTAAAAAGACCTTTGGTGACTTTTCTTTTGAAATTTTGGCTCAGGGACTATTTTTGATAATTTTATAAACTTGGGGGACTAAAACTGCCAATTTTGCAAACTTTATACATTTTTCATCTGATTTTGATATTTTTGCATTTAAAACACATAAAACACTGATTTGTGATATTTTGATCATTTTGATGTGTTTTTGAGTGTTTTCAGATGATTTTGCAGTTTAGATTATGTAAAAATGATGAGTATTTGGACACTCATCAATCCCCCACACTGAGATATTGCTAGTCCCTAGCAATGATTTGAGTAAACATAATGGATTTTAATCTCTTTACCAAAGCCATCACTTCTGGAGTAGCCAAATGTTTCAGTTCAAGTAAGAACCATGGTACACCGATAACCATGTGATTTTGAGCAAACCACCAGCTTTCAACGGATTTGATTTGTCTTTACCAGAAGCCGTACCCTTCTGGACTAGCCAACTCTTAGATAAATTATCAATATTATCTTTGGTGAGCTGATTACCAATTATGGTTTTCCACTGCCTTTACCACAAGCCATAACCTTGCGGGCTAGCCAACTCTTCACTTTTTTAGGATATGGTGAGTTGAGAACCATACAATTTTGGGCAAATTGCAAGCCATATAAACGGATTTGATATATCTTTACCAAGAGCCGTTTGCTCCTGGATTAGCCAATCCTTTTGTCTATTAGACAAGGCGGACTGATAACCAATTGAGAAAGTGTAAAACACTTACTCCAAAAAAATTTTGGCCAAAAACGGGGGAATTGGTATAATTATATGATAAAATTCACGGGGGAATTGGTATAATTATATGATAAAATTCGTGAGAATTCCCCAGCACACTTAGAAATGAATATTGCCCTCAATATTCAAAGTACCGGCGGTTATGCCGAAACAAAGAACGTAAAAAGGAAATACTACGGCCATTATTTAGAAAGAAGATTTTTTTTTTTTTTTTTTTTTTTTTTGAGAATTATATATATACACAACATGTGGGGCAACCCCCCCACACTAGGGTGGTAGAAAGTAGAAAGAAGTCAGAAATATGGGTGAAAACCCATATGGCATGCTATTGTTTTTGATTACCGAGTCGCTAGCTTGACTCGACCCCGAATTAATTTGTTCATGGGGAAGCAAAGTGGAAGAAACAATCTCCATCGGACTTTCATTCAAGATGTTTGGACAAACATTTGAAGCATGTGAAAGTTCCACACCGATGAGATAAACAGACCCGGCTCATAGATGATAAATGAAAATGCCAGGGTCAAAGATAGTGTCCTCACTCCCGAAGGAGTGAAGAAGAGAGGAAGTCACCGAGTAGGTGAAGAAAAGAAGGAAAATCATGATAACAATCATGACTAGATCTTCATCCTCGGGATTAAGTGCAGTTGCACTTATTTGGATTTTCTTGGTTGAGCTCTTTGGGTTGGAAGGCATCTCGGTTGGGAGAGTGGGAAGATTTGTCATAACTATGCAAATTGAGATTCTCTCCCCCCGATCATGATCTTTGCCATCCAAGCAATCATACTCCAGCGGAGATATGATATGAGTGAGTTCATCGGCGAACTCCTCATGAAGAATATACGGAGGTGGGACATGTGCGGTACTTCGTGGGCTATAAATATGCACCTCGTCCATTATAGTCTCCGTGTCAGACTCATCACTATCAAAGATTGGATTAACTGAATTTAGAGTAAATTCAGAACCGAATTCGAATAAGGGATTAGTGATAGTCGTATTAATTGCTGTGGAAACAACATGGTCAACATCCTCTTCTAAGTTGACGATCTCGGAATGTGGAAGTGATGCATCAATAAATTCTATGTCTATTGAATATAAAGGATCGCATCACTATAATCCTTTATCAAAATCTGAGAAAGTCTCAACAAGATCATTTGTAAGAGGAGAAGACACATCACACTCATGGTCAAGAATATCCTCAGACTCACTTGGGATCGGGATAAAGTTCTCAACATTAGACGATTCCGTTTCGAATAGTCTTTGAGATGCTTATCCCCCATTATGAGAGAGTCAATGGGAGCTACGGGTGTGATTTCAGTAGATTGAGGGAGTTGAGAGATAACATTGTTCAATGGAATAGCACTCTCCTCGTCATCGTCACCAATCAATTACTGCATCTTGCGAAGGCTAGCTTTTAGCTCTTCTAATAGTAATTCTGCCATAGTTTTATCGCAAGACGCCATAAGAATTAAAAGCGAGAGGGTTGAGAAGATAGAATTATCGGTTTAGAGGATAAGGAATGGAGAATTAAACAGATTAGAGGGTAAAGATGAATATTTTTGGATTTTTGAAAAACATGCCATAAAAACAAAGAATGAAAATATTTTTGGGGTATTTAACACTTTAGGAAAAGTGTTAATGAACTTTTGGATTTTTGAAAACTTTACAAAAAGCTTTTTACAAAAGATGGAATATGTGCAAGAATGGATCGAAAAGGCTAAACACGCTAAAGCCTCCCCGGCAGCGGCGCCTGGGAATTTGATGCGCGCAAAACAGTCAAGCTAAATCACACAAGCCCGCCACTTGTGAATGGCGGACCGTAACCAGCTTAAAACTGCTCAAGCACGAAATCAATGAAGATCTGAGGAGTATAGAGTTTCCCCGGGTCGTTAAGTCCCACGGAGACTCAATGGTGTGCAAGCACTAGATCAGACGATAGAATGATCACTAATGATAGTGATCAGAAAAGATTAGGATTTGAATAGGATAATTACACTACTGAAAAAGGTTAATAAATAACAGCGACTTAAATACAAATTAAGAAAATTAAAAAGTTAAAATCTATTAAATAAACGCTATCACTATATTTAAAGTGATGAACGTTTAAAACTAAAAACTTACGTTTAAATAAAAATTACGTTAACGTACAAAATAAAACGTGAAAATTACACAAGATAAATCCTAAAAATATGAAAAATACATTTTTACAATCCTAATGATAAAAGAAAATTATTAGAAAAGAAAAATTATTTTTACAACTATTTATCTAATTATTATTAATTAAAAACTATTTTAAACTATTTAATAATACTCTAAAATAAAAGAAAATATGAAATAAGACTATAAAAATAAACTTAAGACTTAGGAAAATCTAAAATATGATAAAACTAATTTTAAAACTGAAAATATATTTTTTAGACTTTTTATATAATTATTATTAATTTAAAACTTATTTAAAACTAATTAAAATGCTAGAAAATACAAATTAAGCTAAGAAAATTATGGAAAAATACTTTTTAGCTTTTTATATTTATCTTAACTTAATAAAAATGAAAAATTATTTTTAGAAGCTTTTCTTAATTATTTGTATTTAAAGCTAATTAAAAAGGATTAAAAACTAATTTAAATTAAGAAAAATAGCAAAACAACTTGGAAAAATCTGAAAATTTCAGGAAAAGTCTAAAATGATATTAGGAAGCTGGGAAAAATAGAAAAACAAGGGGTTGCTAGGAGGAATAAGGGTCTGATGAGTAAGTGCTTATTGGAATAAGCACTTTGATAAGCAAATGGAATCCAAAGACTACCCAACTTAGACAGAGTACCAATAAGCTAAAAATGACCAAAAGCAACAAGAATCAACAGGCTAAACCCTCTGATTATCAAGTTGCAATGATTTGATGATTTGAGATTTTGGCAGAAAACAGAACTCAAGTGCCCACTTTGGGCTTTTGCATAAGCTACATATTAAGCTAAAAAGGAAAAGCAGAAGAAGGTACATGAAGGAGACCTGGTCAAGACCATGCAAACCAAAAATCAGACCATAAGAAGCTCTTATGAGCCCTATGCATGAGCTGCAATAGCAACGAGAAAATCTCAGTATCAACTGAGATAGGAGCAGGGCAGTTTTGGCTTAAAAGACAAGCTCTTTTGAAGCTTGTAAAAAAATCACAAAAATATGATAAAATGACAACAAGAAACTAGAGCAGTAGGGCTTTCTAAAACCATAAGTTTCATTGAAAATGATTCAGAAATGAGCTCATGAAAAATTTTCCTAGTTGGCTCAAAACTGAGATTTTGCCAATTTGACTTTTTAACAAAAGCGAAAAGTTGACTTTTGCTAACTTTGAGCTTGATTTAATGACTGATATAGATGTATTAAGGTATATAAACACTGATTTAAGCTAGTACAACAACTAATAAGCTAAATGACATGATTTGGTTACATGAAAATTCCCACAGTGGACAGTTGGGTACAAATAAGATGATTTTGACTTTCCATTTGAACAAGTACTGGTTTACTTTGTTTCTTTGAGTTATTAGACTTAGTATGACATGTATCAACAACAAACATTAATACAACAGGCCTTTAGCACAGTAGGCTCAACAAAACCAAACAGTCCTTTATAGGACTGTTATGAAGATTTTCAAAGTTTTAAACAGATTAAGACTATGAAACTTATTACAAACCTTGTATAATCATTCACTAAGACTAAAGAAACATTAAACATTAACAATCACAGCTTTGAACAGAGAAATCACAATTACACTAAATTAACTGTTAAATTAAAATATTTTCTAACTACAAATTAAAGAGAACAAACAACTGGTTTAATGGCTAGATTATACTAAACTACAACTAATGAATATAAAATCACAGAGATTTAAACTTTTTGAACACTTAAACAGTGAAGTGACAAAATGGATCAAAAGGCCTTACAAATGGTTTCCAAGCTCAACTGAGAACTGAGGTGTACAAACTCAACCTATAGCTTACCAATAAGCTCTAAACCAACAAGCAATCCAAATT
Organism: Chrysanthemum makinoi; assembly: GCA_910596185.1. NCBI lineage: Eukaryota > Viridiplantae > Streptophyta > Magnoliopsida > Asterales > Asteraceae > Chrysanthemum > Chrysanthemum makinoi. The sequence continues at coordinate 38,918,445 of OU343224.1, read as the reverse complement.
ACCATCCTGCTTCAGCTTTCATCATCCTTCCCATTGATTTTTGATTTTCAAGCTATTTTTTAAGTATTTTTGTGAATTTTTGAGTTTTGAATATAAACTGAGTTTAAAGGTTCCTAAAGCTTATAAAAGCTTTATAAGAGCTTATGTGAGCTCTTTTCAATCCTTAAAAAAATACTTAAAAACACATTTGAGCTTATTGAGATTTTTAACGAAATGATGCATAAACTGAATTTCTAAATACAAACTGAAATTGATATTGAGAATGAGTTCAAAAACACCTTGAATTCAATTACAAAACATCTGAAATCTTAAATTTGCACTGGAAAACTAAAAAGACTTAAAACGACATTCAAAAGATAAAATTACACTACTCCTAAATTAACTACTACTCCAAGCTTCTCTTTCCTCCTTTATTTATACCAAAAAGCTTCCACTAGCCCTCTGAGTGAATCCCACTTGCAATTTTGACCTTTGGATGTCTTGAGATAATTTAAGCCGTTTGATTGGTTTTGGCGCCAAATGGTGAATAAGCCAGTTGTAGGGATTGAGTGATTGGGGTGAGGGATCATTAATTGTTTCTTGTATTGTTGTTGAGGTGGGGGGGACAATGGTAGTGATATGTTGAGGTGGAGGTGAGGTGTTGTGAGTGAATCAGGGGAAGCAGGTGAAGAGAAGAAGAAAAAGGGCGGGTAAGGGTGTGTTTATTTGACCGGGGTGAGAGTTGGTTGACCGGGTTGGATATTGGACCGGGTTGGGTTAGTAACGGGTTAAAGGGGGTGTTGGGCTTAGTTTATTTTGGGCCAAAGGATAATACAAGGGTTGATTTTGACATTTTTGAAAATTTCCAAGGACTAGTTTTGACCAATTTGGATTTTCAGGGACTAAACTGTAATTTTCTCAAAACTTTTAGATTTCCCACCAAAGGACTAAATGTGACAATTTATGATTTTAAAAAGACCTTTGGTGACTTTTCTTTTGAAATTTTGGCTCAGGGACTATTTTTGATAATTTTATAAACTTGGGGGACTAAAACTGCCAATTTTGCAAACTTTATACATTTTTCATCTGATTTTGATATTTTTGCATTTAAAACACATAAAACACTGATTTGTGATATTTTGATCATTTTGATGTGTTTTCTGAGTGTTTTCAAGAAATTTTCAAAGTTTAGATTAATGAAAGTCAAAGTATTTGGACACTCATCAAAAGGCTAAAGGACTGCTATGCAAAATCGTTTAAGGATTATTATATAATTCTAGAATATTCTTAGATTAGAATTAGTATTACTTGTCGTACAAGGATTGTAATTGTAAACCGACTAGGGTACGCCTTCTGCCTATAAAAGGACCCCTAGATTGGCATTAGAGATATGTGACTTAGAACTTACATGCAAGTATGATATTAGAGATATTTAGCGATTAGGTTTGTTAGTGAATCTGTATAACAAGCAGGTTCAAAGTTTGGTTTTAATAAAATCGTTGAAGTTTAAAGTTATTCTTCTTAGCTTTATTGAAGTAGTTTCTACATACTTAATAGAGTTATATCAGTGTTTCATTGTTAGTAATTTAGGATTTATCCAAGGTTGCTAAACTCTTACAAGCTATATAGTTAGTTTGGTCAGAGTATATCGATCCAACAAGTGGTATCAGAGCTTGTGTGGCAACTCTGATTAAGAAGAAACCCTTAAAACCGATTTAACTACAAACCCTTAAAGATGTCGACTGAAGCTGCACCACTCACATCCATCACCTCACTCAGGATTCCTATCATCAAGAAGGGAGAATATGATCTCTGGAGCATGAAGATGAGGCAGTACATTGCTATTACAGACCATTCATTGTGGGATGTGATTGTCAATGGTAATGTCGTTCTTAAAGAACCTGTAGAAGTTCCTGGACAACCTAAACCACCTCAGCCTACCTTGCCAGCAGCTACAAAAAGAAATCAAGAAAAGGCTCTCAACATACTGTTGTCTGCTATCCCTGATGGTCACCTGCTAAAGTTTCATGATGCTAAGGATGCAAAACAACTATGGGCTGCTATCAAGACAAGATTTGGAGGTAATGATGCTTCCAAGAAGATGCATAGAAATCTGTTGAAGCAACAATTTGAAACATTCACTGTTGGTGAAAGAGAAGGTCTTGATGCTGCCTATGACAGATTCCAAAATCTCCTTAGTATGCTAGAGTTATATGAAGCAAAGGTATCTGTTGAAGATGCTAATTTGAAGTTCTTAAGAAGTTTGCCATCCGTATGGCATGTGGTTGCTACTATGATTAGAGGACAATCTGGTTTGGATACTATGAACTTTGATGATCTATACAATAATTTAAAGGTGTATGAGCATGAGATGAATGGTCAAACAAGTTCAAAATCTCACAACATTGCTTTTGTGTCTTCTGAAAAGAGAGGCAGTACTTCCACTAAAAGTACTGCTTATCTTGTTCAAAGTATTGTTGGTGATAAACAGAATATCTGCAAAACCATGACTACTACCACCTCATCACCATCAAACACCATCAACTCTGAAGATGTTGTATGTTCCTTCTTTGCTCAACAAGCCACTTTACCTGTTACTAATGAAGAAGATTTGTTGCAAATTGATGAGGATGATCTAGAAGAAATCGACATAAGATGGCAAGTTGCCATGATCACTGCAAGGATCAAGAAGTTCATGAAGAAAAAAGGAAGAGGTGTTGACTTCAAACCCAAACAAGGTATAGCATTTGACAAATCCAAGATTGAATGCTTTAATTGTCAAAGAATTGGACACTTTGCAAGAGAATGCAAGTTTGCTAAATATCAAGAAAATAGGATGATTGAGAAACCCAAGCTTGAAATAAGGGAAGTTCCTATTACTGGACCAAAACCAAAAGCTTTGGTTGCTCAAGAAAATCTATCAGAGGTTGACTGAAGTGCTGAATTTGATGATGAACCAGTAACCTACTCTATGGTTGCTGTGGAAGAGTTTGATTGGAGAACAGCTTTTGATGAGGAACCAGGATTTGCTGCTTTGGAATCAAGAGATGGTCTTGGAAGCTCTGATTGGAGCATGGAAAGTGAAGCAGAACCTGTTCTGCTTGCTATGGTCGCTACTTCACCAAGTTCACCCACTATCTCTGAGGTATGTTCTAAATGTAATGATTTTTATCAAAAAGTGCTTATAGATTATGTGACTAAAGAGATAATTGTAGAAGGGCTAGGTCTGAGGTAGCTGGTTATCAATTAACTTTAGAGTCAATGGAAGCCAAAATAATCACTCATGAAAATAATGAAATGGCTTGGGCAGAAAAATATGAGTAAAAAGATTATCAATTAAAATTGTGTGAATGGAAGTTAGGATGTAAGGTTTCTGAACTTGAAAAGATGACTAAAGAAAGGGATGAATTGTTAGAAAATTTTGCTAGTTGGAAAGAATCTGGTCTTTCACATGTTAGTTTTGTTGAAAAACAAAAAAGAGCACATATTAAAACTGGCCTAGGTTTTGGTATGGATTTTAGCAATACAGAAGAGACCTCACCTAGTGATAAGGAACAAATTGATTCAGAGGAGATAACAACTAGTGATGATGAACTCATTAGCTCAGAAGAAAACACATCTAGTAATGAGGAATCAATTAGTCAAACACCTCCTGAATTTAAGAAAGACAAGGGTTATAATGCAGTTCCTCCACCAACTGGTAGTTTTCAACAACTTAGGACAGATGTTTCTTGTTTTGGAGTAGACAATTTAGAGTTTAGGAAAAAGCTTATTGGTTAATCTAATTCAGGTCCATCTAGTTCTGAATCTCCAAAAGAAACAGTTGAGAAACCTAAGGATCATAATATCAAGAGTTCAGCAGTACCTTCATCTCAAAGTACTGCTACACATTCAGCAGTACCTTCAAGAAAAACTTTTCAAAATACTGCTAAATCGTTTTGGGATAGTTTTCATCATTCACCAAAAAGTCAGGATAGTTTTGGTCATAGAACTAAAGGAAGAAATTTTGGGATTACGGGTCAAAAATTATGTTTTGTTTGTTATAGTCCTGATCATTTGATAAAGGACTGTGACTTTCACTCAGAATATTTAAGGAAATTCCCAAAGACTACATCTACCAACCATAAGCCAAGGGAGAATAAACCAGTTTGGAATCATTCACATAGGGTAAACCATAGTAATTTCTCAAAAGACTATTGGTACCCTCACCAGAAAAGACCCTTTTCCAAACCACCAGTACCCTCAAGCAACACTTTTCAAGGTACTGGTAAATCAAATGTTTCTCAAGCAGTACCTTCTCAAAGTACTGCTAGGTTTTCACCCAATCAAGGAACTGCTAGCACTTTTTCGAATGGAAGACCAAGGAGATCCAATTACTATCAACCTAGAAGGCATTCCACTTCACATAAAGTACCTAGATCAAAGAAATCAACACAAAGTGTTAAAACCAATTGGGTTAGAAAAGAAAGTACTGATGGGGGACAAACAACACTTTCATAGAATTTTGTTGAAAAAGAAAGTTTTGTTGAAAAACCAACACAAGTTTTGGAACAAACAAAAACAATTGATCATGTTTTCAAAAACAGTGGAGATTACATACTTAAATAATTTAAGTATGTCACTCCACAAGGGGAACACAAGTCAGTAATGGCTTGGGTTCCTAAAAGAAACTAACTCTTTCATCTTTGTGCAGGGCAACCCAGAAGAGGAGCTTAAAGATCATTTGATTGTTGATAGTGGTTGCTCTGGAAGCATGACAGGAGACAAAGAGATTCTGTCAGATTTTAAATCCTATTTTGGAGGAAGAGTTGCTTTTGGGAATGATCCTAATGGAGGTAGAATTTCTGGAAAAGGAACCATCAAGGCAGGAAGCATTGATTTTGAAAATGTTCGTTTTGTGAAGGAGCTCAAGTTCAACCTTTTGTCAGTATCTCAGATATGTGACAAGAAGCACCCTGTGTTATTCACTGACACAGAATGTCTTATTATTTCCCCTGAGTTCAAGCTTGATGATGATCACTTGGTAACACTGAGAGTACCAAGAACCAATGATGTGTAAAGTCTAGATTTGAAGAATATCCACTCTACTGAAAGAGCAACATGTTTAGTAGCAAAGGCAACACTTGAGGAAGCACATCTATGGCATAGAAGATTAGGACATGTGATTTTCAAGAATATCAACAAGTTGGTTAAGGGCAATTTAGTTAGAGGTTTACCTTCCAACACATACAAGAATGATCATTCATGTTTGGCGTGCAAGAAGGGTAAACAACACAAAGCTTCATGCAAGAAGATTGAGGAAAGAATTATTAGATAACCTTTAGAATTGTTGCACATGGATATGTTTGGACCTGTTTCTATTGCAAGCTTAAACAAGAAGAAATACTGCTTAGTTGTAACAGATGATTGCAGTAGATTTAGTTGGGTCTTTTTCTTGGGTTTTAAAGATGAAACCTTTGATGCTATTCATTATCTTATAATAGCCATTGAAAATCAATTGAGACTCAAAGTAAGATCTATTAGATGTGATAATGGGACTGAATTCAAAAACAAGTTTATGGATGAATTTTGTGCCAAGAAAGGGATTAAAAGGGAGTTTAGCATTGCTAGAACTCCACAGCAAAATGTTGTTGCAGAAAGGAAGAACAGAACATTGATAGAAGCAGCCGTAACAATGCTTGCAGATTCTTTATTACCTATTCAATTTTGGGCTGAAGCTATAAGTACTGATTGTTATGTGTTAAATAGAGTATCAGTCACTAAACCTCAGATGAAGACACCTTATGAGTTGCTTATGGGAAACAAACCCAACATTCGTGTTTTGAAACCTTTTGGATGTCCTCTGACGATTCTCAATACTATTGATACTCTAGGAAAATTTGATGGCAAATCAGATGAAGGATACTTATTGGGTTACTGTACCAATTGCAAAGGATTTAGAGTGTACAACAAGGTTACCAAAAAGGTTCAAGATTGTCTTCATGTTGAATTCCTTGAAGATCAAGAAAATAAAAAAGGTAAAGGTCCTGATTGGATGTTTGATCTTGATATTTTGACTCCTTCTATGCACTATCTACCTGTCAGAGAAGAAAATCAAGTTGTTCACAAAGAAGAAGATTTACAGTACATTGTTCATGGAGTCAATATTAGACCTGATGTTGTTCCTGATGAAGAACCTATTACTATTGAAAAGGAGAAAAGTATTGTTAAACCAAAATCCACTTTGTCTGATGAAGATCAAGCTCTCTAAGATGAGCTTAATAGGAGGCTTTTTCAAGAAACAATAGCACAATCTTATGAGGATGATCAAAGAAGAGCTTATGAAGAAGCAAAGAAAAAGGGTAAGTCTACAGATTACTCTCACAGTACTTTAGATCACAATACTTTGGATCAAAGTACTGCTGCACCAATTGACAATACTTCTGATGATTTGAATGATCTAAACATGCCTGGGTTAGAAGACACAGATGATGAGTTAGAAGATGAAGGTATTTTCTCAAACTCCAATGAAGAAGCTGATTTCACAAATTTGGGTGATGATCTTGAAGTTCCACAACCTCCTACATTAAGAGTTCATAAAGATCATCATGCTGGTCAAATCATTGGACCTTCTACATCAGGGGTGCTCACAAGAACCAAAGCTAAAGGTTTCTCTAAGCCACATAATGCTTTACTTAGCTTTGTGTATAAACAAAACAAGATGAATCATGAGGATCAACAAACATATTTATTCACTTGCTTTATCTCTCAAGAAGAACCCAAGACTGTAGCTCAAGCATTAGCCAAAGAGAGTTGGGTTGAGGCCATGCAAGAAGAACTTCTTCAATTCAAACTTCAAGATGTTTGGGTACTATGTGATTTACTAGATGGAAAGAAAGTCATTGGTACAAGATGGGTTTTCAGAGTCAAGAGAGATGAAAGAGGCAACGTCATCAAGAACAAAGCAAGATTGGTTGCACAAGGATATAGACAAGAAGAAGGAGTGGACTATGATGAAGTGTTTGCTCCTTTTGCAAGGATTGAAGCCATTAGATTATTTCTTTCTTTTGCATCTTATATGGGCTTTCCTGTTTATCAAATGGATGTCAAGAGTGCCTTTCTTTACGGCAAAATCACAGAGGAAGTCTATGTAAAACAACCTCCTGGTTTTGAGGATCCTGCACATCCAAACAAAGTCTACAAAGTTATTAAGGCTCTGTATGGCCTTCATCAAGCCCCTAGAGCTTGGTATGAAAGACTCTCCACTTTTCTATTGCAACATGGTTACAGGAGAGGTGCAATTGATAAGACTTTGTTTATCAAGAGAGACAAAAAGGATATAATGCTTATTCAGTCTATGTGGATGATATTATCTTTGGAGCTACAAAACAGTCAATGGTGAAAGAGTTTGAGCAGCTCATGCAACAAGAATTTCAAATGAGTTCCATGGGTGAATTAACTTTCTTTTTGGGGCTTGAAGTTAAACAATCAAGTACTGGAATCTTTATTAGTCAAGATAAGTATGTCACTTACATTCTTAAGAAGTTTAACTTCAGTACTATCAAGCCAGTCACCACACCCATTAAAGCTATAAACTCATTAGGAAAGGATGAAGATGGACAAGTTGTGGATGTCAAACTTTACAGATCAATGATTGGTTGTCTTATGTACTTAACTGCATCTAGACTTGATATCATGTTTGCAGTATGTTTATGTGCAAGATATCAAGTCTCACCCAAGGTCTCTCATATGAATGCAGTCAAGAGGATTTTTAGTTATCTAAAACAATAACCTAAGTTAGGATTGTGGTATCCTAAGGATTCACCTTTTCACTTGGAAGCCTTTTCAGACAGTGATTATGCTGGTGATAATTATGATAGAAGATCAACCACTGGAGGATGCCAATATCTGGGAAGAAGATTAGTCTCATGGCATTGTAAGAAACAAACCATTATGACAACATCATCCACTGAAGCAGAATATGTTGCTTCTGCAAGCTGTTGTGGACAAGTACTGTGGATGCAGAATCAACTCTTGGATTATGGATTCAATTTTAAGCATACTCCTATCTACATTGACAATGAGAGCACAATTTGCATTGTGAAGAATCCTGTTTATCATTCCAAGACCAAGCACATTCAGATTAGGCATCACTTTATTCGAGATTGTTATGAGCATAGGCTCATTAATCTTATCAAGGTTCATACAGATGACAATGTAGCTGATCTACTCACAAAGGGATTTGATGTTTCACGATTCAACCATTTAGTTGTGAGTATTGGTATGATTAATTATTAAGCTACAATTAAGGGGAGGACTTATTAGTTAGTTAGTTAGTCTTATGCATTGTTTAAGGGGAGGCTATATAATGCTTTTTGATGTTTTTGCTATTGCGAAGAAGAGGATGGAAAGTACTGCTTAGAGTTTATCTGAAAGTACTGCTTACGTGGAAAGCACTGCAGTCTTGTCAAACGTACTGTTTCAACGGTCAAAATAAGGGGTAAATTTCAAAAAACGGTAACTTTATTAATTAGGCTCTGAGTTTTTAAATCTTACCATTAAATAACTATCCTACCGATTTTTACTCTCATCTTTATTCTTATCCATCCATCTCTTACTTTTTTCATCAACATACACCTTCCACGCACCATTCTTTCTTATAGCAACACACAATGGCTAATCCTAACACTGTTAGTAAGCACAACATGGTTGCTAACTTGGACAAGACACCGTCAAATGTCACTTTTCATGATATAATTGATTTCCAATTTGGATCTTCAATCAATTATGCTATATTGGTCGAACCTGACATCGTTGAACCCTGGATTCAACAATTTTGGGCTACAGCTAGATCACATTTGCAAGATGGTGAATCTTTTATTCAAGCTAAGGTTGTTGGAAAGATAGTAAGAATTACTGAAGCCACAATCAGGGAAGATTTATTGTTTAATGATGAAGAAGGTGTTGTTCGCTTTGACAAAAAAGTACTTTGGGATACACTCCGAGATATAGGGTGTGAAGGTTCACTCACTGAAACAACTTTTAGGAACCCTTGTTTAGTCTTCAATGGAAATATCTCGTTCATGTTTTGCTTCATTCCTTAAGTCCCAAAAGTACTTCATGGGAACAATTTGGATCCAATATTGCCTCTGCATTAGTGGGATTAGCTACCAATCAACCCTTTAACTTTTCAAGAATGATTATGGATGGTATGCTTTCTCATATCTCAAATGGTTCACCATTTTTAATGTACCCTCGATTTGTTCAAGTATTTTTGAACAAACAGCTTAAGGATGTCCCTAAACCTTCAAGCCTGTTACCTGCTGTTGTACTTCCTCCAAAAGTGTTTACTTTCATGGCTAGAAAGAGTGACAAATTTTCTGGGCGGAATACACCTTTAACTGCTCACATGATGGAAGTAGCACAGGCTGTTAGAGATGAAGCAGAATCAAGTGAAGATAATGAGCCTTCAGATTCAAGGGAAGGAATTGCTTCTCCTACTGCACCTTCCTTAGATCATGAAGTGCCTCAACATACTGCTTCAAGGGAAAGTATTGCATCTCAACATACTATATCTCTGCAAGGTACTACCCATGATGATTCAGAACCAGATGTCAACCCACCATCATCTCCTAATGATTATTCTTCCACAGATGGGTCTCAAACATCTGGATGAGATGAGGGAGTTATGGCTTTTGAGGGATTAGTTATGGATAACTATGCTTTAACAAGGGAATTATTGAGGTTAAAGAAAGATAATGAAGCTCATGCTGCACAACTTTTGAAACTGAACAACAAGTTTAAAAGATTGAAGAAATTTGTCTAGCCACTAGTTCAACATCACAGGTTGTGGGTGAAGTCACACAAGAAGCATGGTTACAAACCTAAGAAGGTTTCTAAAGGCAAGAAGCTTCACAAGCAGTCTTCATTCCAATTGGGGAGGAATTTGGAGCAAGAGAATTTGAATAAAGATGCTGAACCTTATGAAGGTATTGAGCCTCAAGGTACTGGTGTACAAACTACTGGTGATCAAGGTGCTAATGTTCAAAGTGTTGGTGATCAAGGTACTGCTCTTCAAGGAACTTTTAGACAAGAGCTTATTACACCAAGAACATTAAATTTTGATGAGGAAGTTGGGCCTTCAACAGTCTTACATGAAGAAGAAGCTGGTACCTCTAAGGAACATACTTCTAGTGATGATGAGACCATTGCTCAGATAATGCTCAACATGTCAAGACTAAGAGGTATTAGTATTCCTGGAGCTGAACAATCTCAAGTCTTGCAATCTTCTCAACCTACTCAACAGTTAGATCCTAAAGATAAAGGAAAAGGTAAACTGGTAGAATCAAAGAAAAAGAAGAAGCTCACTTTAGCAGAATTAAGAGCTATTGAAGTAGCTAAAAATGAAGAAGCTGCTAGAAAGTTACAAGCTGAATTAGATGCTGAAATTGTTCTACCAGAGAAGCAACCTGTTATACCAAAAAGACCACAAAGTATTGCTAAAGAAATGAATGCTATGATAGCTTATCTAAAGGGTAGAGGATATACTAGATTACAGAAGTTGAAGTATATAGAGATGAAAGACTTATATGATGCTGTTAGAGAGTCTTATCAAAAGGAAGTGGCGGGTATTATTCCTTTTGATGATGAAAAGCAAAATGAGGATGCAAGAAAAAGAAGTTTAAAGAGAAAGAGAACAACTGATGATGAACAGCTATCAAAGAAGATACAATTGAGAACAGATACAGTTGATGAGCTGAGGAATTATCTAAGAGTTGTTGATTTTGAGCATCCTAAGTCAAAAGAAGTTGCTGAGAAGAAGTCTAAGATTTCTACATTTGAAGTTGTAGAATCAAAGGAAGGAGATTATCTTATGTTTCATAGAGAAGATGAAAGTTTTAGAACATTCAACTTATTGTGGGACATACTGCACATGATAGATAGAGAAGATCTGTTTCATCTGTATCAACTAGTGCAAGATTATTTTGAGCATATTCCACCAACTGGAGTCGGTTTAGTCTTGCTGGGAGATCTTATAACTATCTGGGAGACAGAAGAAACAAGTACTAATGCGCTCTGGAACAATCAAGAAGTTTGGGAGATCATAAGCTAGAGATTCTTTGAAGAATCAGGAGTGCATGTTTTGGAGTTAGAAGATGGGACCATGATTAATATGCTAGCAGAAAGAAGATATCCACTTTCAAGAGATCTTATGATCAGGATGATAGATCATGGTATGGAGGTTGAACAAGAGAATGAAACAGCTCTTATGGTAATTGAGTTGTTTTTCAAATGGAAAACTTTAGCAGATGATGATGCATAAATACTGGTGTGTTTTTATTATATAAATCTTTTGAAAAATCAGTACTTTATTCAAAGTACTGCTGGACAAACAGTACTTTATCAAATTACTGCTTGCAGCTCAAAACCAGTAAAAGTCTTTTAATATACAAATAAGCAATTTTTGTAAAGTGCGAAATACTTTTTGAAGCACAAGATAATAGCAACAAATTGTTTTGAGAGCAATATCTGATGGTAATCAACTCACCATGTTTAATAAACAAGAAAGAGTTTGACTCATCATGAGGGTACGACTCTGATGTGATTATTAAATCCGTTTTTAGTTGACATTTTACTAAAAATAGTATGGTTTTCAACTCACCATATCTGTAATAGTGAAGAGTTGGCTACCCCACAAGAAAATGGCTTGTGGTAAAGGCTGTGGAGAAACCATTTGTATGGTATTTAGTTCACCATGGTTGTAAAAACTAACTAGTCCAAAAGCAAACGGCTAATGGTAAAAATCATATGGTTATCAATGTACCATGGTTTTACACACCTAAACATTGGCTACTCTAGAGTTAATGGCTTTGGTAAAGAGACATCAAAATCCATTAAATTTTCAATGATTCACCTCTCACAGGAGTTTACACACCTGGAAGTGATGAGAATAGTCTGAAACTTTATGATCTGATGTACATTTTGCCATATGTTGCTGAGTAGCTAAAAAGATGAAGGTTGCTGATAATGGTTGCTGAAAAGGATTGCTTATAAAGATTACTTTGATGATGATAATACAAGCACAGAGAGTACAAGACAAACCTGAAGATAAAGACAAAATCTTTCCTTGAAGACAAAGATGTTAAAGTTAACGATACAAAGGAACTTGAAATTAAGCAAGTAGAATTCAAGTTAGGGGAGGATTGTTGGGATATAAAGTCAAAGTGCTGAAGAAAGTCAAAGTACTGCTTAATGAAAGTCAAAGTACTGCTCGTGTCAAAGTACTGCAAAGGCTAAAGGACTGCTATGCAAAATGGTTTAAGGATTATTATGTAATTCTAGAATATTCTTATATTAGAATTAGTATTACTTGTCGTACAAGGATTGTAATTGTAAACCGACTAGGGTACTCCTTATGCCTATAAAAGGACCCCTAGATTGGCATTAGAGATATGTGACTTAGAACTTACATGCAAGTACGATATTAGAGTTATTTAGCGATTAGGTTTGTTAGTGAATCTGTATAACAAGCAGGTTCAAAGTTTGGTTTTAATATAATCGTTGAAGTTTAAAGTTATTCTTCTTAGCTTTATTGAAGTAGTTTCCGCATACTTAATAGAGTTATATCAGTGTTTCATTGTTAGTAATTTAGGATTTATCCAAGGTTGCTAAACCCTTACAAGCTATATAGTTAGTTTGGTCATAGTATATCGATCCAACACATAGTTTCAAAGTTCCCGTTTTATTTTCCCTCCCTACACTTAAACTGAACATTGTCCCCAATGTTCCCTGAAAGTATCAAAGTTATAATAATGGAAGGTAATTAAAAACGAAAGAAACTAGTACTCCCCTGATTTGCTCGGTAGGATCCGTGTGAAGTAGTGGTTAAATATTTCTTCAAGAAGAGTGTTTGCGTGAAAAGCTCTTTCTAATCTTATGTATCTTCTTCTTGATAAATAAAACATGCACACTTGAAGAAAACAAACGAAACCTTCGTGTAAAATCGGCAGTAACAATATATATATGACTCTACTAAACTAGGATATAATTCTTGTGGAATGGATGTTTACATATTTTCTGGAAAATTAAGACCTGGAAAATTCCAAAAATTTATAAGTAGCTCAGAAAACGAGAAAAAGTAGTAAGCAGTTTCTACTCCTCCTGACGCCGTTAGGTTGCGACCCTGACGCCGTCCTGTTATCCTGATAGAAACTGGTATGCGATTTCTGGAAAAAATTCTAGAAAATTTATATCTTTAGAATCTGGAAAAATTTCCTGCAAAGCATCCATTATGACTCGATACAAGCATTTGACTCGAACAAACACACATGTATTTCTTTTAAATAATCGTAATTCTCATGTTCACGTTCTTTGAAAACGTGTGTAATCCTCCCTACACTTATCCCTTTTGTAAAATACCTTTATATGTAATTAAGACGAGGTTAAAGACAAAATAAAGCATTTTTACAAATTATAACAAGAGAATAAACAATCAATAAAAGATATACGACACACAAACAAGCAAACAATTAAGCATGGGTTGCCTTCCACGAAGCGCTTTTCTTTATTTATGAGTCTTGTAGCTAGACTCGAAGTCGTGCCCCTACGTTACTTCATTACCGTCACCTCTTAACTTTACTAATCCTTTATCAAAAGGTCGTAGACGTTGTATGCTTACCGTGGATTCCTTCCCAATGTCGTCTATTATGATAACATATTTACTCTTTAGATTAGTTTCTTTCACCGTATAAGGCCCAAACCATCTTGGCTTGTTTCTACCTCTTAATGCTTTTATTCTTGACTTGTACAAAAGTACTTTCTCTCCCTTTAAAAATTCCTTAGGGTTCCTTTGTGTTTGTGGTATTGAGGTAGGATTATTTCCTAACTTTTTATCGCGCTTCCACAATGTTGCATGTAGTCCTTGAACCATGAAATCTCTAAGCCCTTTTTCCCAATCGTTATTTTTCTTCCTAACCATATTGTTAGGGACTTGTGAATTCTCATCCGTAATATTCTCTATAATCTTTAGAGGATACCTTGGAACAATAGGTATCCTAGCGTATCCCTTGTCGCTTTTGAGTATCATGATGCCCTCACCGCATTTGATGGTTGCTTTGGCAGTGGCCAGAAAAGGTGTTCCAAGAATGAGTGGCATGTTTCTATCTTCCTCAATGTCTATAATCACGAAGTCCACCGGATAGACAATATTAGCCACCTCTACTAAAACATCCACTGCTATTCCTATGGGGTAGACATACGTGTGATTTGCTAAGGCAAGTCTAAGATTGGTCTTGGCTGGCTTCTCCCTAGTCAACTTATTATAGACTGATAATGGCATTATGTTCACATCAGATCCTTGATCAGCTAAGGCATTTATATTATCAATGTCACCTATGCTACATGGTATCACGAAGTTCCCCGTGGTTCCTCGTTTTTTTGTTACTGGTTTTTTTAGAACCAGCTCATACATAGGTCCCATAGGCATGGTGTCATACTCTTTTTTTGTTATTTCTCCTCCTAGGGCTTTCCTAAGAACCTCATTGTACCTAAAGTTTTTCACTTGGTTAACAATGGTTTTTTTATTAATCTCGTGCTTAAGGTAGTACTCAATGGTCTCGGGCTCATCATTGGTTTTAGCCTCCTCCTTCTTGCTTTTCTCAGTTTCCTTTTCCTCAACTGTTCCATCTTCGTCAGCCACAATGGAAATGGTGTTAACAAACGAAGTGGGGGGAGGGTAATCATTGCTTCTCACTAGCACCTTTTCGGGAACTTTTGTCTTGGTATACTCTTTTACCAAGTTCATCATCTCCGCCATCTTTGCTTGCATCTCCTCCCTTTGCCTATAAACCTCTTCTTCAAATTTTGCTAATCTTTCCGTATGGGCTGCCATGTACTTCCTCATTTGTTCCTTAAAGCTCGGTGAGAGTGGTATTGGAGAAGTAGAACGGAAGCGCCGTTCGAAATTGAGATTTTGCTCACGACTTGGGGATTCAGAGAAAGGTGTTGGGGGGTTGGTGGAATTAGCGAAATTAACCATTTCATGAGGGATTCGTTCGGGGTCTCTCTTTTGCCTCTCAATTAGATAATCGATCCTTCTCTCAAGAGCACTCATTTGCTCTTCAGTGATGGAAGATTCTTTAGGAATCGATATGGCATTGATCACCTTGACGGGGGTTTCATGGGACTCACTCCAATTTTCGTAGCTTTGATTGGCAAGCTCTTAAATAATATCCCATGATTCTTCTGTGTTGGAGTTGCTAAGTCTTCCACCGGCGGCTCGATCAATGGATTGCCTTGTGATGTAGTCGGTATGGTCATAGAAGATTTGGATTTGAAGCCAAAGATCAATGCCATGATGAGGGACTCTATGGAGCAGGTCTTTGAATCGGGTCCATGCTTCGTACAGAGACTCGCCTTGAATTTGTTGGAACGTCAAGATGTCTCGTCTAAGCTTAGTAGTTCTCCCCTGTGGGAAAAATTGAGCAAGGAAACGAGAGGTGAGATCATCCCAACTTTAGATGGAGCCGGCGGGAAGTCGCTCAAGCCAATTGCTAGCTTGGTCCCGTAGAGAGAATTGGAAAAGACGCAAACGCGTGGTCTCTCGAGTAGTAGCATCGAGGTCGATGGAATCGACGATTTTAAGCAAATCCTTAAGATGCTGATTAGGATCTTCGGAACGAAGTCCATGGAATGCACATCCGTTTTGCACCAACCGGATGGTGTCGGATCGAAGGGCCGTAGTTTGGGCTTGGTCGGGAAGCTCAATGGTGTTTCTATAGCCTAGGTGGCTTGGTCTTGAGTATTCACCAAGAGTATGACCTCTTGGCGGGTCATTTGGTGGTGGGTTGATGAGTGGTGGTTGAATATCACCTTCCATGATGAAAAGTGATGGGTTACTAACAAAGGTCACGAAGAAGGGGGATAGACTACAAGGAAGCTAAAAATGGGGGAAAAAAAGCTTACTTGATAGGAATCAAGCAAGGAAACCTAAACGAGGTGAAAATCTAGCTAGCTATTCTATTCCTCGGCAGCGGCGCCAAAAACTTGATACGCGTACAACGAGCGTTCGGGGTCAAAGGAACTTCCTTTTCGTCGAGAAAGTTTTTCAACACCCTAGGCAGTAAACCTAATCGTTGTAGTGTAGTATTAGGGTAAGCCTCAGGAATTGATATCGTTCTTTAGGCGAATGGGAATGCTAGTGAGAAATTACTACGCTAAGGTTACGGTTGAGGAAGATTATTTTTTTTATCTTTTTTATGTTTTTTTAGAAAATGCAAAGGTACGAATCTCGGGGTATTGGATTTGGGGGGTTGGTATTTCTACCGATTAATCTACTTATCTAATTATCTAATTATCTAAACTAAGGTGAGTGTAGTCTATGTCTATTGTTGTGTGCTCTTATGATGATTAAAAATGTGTTTACTTAGATGTTATTACTCCCTAGTTATCTCCTATTGATGGTTGAATTGTCACGTCCTTATTCATAACGCCTTGTGTCTTCTAAGGTCGTAGGGTATGCATTTATCCCTGATTCCTCCGGAAAGAGATCAATAATAAGAATGTGTAGTATATGGTGGGTAACTCAAACGTGTTAGGTTTGAGCACCGAGATCGTTCCGAACGAGGGTTGAATGGAATTTCCAACTCACGTCGCGATTATCGGGATTTGAATGGGAAAAGGGGATAATTTGATGTTTTCTAAACTACGGGGCAAGAGAAGCATAAAAGGGAAATTACACTACGGGGAATCCTAAATACGCGAATAAAACTAAAATGTAATAAATGAAACATAAATAAAATGCAACTACGTCTAATCTAAATCCTAAATATGATCTAAAATTATTTTTAAACTGAAAATGCAATTTGAAAATTATCTAAGATTTAAAACTAATTTTTAAGATTTTTCTTGAATTTATTTGAATTAAAAAACTATTTAATAACACTAATTATCTAAAAATTATGAAAATAAGAGAGAAAATTATGAAACTATTTTTCAAAAATCTAAAATAACTCAAAAGACTTTTCAAAACTGAATTTGTATTTTTCTGATGATCTTTCGAATTTCTATGAATTAAAAACTATTTAAAACTAATTTAATGGCTAAAATTTACAAATTAAAC
The DNA here is from genome assembly GCA_910596185.1 of Chrysanthemum makinoi. Classification (NCBI taxonomy): domain Eukaryota; kingdom Viridiplantae; phylum Streptophyta; class Magnoliopsida; order Asterales; family Asteraceae; genus Chrysanthemum; species Chrysanthemum makinoi. Next base: position 38,901,368 of record OU343224.1, on the reverse strand, counting down.
TAGGAAAAATCTGGAAAAATTATTTTTTTGCTTTTTATATTTTTCTTAATATGATAAAAATGAATACTTATTTTTTTGAATTTTTTCTGATTTATTTGTATTAAAAAGTAATTAAAAAATCTTAAAAACTGATTTAAAATGAGAAAAATAGTAAACAGATCCAGAAAATTATGAAAAATTCAGGAAAATTCTAAAATTATATTCTAAATTTAGTAAAAATACTAAAACTTATGCTAGTATGTAAGAAATAGGGGCTGTAGTGGAATTGCTTATAAATAAGCACTTAAAATTAAGCTAATGGCTACAATAAGGCACCAAATAATCACAGAAGCTAGAATATGCTAAAATTACTTAAAAGAAACCAATTCCAACTACTCCTAACCTCTAATGTGCTGAGTGGAATGAATTTACCAATTGATCTTAAAACTGAAATCAGCTTCTAACCTATCTATTTCTAACTTAAGCACAAGCTTACTTAAGAAGCTAAAGAGAAAACCAGAAATGGAGAACTTAAGTTTACCAACCAATCAACAAATGGACCAAGTTTCAGCTTGAGATGAGCTCAAATGGGCTTTTGACAAGCTCTGCAATCAGCTATGAAATGACTCAGCCAATTCTGAATTTGACACAGGGGAAATCAGTGCTTAAAGAGCAGCTTATTTAGACCTTTAAAAGACTTACAAAAATTTCACAAAAATCTGTTTTCAATACTTGACCAACTGAACTAGAAAATCCCAAAATATCACTTAATATGAACCAAAACTGAATCAATGAAAATTCCACAAAGTTTGGTAAAAACCAGATTTGACAGTTTTGACCAATTTGAAACAGATATGAGACTTTGACTAAAATGAGATTTGAGATCAATTTGTGAACTGATAATGATGTGAAATGATGAAACACAACTAATGCAAGTTATTTTACTACTATATCTACCTAAATGCAAGTTTAATCTATCCTTTATTCTAACAGATTCCTATTTATGAACCTAATCCAAATAATTTTGACTTTTAATGAGTTTTAGAGAAAAATAATGGCTAAAGTGACTATATCTAACCTAGATAAGACTGATGCAACAAGTTTTAACCAAAGACTAACACCTTAACTCAGATTAATAAGTAGATCTAAACACTACTTAAAATATTAAAATGCAAGCTAAACTAGTCTAAACTCAAATCCAATCCAAGACAGCTTAACTAACTATAATCAATTAGTTAAATTCAACTATCAAATGCAATAATAACAATAAAAGAACAAACAGATTCAAGTGAGATAAATTTGAACTTACAAGTGGTCCTAGCCACTATGGCTTGCCAAACAACTCAAGTAACCACTACCCTAAACTGATCTCAACCCAAACACAACTCAGAATCAACCCATATCCAACTCCATATCAGCAATCCAGATTAACCATGAACCTGCAGTTTTACTTTTTGTTTGACTTGTGATATTTAAGTGAGAATTTCCGAATAGATGATTTGTAAACTCTTTAACAAACTGAAACAAGGTTTACTAATGCTTAAAACAACAATTTAAAAACTGATTAAGATCTAAAAACAGTAATAAAATATTTTTTATATTTTTAAGAGATTTTAATATTTTTTTTTTGTGATTTTTGATAAGATGAAACCATAAGCTAAAATAGAATTCAATAAGCAGAAAATATGATTGATAGAACTTAAAAAGCTAATATGCAAGCTAAAAACAGGAATAGAATTGAAGTTGAGAATTTAACAAAAAACAAATTTCATTAATTAAAACAGATTACAAGTAAAAAGGAAATACAAAATACTGAATAAAAACAAGCTTAACTACTATAAAATCTACTCAGAAAATTACATGATAACAACTGTGAACAAGGGGGGTATATATAGCAAAGCCTTGAGCTCTTGGAAGGATCCAGAAGTCCCATCTTGTATTTGTGCTTTCTCAAGTCATCTCTCAATCTTTGGATTAAATCCCATCAGTCATCAATCTATCTTAGCCATTGATTTGATGTGCCACGTTCTCTCCACCAATGAGAATGCAAGGATTTGATGGAATGACACACGGATTGCCAGCGTGGCATCCGTGTGCCAGTCACGTGTCAGAGTCAAGTATTTAATTTGGCTTGAATCATGTGCATTTGGAGAATTGAAGCGTGTGAGTGAATTAGGGTTCATTGCCTGGGTTTGTTTTGGGGGGAAATTGGGCGGGTAAAATGGTTTAGTTATTTTAATGTTTTTTTAACTGAGTTGACTGGGTAGAGTGGGGGTTGACCGGGTAATTGAATGGGTGGACCGGGTATGGAATAAAGACTTATTGGACCGTGGGTTGGAAAGGGTTTTGGGCTTGGATAGGCTTTTAGGTATTTTGGACTTAAGATAGATTATAAACCCATGTGTTGTTACAAGGACTAAAATGGCTAATTCTGAAAATCCAGGGACCACTAATGTAAATTCTGAAAATGTAATCCAATGGTTATTTTTGATAATCTCCAATACTCTAAGGACCAAATTTGTCATTTCTGAAACTTCAGGGGTATATTTTCTGCCAATCTATGAAAGTTGAGGGATTGATTTTGCCAATTCTTTAATCTTAAACAAATCTTTCAGAAATCATCCTCTGATCATGAAAATCTTCACAGATGCTCAATTCTGACCTTCCGGCTCAGCTTTAGCACTCTTTATCTCTCGTGCTCGGGTTTTTGTCAGATTTGGTTATCTTTTACGTGTTTTGACATATCCGTACCTGCACAAGCATAAACTCAACAAATCATTAAATATTAGCAATAAACGGCTCTTTCTTGGTTATTTTGGGTCTGATTTGATAATGAAAAGATATGTGTTTAAGCACATATCAAAATACCCCAGACGAGACCATTGTCGTGTCCCCACGCAATGCAATCAACTCACGCTTCTAAAACCAAGGATTTCAATCTCTTTCTACTAAACCTATGAAGAAGTAGCAAAGATTCCTCAAAAGAGATTAAGAACCCTTAATTCTAAAAACGCCCCATTTACCTTTTTATTTCACATATAGATATTACGATTAAGCACATTCCGATTATGAGTGACGGTTTGTTGAACTTTCATGTCGATCAATAACTCCAACATTTTTCAAACGACACGTTAGGATCACGGAGTAGGAAACACAACCCAGCGTGAAGTGACCATACAGATAGAATTCATCGTCCCTGATTTTTCACAAGTCCCCAAACTAAGCGTAAAATCGAAATCATTGTTAAATATGATTCTAGATGCTAACACTACCCATGGAAGTTACTTGTGTAATTACCTTTTGCTTCCATTTTCCTATTTTCCTCTAGATTTATTTATTTTTGTGAGAATTGAATTTCTTCAAGTTTCTCGTTTCGATAATTTTTATTCCGATAAAGATATAAAGCTAAGTCGCTAATTAGTTATCCATCTTCCCTCGAAAACCATTGCACACAGGAATGAGGTCCACATCAAGGTCCTAATTTCGCACGATTTAGGGAGATATCTCCCGGATTCAAAGTTTGGCTTAACACTTATTTCAGCACATTTGCATTTTTGCAATTTAGGCCCTTGGTCTTTTCAACCACTAATTCAACGGGATTACCGTTTTATCAGGAGTCTTATTATGACTTTGGATTTTCCTCAACCTTTATAGAATCTATGACAACTTTTATGGCTTTGGAATTTTCAACTTTAATACATTTGGGCTTTATTTCATGTTAATTTTTGTGCCAAACTCCGAATCCTACGGCTTTTAAAACAATAGAAACAATATCAGCAAACTATCAGGAATCAGTTGTCTATTACACCGCAACACTGACAGTACCTTGATGTGTACCCAACTCTCATGGGCAAGGATTCTCTAAAGAACATAAAGAACTAACTATCGTCAAAAACTCAACATCTCTAATTATTATTTAACAGATATGGGGTGAAACAATTTTGTGGGAACAAAAAGCCATAAGTACCTTCGATGGGCTCTAAAGAGAACCATCTACTCCATGCTTAGCATCTAAACTCATAAGTAACTCTATCATTCCTCGATCTCCGCAAATTTAAAATCCCAAATAATGAGATCCGCGGATGCTTAGCTGATAATTTTTAGATTACCTATGGTTAAGGGAACAAGCTAGGGCTCAACACGCCCGGTCAAGTCAGAATTCTATTCCTACTCTCACCAGCGGAAAATCAACAAGGGGTCAAAACATATATTAACTTAGCAATTGTTTCGTCAAATAATCTCAAGTCTCGCATTTTTAAAGTCACTTATTAGAAACTAGCAAATTCTTGTTTAAGCTTCGCATATTTAAAATCACTTAGGGGGACTTGCAAATTCTTGGCCTTGTGAGCTAGAATCGCATTTTATAGCCTCTTGTCTGAGCAATTAGAAAAGGCTTTTTCAAGAAAAATGCATATTTAAAGTAACTTCTAAGAGACTAGCAAGAACTTTTTGATCATAAAACTAGCAAAAGCTTACAAAAAATTTTAAATTTTTCTCATTTTTGCACAATTTTTCATTTTATAAGGAAAAACGGGGTTGCGAGAGTATACGACAAAAAATAAGCAAGTGCGGTCAAATCAAATCGAAGATTACCCACCCAGACTAAAACGAAACATTGTCCTCAATGTTTAAAGGCAAGGGTATCACGAAAAATCTAAAAGCCGTTTATTAAGTATGCTAGAAGATAAACGTTAGTCGATAAGATTAGGATATCGGATTTCCATCAGCATCGATCATGAAACTCGAGTGGAGAAAAGACAAACTTCGAGCACGAGAGTCTTCATATCGGGAACATCCTAAACACAACATCACAAACAACCAAACATGAGAAATCGAAGAGGCTAACCCCTTCATGTCACTTATTAGAAAGAAAATAGAAAGATGATAGAAGGATAAGCATGGGGTGCCTCCCACGAAGCGCTACTATTTTTGATCACCGAGTCGCTAGCCTGACTTGTCCCCGAATTCATTTGTCCTTGGGGAAGCAAGCGGAAGGGATACCCGGATCAAAGATGGTATCCTCACTCCGGAGGGAAAGAGAACGGGTGGGTTGGGAGGGAAAGAAAATGTCGGGCTCAAGCACATAAGGAATAACTCCTCCCAAATTCACAAAAGGTGTATCAAGAAAGAATGATCCATCATCCGGTGGTTTTGCGGGCGGACGACGGGATGTCGGATCACAATAAGAATACTCCATAGAAGAAGGGAGTCCATGGTATAGAGAAATGTAGTTCAAAGGTTTATCAATGAAGGCATCCAAGAGAGGATCCTTTTTCCGGAAAACTTTTGTTTTAAGAATGTCCTCTTCGATGAGTATCCCAGGGTTAAAAATCTTGTCCTCGGAGAGCAAGGAAATCAAAGTATCATCCACGTGAAAATCCTCACGAGAAGAGGAATCACTCTCGGATAAAAAATAATATTGGACCTCAGGATCAACAAGTTCATCTATCGAAAGCTTCACTTCCTTATCTTTCTTCGGGAAAAACGGATCATCGTATTCTTTTTCTTCTTTTTCGGAAAGAATCGAGTCGGTGGGAACAAGTTCATCGGCGAACTCCTCAAGAAATGAATCGATATAAGAAGAATTAAGAGACGACTCAACTTTTTCAAAATCATCCGGAGGAATATAAGAGTCCCCGTAAAGCATTTTCTCAATCAAACGAATATCTTCCTCGATGTTAATAACGGCATAATCAATTTCCGGTGAAACTGAATCGGAATTCAAATAAGCTTCAATTTCTTCCATGATAGAATCATCAGTGCGAGACGATATAGGTTCAAAAGCATCATCCGGAGGAGAGTAAGAAGACGGTTCATTACATATCAATTTTTCAAGTAAAATAATGTCCCCCTACGGGTCAAAAGTAGCATCATCAATCTCAACGGGAATCGAATCATCATTAATATAAGCCTCGATCTCCTCCCAAATGGGGTCACTTTCCGTAGTGAGAGACGGGGAAGAGTCAGAAAGTTCCAAAATTTTAGAGGAAGTAGTGGGATTGCCACTCAAAGAAAGGTCGACGTTCTTAAGTTCAACACAACAAACAGAAAGCGGAGGTGGGACATGTGGTGTGCTCTTAGAGATAGCATTTTCCACCACTACCGTTGTAGACTCCTTTTCTAATTTCTTCTTTTGCACAGCACGTATAGTCGATAAACTTTTAACCGTAAAACTTGAAAGGCTCGGATCAATTCTCGATGGTTTAGGCCCAACTTTTTGAACCACCGAAGGTTGGACGTTTTTGGTACTTCCGTTATTATTAGGAATTCCGGGGTCCTTTGTCACCTCGGTGTCATTAATTTTGGCCACATCATATTGGTAGGTTAAAGATTTAGAAGTATGGTTAACGTTAAACGTGACGGCTTCTTTTCCAACTCTTAACGTGATTTCTCCCTCATAAACATCAATCAACGCATGGCCCGTCCTTAAGAAACATCTTCCGAGAATAAGAGGTACTCGAGGGCCGTTATCAAAATCAATCTTACAATCAAAACCGAGGAGCTAATCTCAATCATGGTAATCAAAACTACCAAGCTCCTCCACCTCAAGTTTATCAACAACCTCCTCAACAACAATATCAAGCACCTCATCAAGCTGCTCCGAACAACGAGTTTCTAACTTACATGAAGAATTCCGATAACACCATTAAAAGTTTGCAAACTCAAATAACAAGTATGAGGAATGATTTCAAAATTATATTCTAAATTTATATTCTAAATTTAGGAAAAATACTAAAACTTATGCTAGTGTGCAAAAAATAGGGGCTGTAGTGGAATTGCTTCTAACCAATCTATTTCTAACTTAAGCTCAAGCTTACTTAATAAGCTAAAGAGAAAACCAGAAATGGAGAACTTAAGTTTACCAACCAATCAACAAATGGACCAAGTTTTAGCTTGAGATGAGCTCAAATAAGCTTTTGACAAGCTCTGCAATCAGCTATGAAATGACTCAGCAAATTCTGAATTTGACACAGGGGAAATCAGTGCTTAAAGAGCAGCTTATATAGACCTTTAAAAGACTTACAAAAATTTCACAAAAATCTGTTTTCAATACTTGACCAACTGAACTAGAAAATCCCAAAATTAATATGAACCAAAACTGAATCAATGAAAATTCCACAAAGTTTGGTAAAAACCAGATTTGACAGTTTTGACCAATTTGAAACAGATATGAGACTTTGACTAAAATGAGATTTGAGATCAATTTGTGAACTAATAATCATGTGAAATGATGAAACACAACTAATGCAAGTTATTTTACTACTATATCTACCTAAATGCAAGTTTAATCTATCCTTTATTCTAACAGATTCCTATTTATGAACCTAATCCAAATAATTTTGACTTTTAATGAGTTTTAGAGAAAAATAATGGCTAAACTGACTATATCGAACCTAGATAAGACTGATGCAACAAGTTTTAACCAAAGACTAACACCCTAACTCAGATTAATAAGCAGATCCAAAACCTACTGAAAATATTAAAATGCAAGCTAAACTAGTCTAAACTCAAATCCAATCCAAGACAGCTTAACTAACTATAATCAATTAGTTAAATTCAACTATCAAATGCAATAATAACAATAAAAGAACAAACAGATTCAAGTAAGATAAATTTGAACTTACAAGTGGTCCTAGCCACTATGGCTTGCCAAACAACTCAAGTAACCACTACCCTAAACTGATCTCAACCCAAACACAACTCAGAATCAACCCATATCCAACTCCATATCAGCAATCCAGATTAACCATGAACCTGCAGTTTTACTTTTTGTTTGACTTGTGATATTTAAGTGAGAATTTCTGAATAGATGATTTGTAAACTCTTTAACAAACTGAAACAAGGTTTACTAATGCTTAAAACAACAATTTAAAAATTGATTAAGATCTAAAAACAGTAATAAAATATTTTTTATATTTTTAAGAGATTTTAATATTTTTTTTGTGATTTTTGATAAGATGAAACCATAAGCTAAAATAGAATTGAATAAGCTGAAAATATGATTGATAGAACTTAAAAAGCTAATATGCAAGCTAAAAACAGGAATAGAATTGAAGTTGAGAATTTAACTAAAAACAGATTTCATTAATTAAAACAGATTACAAGTAAAAGGAAATACAAAATACTGAATGAAAACAAGCTTAACTACTATAAAATCTACTCAGAAAATTACATGATAACAACTGTGAACAAGGGGGTATATATAGCAAAGCCTTGAGCTCTTGGAAGGATCCAGAAGTCCCATCTTGTATTTGTGCTTTCTCAAGTCATCTCTCAACCTTTGGATTAAATCCCATCAGTCATCAATCTATCTTAGCCATTGATTTGATGTGCCACGTTCTCTCCACCAATGAGAATGCAAGGATTTGATGGAATGACACACGGATTGCCAGCGTGGCATCCTTGTGTCAGTCACGTGTCAGAGTCAAGTATTTAATTTGGCTTGAATCGTGTGCATTTGGAGAATTGAAGCGTGTGAGTGAATTAGGGTTCATTGCCTGGGTTTGTTTTGGGGGGAAATTAGGCGGGTAAAATGGTTTAGTTATTTTAATGTTTTTTTAACTGAGTTGACTGGGTAGAGTGGGGGTTGACCGGGTAATGTAATGGGTGGACCGGGTATGGAATAAAGACTTATTGGACCGTGGGTTGGAAAGGGTTTTGGGCTTGGATAGGCTTTTAGGTATTTTGGACTTAGGATAGATTATAAACCCATGTGTTGTTACAAGGACTAAAATGGCTAATTCTGAAAATCCAGGGACCACTAATGTATATTCTGAAAATGTAATCCAATGGTTATTTTTGACAATCTCCAATACTCTAAGGACCAAATTTGTCATTTCTGAAACTTCAGGGGTATATTTTCTGCCAATCTATGAAAGTTGAGGGATTGATTTTGCCAATTCTTTAATCTTAAACAAATCTTTCAGAAATCATCCTCTGATCATGAAAATCTTCACAGATGCTCAATTCTGACCTTCCGGCTCAGCTTTAGCACTCTTTATCTTTCGTGCTCGGGTTTTTGTCAGATTTGGTTATCTTTTACGTGTTTTGACATATCCGTACCTGCACAAGCATAAACTCAAGAAACCATTAAATATTAGAAATAAACGGCTCTTTCTTGGTTATTTTGGGTCTGATTTGATAATGAAAAGATATGTGTTTAAGCACATATCAATCCCTATCTCTTTAAGTCTACCTTAAGGTTATTGCCTACGAAATCTCGAGGATTCATAAACTAACTCTAAGGTTATCTTTGGATGTTTAGACTACAATAACTCTAGGTGATTATAAATTAATGTTCACAAAGATTACTTAAGCATTAAAAACACAACGGATGACCTATCGCAATACTAGGTCAATCACAATTAAGATAAGAGACAACCAATCAATATTCAATACATATGTTTCATAGATCTAAGCAAATACACAAGTAAATTAGCTGGACATGGAAAACATGCAAGCATACACACAAACAATAGAAGGCATAATTGAATTAATGAAGTAAATCACTTATCTTGATGTAAAATAGGGTATGGAACCCTAAGATACTGCCCAAGACAGCCTATGTTCGGTTTAGGCTTTACTCCACAAAACTACCTCTCTAAAATACTAAAAATTCGAATTATATATATAGAGTTATAAAATGCGACGGCGTCACTCTTTAATTGTGACTCCGTCGGGTCGCCGTCATTAGGGTTTCGTCTTGGCCACGTCAACTCTGTGACGGCTTCACCTTATGCTTGTGACGCCGTCGGCCTCAACCTCTGACGCCGTCGGGATCCAAATCTAGGCCGTTTGAGTTGCGACGCCCTACTCTTTTAAACCTAATGCCGTCACTTGTAAAATAGCAATTTGCTCTCTGAGTCGTCTCAAGGTGTGTCGCGACGGCGTCGCAATTAAGCCGTGACGCCGTCCCCTTCAGTTTCAGCAGCTTGAGTATCTCGATTCTTGACTTTGGCCATTTTCTTTGTATATTTGCGCCTTTTCGTCCGAATAAGTGTCATTCCAGCAATTTGCCTTCAAGAAACCTAAAAAGTGAAAAGGAACGAAACTAAGTAATAACGGATACAAAAGTGGTCAATTAAGGGCTTAAACGACCCCTCAAAAGTGTACCTTTTAAACCCTTATTAGGAAGCCATCAGGATCTTCCTTGCATATGCTACCTACATGAACTTCAAAGTTTACCAAATGGATGTAAAAAGTGCATTCCTGAATGGTGAACTCAAGGAAGATGTGTATGTTCAGCAACCTTCCGGCTTTGAGAGTAGTGAATTCCCTGACTATGTCTGCAAGCTTGACAAAGCCCTTTATGGACTAAAACAAGCTCCCAGGGCATGGTATGAAACTCTCTCAGCCTTCCTGATTCAAAACACGTTTATCAGAGGAAAGATAGACAACACATTGTTTATCTACAGGACAAAACAAGATGTGATACTGGTCCAAGTGTATGTTGATGACATCATCTTTGGCTCAACAAACTACACTCTTTGCAAACAGTTTGAAAAACTGATGACAAAGAAGTTTGAAATGAGCATGATAGGTGAACTCACATACTTCCTTGGACTACAAATCAGGCAAACTGATAAAGGAATCTCCATCAGTCAAGAGAAGTACACCAGAAATCTCTTGAAGAAATATGAGACATCTGACTGTGCCTTAGTGAAGACACCAATGGTCCCTCCTAATAACCTTGGACCTGATCTTACTGGCAAATCAATCAATCAAACCCATTTCAGAGGGATTTTTGGCTCACTGATGTATCTAACTGCTTCTAGACCAAACATACAATTCTCAGTCTGTCTAATAGAAAGATATCAGTCCAATCCCAAAGAATCCCATCTCACTGCAGCCAAAAGAATACTCAGATACCTGAAGGGAACTCCAAGCCTTGGACTCTACTATCCAAAGTGCTCAGGGGTTGATCTCAAATGATATTCTGACTCTGATTATGCTGGCTGCAACATGGACAAAAAAAGTACCTCAGGGTCCTGTCAATTTCTTGGAGGAAAACTGGTTTGTTGGAGTGCTAAAAAGCAACAACCAGTGGCTATGTCTTTAGCTGAAGCTGAGTATGTTGCTGCTGCAGGATGTTGTGCTAATGTATTATGGATGAAAAGTCAACTCAGTGACTATGACATCCACTACAAAATGGTACCTATTTTCTGTGACAACACCAGTGCCATTGCAATCTCCAACAACCCTGTCCTTCACCAAAGAACCAAACACATTGATATCAGATATCATTTCATCAGGGACCACATAATGAAAGGAGACATAGAGGTTCATTTCATCCCTACTGAATATCAACTTGCTGATATCTTCACCAAACCTTTGGATGAACCTACTTTCATGAGACTGAAAGCTAAATTAGGAATGCTTGACATTGAAAGTCAGCACACTGTAAATCAATCCTAATCTCAGTGAGTCTTCTCTGAAAAAGTTCATTCTCCCTGAACAAAACCCCTAAACAACCCTCTCACTGAATGAGTAAGACTCCTTCAGGGACCCTGACTTTAGATATTGAGCATTGAATGAGTAACTAAATGCACCAAGTATCAGTTACTTAAATGTCCTAGGTTGGTAAACACACCAATTTAATATAGGAATATATGTCTCTTTATCTTACTGTCATCAAAGTCAAGGGTCTTTCAACACCTTACCTCATCCAACTTGGCATTAAATGCCTCGTCTCACATGAAATATCTTGTAGATATTTTATTACTGCAGAATGCACTTTTACTGTGCACTGCAACTGTTCCCTTGAGAACCGAGAAATTACTGCTGGTGGTGGAGTAGGTGGCATTAAATGAGGTAAACAAAACATTTTCAAAAACTGAATTTACAAATCCTCATTTAGGCAAAAATTACCCCTCTCACCACTCTATAAATACCCCTCTCAAAACACTAAAAACACACATAATGATTTTCTGCATCTAAACTCTATCAAAATTAGTTCTCAAACCAATAAATCTTTGTGTTTTTAATCCTCTAAAACAAGTTTTTCACTAAAATCTTCTCTGTAAACATTTACAAAAGATTTTTCACTACAAACTTAAGAGATTCAAACTCTTTGATTGTTCTTGTCAAGATATCTTTTTCAAAACCCTAAAACTTTTTAATGGAAATGGCAAGAACACAATCTCTTCAGTTTGCACCACAGTAGGTAGGGGATCTCAGTAATGTTGAATTTAAAACAAACAACGTTATAGGCAATTTTGAATACCCCCAAATGTCCCAGCCTATAAGGACATAATGAAGTTTTTATTCAACTTCCCCCTGAAAAAGGCCTTTACTCAGTCCCCATCAATTCTGTACCAAAACCTCCTCATGGAGTTTTGGGCTACAGATGGCCTATGACCCGTCACCCTCAACTGATGAGACTGACCTCAGACCCCTCAGGGAGTATCTCATCAAATTCAGTCTGTTTAATGGGGAAAGATTAGTCACCCTGGACTATAAAACTTTTTGTACTTCAACAGGGTTAGACTATAATAATGGAGTCTATGTTGCCCATCCTGAACCCTCCACAGTTAAGGATGGGTTAAAACAAAATTTTTTGGATCCAAAATTTTTTGACAGAACCCCAGTCACCAAGAACTTATTTCTTGCGGCTTGGAAGATCATGTTCACATTTGTGATTCAGGTTCTCGGCGGGTACCACTCATCCACTGAACAAGTTAACTTTATTAAGTTGATGGTGGCATATTGCTTGATGAATGGGGTCACTGTCGACATTGGGGAGATCATTTATAGTGATCTCATAACCAAGATACTGAGCAAAACTAGGGCGAAATATGTTTCGTACCCTAGGTTTGTCTCATGTGCTTTACAAGTGTTACTGGTTTGTAATTACCCTCAGGAATTTAAATACATTGCTTTACCTGGTTTCTTGAGTCAATCAAATTTTCAAAAGGACCCATCCCAAGTCATTGATATTGAATTGACGGCCCATATGGTTGATGTAAACAACCAAAGGGACTCAGTGTCTCCAAGCCCTGCTCCTAAAAAGAGAAAGGGGAAGTCTCTGACTGGGACTAAGACCAAACTTAAGTCTCAGGGCCCTGAGGCTTCTGGAGCAAAGCCTAAAAGGTAAAAGAAGCCCCAGACTGATCTGCCACCCACTGGTGACCAAACAAAATCCACCCCGGTGACAACGAAGGACACTGATACATCACGGTCAGTGCCCTTGGTCCCAACTACTACTCCCCAAGATCCAGAGGGAAACATACAACCCGCTGGTAGGGGAGCGCCTTCCACATTGCCCAAGGATGACATTCGCAAATCACATCATTTGTCTGAGGGCCAACTTAATGATCCCAAAGACTCAGAGGGAACTGAACAACCCGCTGATAGGGATCTCACTGCCATTGCTTCTAGGGATACCACTGGGAAAACACCATCAGTTCTTGAAGGAGCAACGGGGGACAAAGACTCAGAGGGATTAATACCACCCGCTGATATGGAACCCATCACCACCACTGGTTTACTGACAGTTGCTGAGGTTAACGAAATCTTATTCTCTGATGAAGAACAAGCTGAAAGTGAAGATGAAATTCTATCAGCAGGAGAAGAAGTGGACGATGATGTTCAAACTGAACAAGAGCATCAGGCTGATCCACAAGAGCCTAAAGAGTCACCTTCCCAGCATAAAGACAATGACTCTGACTCTTCTGCATCTTCCTGTCTTGAAGAATTTAGAAAATTTGATAATACCCTTCCACTGACAGAGAGGAAACTTGTTATGTGGATCACTAAAGCTTCAAGGAAGCTATACTCTGGTTTACTGAAACATTATAGGATCAACACACTGAAGCCGCTGCCAGCTATGCAGATCTGAAGGCTGAGGTACATGCTTTTGATGCAAACACTGATGAACACAGAGATCTCATGTACCAACATCTTCACAGGTTGGATGAAAATCTAGTCAAATTTGTAAAGCATCTTCAGGGTTTTGGGACAAAGATTGATGAAATCAGGGACTCGGTCAAAGAAGACCCAACACTTAACTCCAAAGTGCTGGAGGCCACTGAGGCTCACTTGAAAAATTCCTCAGGCCTCACTGAACTTATCACCATGCTCAAAACTGCCAATGTTCAGGGTCTTTAATCTTCAGTTCAATCTCTTCAGGCTACACTGGGTTCTTTGGATGCTCAAGTGACTACATTGGCTAAGGCATCATCTTAATTGGCTTGGAATCTTGGGCCTCGAATGACTGCTTTGGAACTTGTTAATACAAATAAACCGTAAAAACGTTTATTAATATTTTGCGATCTCTTTGTGTTTTGTTGATAACAAATATAATGTTATCTTAAGTACAATTATAAGGATATATGTTATTTTTGTAAAGCATTTACATATAGCCATTTAATATAAAAATGTTGTAATTAATCATTTGTTGTAATAGTTTATTAGGATGGTTAAAAACCACAACCCATGGACCATAACCCATGGATCATAACCCATACCCAAGTTGGCTAGATACAATGTATAATTTAGATACATTTAATCTAAGGAAAACCCATGGACCAACCCATAACCCATGACCCATAACCAAAAAAACCATGGGCAAAGAGGAGCGTCCCACGGATCCCTAGGATTACACTAGACGGATCCCAAGTGGGAGGGATCCGTGGGATCCGGGGAACAGTGACAGAAATTGCCAATAAATAGAGAGTCATTTCTTCATTCTAACTCACCCCTCTTCTTACAAAATCTCTCAAACACTCTCATTCTCTTCTAACATATAGATCACTTGATCTAGAGAGTTATTCTTCTTTCTTTCTATTGTGATTCTCATATAGGTCCTTCTCTAAGGCGAGATCACGAGCATTCTACAAGTCATCCAAGCAAGGGGTCTTTGATTGATTTGTCACTCCACAAGATTTCTGTAGCGAAGATCTTGTATTAGATATTTCACATATTTGTTGTGTAATAGTCGTGTTGGTTTGGTCCACCGTGTTACGGACTTGGTATCTAGCTTTGTACCGGAAAAAGGTGTAAGCAACGTTGTGAAGGCTTCTCCGCCAAGTGAAGGAGTTTGTTGACATAGTGCTTGAACTCTCGAGTAGGTGACTCGGGGAGTGGAGTAGGGCAAGGAAGGTGTCCTTGTAGCCGAACCACTATACATCGGTTGTGTCATTTCTATCCATTTGCTTTACTTTATTTACTTGCTTTATCATTAGATCTATACTTTCTCTACATCCATAAGATCTCACATATTAACTAATCTAAAGTTTTTGAAACTAACTTAAAATCGGCAAAACTATTCAACCCCCCTTCAAGTTTTCCACAATTGGCATCAAGAGCTAAGTTTATAAAAGTTTTAAAGTAAAATTGTATTTTAAAAACTTTTCGCTCACTATGGGTTCTAAAAATTATAAGGAAGGGCAATCTATGCAACGACCACCACTACTTGAAACTAATGGTTTTATATCTTGGAAAAATAGATTCGAAAGGTATGTGAAGTCTAAAGATATTGATCTTTGGTACATTATTGCTGAAGGCGATTTTGAGGCTACCTCAAAAGATGATAAAGAGAATTTAGATAACATACCTCATGATAAACTAAATGATGAAATGAATAAAAAGCTTTCTAAAAATAGTGAAGCTAAAATTGTTTTATATAATGCTTTACCGAAAAAGGAATTCGAAAGAATTTCTATGCTTAAAACCTCTAAAGAAATTTGGAATTCTTTAGTTGTAACTCATCAAGGTAATCAACAAGTTAAAAATAATAAAATTGATCTATTTGTTCAACAATATGAACAATTTTCAATATCGGATGAGGAAACTATAGATCATTCATTTGCTAACTTTAATACTATTATTACATCTTTACAAGCACTTGATGAATCTTTTTCTAGCCGTAACCATGTTAGGAGATATCTAAGGGCACTTCCATCGAAGTGGAGATCCAAGGTGACGGCGATCGAAGAGTCAAAAGATTTTACAATCCTCACCCTTGATGAACTCATAGGCAACTTAAAATTATACGAGCTTGTCCTTGCTAAAGACTCTGAAGCCTCAAAGGTGAAAGAGAAACACAAATCTCTTGCCCTTAAAGCCAAAAAGGCTTCAAGCGATGAAGAGAACTCCTCTTCGAGTAGTGACGACGAGGAGTACGCTATGGCGGTAAGGGACTTTAAAAAGTTCTTTAGAAGAAAGGGAAGATACGTCAAACAACCATATGACGATAAGAAAGGATTTCGGAAAAGCAAAGAGGACGAGAAGCCAAAAGATGATCGTACTTGCTTTAAATGTGGGGACCCAAACCACTTTATTAGTAAGTGTCCCAAACGGGATGATCAAAAGGCGTTCGTGAGCGACACGTGGGGAATGAGCGACGAGGAGGACGAAGAAATTTGTCTCATGGCAAATGACGAGGTATGTCACGAATACTATAGTAGCTAATCACTTGATGACGACTCATTGCATAATGAATATGACAAACTATGCAATATTAGCTTAAAACTAATTAACAAAAACAAGTTTTTAAAAAGTCAAAACCAACGTTTAGATAAAGAAGTCATAGAATTAAAAGCAAAACTGAAACGTTTAGAAAAGGGTAAAATAGCAAGTGGTGAATGTGAACTTATGCTCAACTTCAAACACTAGTTGATCAACTAGATTCTAAAATTGCTAGAATGAGTACGAATACCTTAGATATGATATTAGATAGTGTTAAAACCGCAACAACCAAAAGGTTTAGGTATTCAACAACTTGATCCATCAACTAGTGAAAACAAAGAAACACAATTTATTAAGGCACTAGAAAAACCAGCCACTGTTGTGGCGGATCCCACGGATCCCATCAAAAGGGAACCGGCTAGTGTTAAGCCAGGGATCCGTGGATCTGCTGTAGCAAACAGTGGTAATAACGTAGCTTCTTCATCTAGAACAGATTTTGTTATCGTTAATAGGAAGAAACCAACTCATGTCACCACTAGACAACCACCTCCAAAATATAATCCTACTTTTGCAAGAAACAAGGCTCCATCTTTTTCAAAACCAAATCCTTCAAGGAGACCTAATAATGTTTACCCAACAAGTAACCATCAAATGGGATGGAACCCAATTATGCAAAATGGTTTTCCTTTTCAAAACTTTGCTCCATGGAATGCATACTCACCTTATCCATACATGTCTAACATGAATGGAATGTTTAACACTAATGGACCCATGAACAAATGAGGACCAAACTTTTGAGTTTATTATTTTCTTAGGTATGCTTAAAGGTCGACCTAGACCCGGATGAATGGGTCAAGGATAACGGGTGCACGAGGTACATGACCGACAATAAAGATCTATTCTCCACATATGACTCCTTCAATGGAGGTAATGTGGTGTTTGGAAATAGCAAAGTAGAATCATCGGTAAAGGTATGATTTCTAACAAATCTCTAACCATTAACGATGTGTGTCAACGTGAGAAAACCTAAACTTTAACCTCTTAAGTATAGGACAAATATGTGATAAAAAGTGCAATGTACTTTTACCGAAACCGGTAGTAAGATATTAAAAATGGCATAACCATAGGAAGAGGTATTAGGAAACATGGAGTCTATGTCATTAAAATAGGTAATGAACCTAAAGACAAACTATGTCTTACCTCTATGGATGATACTTTGACCTTACGGCATCGAAGATTGGGTCACACCAACATGCGACTTCTTCAATCGCTATCATCCAAAGATCTAGTAAGAGATCTACCTAAGTTAAAATATGAACATCACTTTTGTGATGCTTGTAATGTAGGAAAACAAGTTCATTCTAGTCATAAATCTAAAAACATGGTGTCTACAACTAAGTGTCTAGAATTACTACATATGGATTTATTTGGTCCATCCGCTATCCAAAGTTATGGAGGCAACTACTACACTTTGGTCATGGTGGATGATTATTCTAGGTATACATTGACAAAATTTTTAAAGAACAAAACGGAAACCTTTAATTATTTTGAAATATTAAGCAAAAAGATCCAAAGACAACTAGGAAGTCCTATAGTGTCTATTAGGATGGATCATGGTAGGGAATTCGATAATGAAGTGCAATTTGGAGCCTTTTGTAACGCTAATGGTATTACTCACAAGTTCTCATCTCCACGCACTCCACAATCGAATGGGGTAGTAGAAAGAAAGAATAGAACCCTACAAGAAATGAGTCGAACCATGCTTAATGAACAATCCATACCTCAAAAGTTTTGGTGTAATGCCGTTGATACTTCAACGTATATACTCAATCGAGTCTTAATTAGACCAATCTTAGGTAAAACTCCATATGAGTTACTCCGAGGCAAAAAGCCTACGTTAAATCACTTTAGAATCTTTGGAAGCAAATGTTTTATTCTTAACACTAAAGATAACCTTACAAAATTTGATCCTAAATCAACCGAAGGTATCTTTCTAGGTTACTCTCCAAATAGCAAAGCTTACGTCATATTAAACCAAGAAACAATGAAGGAAGAAGAGTCATTAAATATAAAATTTGATGAAAGTCCACCCAAACCCTCTCCACCTCATGTCGATGACGAGATTGTAGAATCTGTAGCTATAGTAATAAAGAAAAAGATAAATGAAGAAGAAGAACCTTTAAATGATGAATTCATAAACATTAAAGAGTCCAAAGATCACCCCGTAGATAAGGTCATAGGAAAGCTAAATGAAAGAACATTAAGGCCTCAAGTTCAAAACCAAAGTAGCTTGTTTTGTTTCGTTTCAACCATAGAACCTAAGAATACACAAGAAGCCATAAAAGATGAGAGTTGGGTAATGGCTATGCAAGAAGAATTAAATCAATTTGTTTCTAATGTTGTTTGGACACTTGTCCCTCCACCTAGTAATCAAACCATAATAGGAACCAAATGGGTTTAAAAAAACAAATTAGATGTAAACGGAGTAGTGTCTAGGAACAAGGCTAGACTCGTTGCCCAAGGGTATAACCAACAAGAAGGAATAGACTTTGATGAGACCTATGCCCCCGTGGCTATATTAGAGTCTATAAGAATACTTCTTGCTTATGCCTGCGCTAATGATCTAAAGCTTTATCAAATGGATGTCAAAAGCGCTTTTCTAAATGGTTTCATTAATGAAGAAGTTGTTGGGTTCAAAGAAATACCCAAACCCCTTAATCTAGGATTTGAATAGAAAATAGCTCAAGTGTCTAGTCCATTAAACACTAACAGGTCACTGAGTGCATAGTCTCTCAGTGAGTCATCTTCGAGATACTCGACGAGGCAACAAGATAGTCTCTCCACGTGAAGGAACTTAAAGGGTGAAGACTAAGTCAAGAAGAAGATGGTGGATTCAGTGAGTGATGATAATAACTCACTGAATCCCTAAGACTCCTCTCCAACTACATACACTGAAGACAAACTAAAGTAGAAGACTGAAGGATATGAAGACTGAAGAATGAGTGGGACAAGGCGGGATAAGTTTGAATCAAATAAGACGAAGTCCTTATCAACCAAAGTCAACTTTCCTTGAATGGCTAAAGATCAGGCTTAGTGTCATCACTAACCTTAGAAAAGTAGTCTTGTCTCTTACCTAGAATAGTCTTTGTAAACAGAGACAAAATACATCAGTGTGTTTTACTTATGTTAGTTTCAGTCATTGTTCACTATTAACTTGTTTTTTATTCTTAAATTGTTTTAAACGATAGTGAACGGGGAACAACAAGTGGTATCAGAACAAGGCTAATTATAAAACTCGTTTTTTAGGCTTCTCTAAAACTTTTTAAATTAGGATCCTAAATGGCTGAAATTGATGTACCCCAACTAGTCGATAAAAAGGGTGGAGCTTATTCAGCTGTTGCCCTTAGACTTGAAGTTGGCAAATTCAACAAATGGAAAAAGCGAATGCTTTGCTATTTGATTGGGATGGAACCTTATTATATCAAGTGTATAAATAAAGGTCCATTTGTCCCAAAGACTGGCGAAGGGTTGCCCAAACTCAAGCTCAGTGGACCTAGGATGAAAGGAGAGTGGTCAACCAGGACCAAAGACTCAAAAGTATCATAATATCTTGTCTTCTTGACGATATTATGGAGTCGATATAAGTTGTAGTACACCTAAGCAAACCTGGGATGACCTAGTTCATAGTCATGAAGGACCATCTGATACTAAGGAAAACAGGATAATGGACTTGAAACTTGAGTATAACACCTTCAGGCTAAGGACTCGAAACTCTCTCTCAAACTTACACCCGGTACAAAACTCTTTTAAATGAACTGTCAAATGATGGTGTTAAGTTGTTCAAACATGAAATCAATGTTGGTTTTGTCAATAGTCTCCCTGAGAAGTGGTTAAATTTCTCTCAAGGACTCAGAAATGCTAACCATATCCAAAATCTTGAGCTTCACGAAATTTATGGGAAATTTGTCTATGAGGAAAACCTCATCAAAGGACGATACCCTGACTTAAAGAAGTCTCAGGAAGTCAAGAAGTCCCCACCACCACCTCATCACCAATATCAACCGCTTTCTATTCTAACAATGTTGTTCAAGATTTTCGGAAAATTCGATGATGAGCCCGATGAGAGATCAAGTGAGGAGTACCTAAATGACCAACACGAATTTCGGAAAGGGCACTCCTTGCTAACTCTCGAAGGTTTATAAAGAGAAACAAAAGTTTTTCAAATGCCAAAGCAAATGAGGACACTGAATGCTTTAAGTGTCACAAAAGAGGTCATTTTGCAAAAGACTGTTTTTCAAAACAATTTCGAACCCTCTTATAAACCATGAAGGTCAAATCACCCTCGGCTTTAGCAAATTTCAACCAAAAATCTATCAGTCTTATCAAAACTTTCAAAACAAATCCGATCAAAACAAAACTGTTGATTTTGAAGCTAAGTATAAGAAAGTCAAAGCTAAGCTTACATTGCTCGAGGCCACCCTCGAAACAACAAAAACTGTTCAATCTATGCGTGGTAAAACAAAGGCCTTGTTGCTGAGACCTTCGACGGATGAAGAGCCGTGTCATCGATGATGAAATGGTGCATGTCAGTGCACTTATGGCCCTCTCAGAAGAGGACAAGCTAGCTGTTGGAAAGAATCATGCCAGAAATGAAGAATGGGTCAATATCACAATGAAGAAGGTAAATATTCTACTTTCTATGGATGATGACTCGATTGGCATCTTACATGAATTATCTTAATGTTGACCTTAAGTTCAGAGGAGCAAAGACTTAATCTTTTTCAAAATACAACAAGCTAAGTTTTGAATTAAACAAGTGTAGGGATGAACTACTTCTTTTAAAACAAGCTAAGCTTGAGGTCGTCACTTTGCAAATTCAAAACACTGAACTAGTTAAAAGAAATCATGCTCTTCAAGACGAACTCAAAAAGGTTCAAGATATTCTTGATAGTTGGACTGCCAAGAATCCCAAGGTCTTTGATGCTGTAGGAGCCCCAAAGAGCAAGAAGAGAGTCTTAGGTGAAGATCATCTTCCCGACTCTCTCAACAAAGACCGTGGTCCTAAGCCATTTGTGTCCGGTGGTATGATTACCAACATGTTGACTACTCCCAAACCAAGTGATTGGATTGAAAGGGTTAATCCTGAGAGTAAGCTTCCAAATTTCGATTTTGGAAGGATTCTAGAGCTCAAAGCCAAGCTCTAAAGAGCATGCTTGGACTCCATGATGTACCCAGAGTACCGAACACATCTCTGAAGTCCGGCGGAATCTCAAGCACCGCTTCCACCTGAAACCTCTTCGGGTGTGCAAGCTCGAGCTTACTCCATTACAATTCAATCCTCACTCACCTAAAGAAAGGTCTGGACTTGGTAGAACTATCCTGAAAAGACAAACAAAACCAACTCAATAAGATTCTACTCCTCTGAGAACATCCTCTGTTCCCACCAGGAAGCTTGACCAAATTCAGAACTAACGAGCTTGTGAGGAAGCTGAATGAAAAGATAGAATCCATTGAAAAAGCTCCTGATTCAATCAAGGAAACTAAGTCAGCCTCATCTAGCTCATCAAATTCAAAATCCACCAACAAACCCAAGCAAAAGTGTGAGCCGTGTCATTACACCCACCATACCATGACAACTGCTATAGAATCCTTTTTGCATGATCGCAAAAGGATGATCACAGACCTGCAGACCACCTACAAGATGTCATCAAGCAAACTATACCAAAGTTGGTCATCAATATGCTTCATCCTCCAAAATAGCTCCCAAGAATAGAGCAAAACCTTTTCCTCTATGCCCTCACTGTGGGTTTAATGATCATCATCAGGATGATTGTCTCATGAACACATGCTGTGATATTTGCGGTAATCCAACTCATGAGACATCCCAACATGACAGTGTTATTCATGCAAGGAGAGGTACAAAACAACCCAAAATCACCGAGTCATCCTCGCCTCTCTAAATGCAAAACCTGTGGTAGCACAATGCACTCAACCCCTGACCATGAGTCAATTACCAAATTCAAAGAGACCTTGAGACCCAAGCCCACTAGTAAGTGTGTCACTAAGAGAAACTAATTCAGTTTACTACTTGTGCGAGACACGCCAGGAGCCTATTTGGCATCTAGACAGTGGATGCTCAAGAAGCATGACTGGTGTAAAGGAGTATCTTCACAAGTATATAGAGGAACCAAGACCCAAAGTAGTGTTTGGTGATAACTCATCATGTCCCATCGAAGGTTACTGGTCAAAGAACTGCAATGGAATAGTTTTCTCTAGAATAGCTTATGTCAATGGTCTAAAATACAATCTCATCCGTGTCAGTCAACTATGTGATGCTAAGTACATTGTGCAATTCAATGACAAACAAGGCACCATCTTCAATGCCAACAAGGAAGTGGTTTTGATAGCTCCAAGGAGATGATGTTTATGTGTTAGACATGTCAACACTCTCCCAAGATGGAACTTGTATTTTTGCTAAAGCCACTGAAACTATCAATTGGTTGTGGCATAAGAGACTCTGACACTTAAACTTCAAAAACCTCAACAACTTGGCAAAACTAAACAAGGTCCTTAGCTTTCCATCACCTTGGTTTTTCAAAAGACAAACCATGCTCTGCTGTGAAAAGGTAAACACCAGAGCATCATTCAAAACCAAACAAAATTTCTCCATCAAAAGTCAGCCTTCACCTCTACACATGGATCTCTTTAGACCTGTCAGTCCCAGATCAATCCAACATGAAAAGTATACACTTGTCATTGTTGATGTGTTCTCAAGATACACTTAGGTATACTTTCTTTCCAAAAAGAGTCGGAAGTCTGATACAATAATGTCATTCATCGGAAGATTGAAAACCAGAATGACATTATCGTTAAACAAATCGAACTCGACAATGGTACCATGCGAGTTCGAAATCAAGAGCTTGAGAGTTTCTGATGAAAAAGGAATTTCTCAAAATTTCTCGCTCCATATACCCCGAACAAAATGGGGTTGCTGAAAGGAAAACAGAACTCTCATTGAGGCTGCTAGAACCATGTTAAATGGCTCAGCCCACCAAAGCATTTTGGATGAAGCGATCAAAACGCTACACTCAAACAGGTCAATCATTGTCAAAAGACATAATAAAAACCCATATGAGATCTTCAAAGGTAGACTTCCGACATCGCTATTTTCATGTGTTTGGATGTCCTGTGTTCATTCATAACCACAAGGATCATCTAGGCAAGTTTGATACAAAAGTCGATGATAATGGATACTTCTTAGGCTACTCAGCGATCTCCAAAGCCTTCGGTTTTAACACAAGGAGACAAAAAGTTGACGAAACCTTTCATGTCACCTTTGATGAAAGTGAGGAAAGCATCAGTTCACCAACACCTCAGTGGAGGAAATAGGAATTGATAACTCATCAAGATATCCTCGATGAGTAAAACACCGAATTTAATTCCTCATATCAAGCTCGATGCGACATCTCATATTATGTCTTACCTCACAACCTTCCCTAACCAACTATCAGTGAATTCATTGATAATCAATCGGCAGTCCTATACTGGGATAGGTAATCTTGAACCAAATATTTAGAAACCTATGATTCAATAACCCCAACCTGAACAGGACATCTCAACAGATGCTCTAAATGATTACTTGCTCAACCGAACTCACTCTGAGCTTCCGGTGACCTCTTCAAGCTCAGATCCAAGACCACAAAGTAAGTGGACTAGATCTCTGGACATTGAGCTTGTAAACATCATTGGTGAACACCTGGCATGCTCACTAGAAGCATGGTCGCTAAGTTAACTGCAGCCTTCAGCCAATGAATGTCTATATGCGATTACCTATCGAAAATAGAACCCAAAAGTGTCACTGAGGCTCTAAAGCACCTAAGCGGGTGCAAAGCTATGCAAGAGGAACTGCAACAGTTTGATAAAAACAAGGTCATGACCTTGATCAAATGTCCTCAGGATGTCGTTGTCATAGAATGAAGTGGGTTTCGAGAAACAAAGCGACGAAAACGACTTTGTCATTAAAAACAAAGCGGACTTGTAGCCAAAGGTTGATCAACAAGAAGGAATTGACTATGATGAGACATTTGCTCCTGTTGCAAGAATGGAAGCAATCGGGATCTTCCTTGCATATGCAACATACATGAACTTCGTGGTCTATCAAATGGATGTCAAAAGTGCATTCTTAAATGGTGATCTAAAGGAAGATGTGTATGTTCAGAACCTCGGCTTTGAGAGTAGTGAATTCCCCGACTATGTCTGCAAGCTTGACAAAGCCCTTTATGGTCTTAAACAAGCTCCAAGGGCATGGTATGAAACTCTCTCGACCTTCTTGATACAAAACAAGTTTGTCAGAGGAAAGATAGACAACACATTGTTTGTCTATAGAACATAAGGATGATACTCGGTCCAAGTTTATGTTGATGACATCATCTTTGGCTCAACAAACTACAAACTTTGCAAACAGTTTGAAAAACTAATGACAAAGAAGTTTGAAATAAGCATGATGGGTGCACTCGCATACTTCCTTGGACTACAAATCGTGCAACCTGATAAAGGGATATCCATCATCAAGAGAAATACACCGAAATCTCTTGAAGAAATATGAGATATCTCGATCGGCCTTAGTGAAGACTCCAATGGTCCCTCCTAACAACCTTGGACCTGATCTCACTGGCAAATCAGTCAATCAAACCCATTTCAGAGGAATTGTTGGCTCATCGATGTATCTAATCTACTAGACCACATACAATTCTCACTGTTTAATAGCAAGATATCACCCAATACCAAAGAATCTCACCTCACGACAGCCAAAAGAATACTGGGTACCAAGGGAACCCTAAACCTTAGACTCTATTATCCAAAATGCTCAGGGTTTGATCTCAAGGGTTACTCTGATTCTGATTATGATGGCTGCAACATGGACAGAAAAAGTACCTCAGTCCTCAATTTCTTGGAGGAAAACTGGTTTGTTGGAGTGCTAAAAGCAACAATCAGTGGCTATATGTCCTTAAAGTGAATATGTAGTTGTTGGCAGGATGTTGTGCCAATGTATTATGGATGAAAAGTCAACTCAGTGACTATGACATCCATAATAAAATGGTGCCCATCTTCGTGATAACACCATGATATTGCAATCTCCAACAACCCTGTCCTCCACCAAAGAACCAAACACATTGATATCAGATATCACTTCATCGGGGATCACATAATGAAAGGAGACATAGAACTTCATTTCATCCCTACTCAATATCAACTGGCTGATATCTTCACCAAACCCTTGGATGAACCTACCTTCAGGAGACTGAAAGTTGAATTGGGAATTCTTGACATTGAAAGTCGGCATCCAAAACCAATCTCAGAATTTCTGAAATGGTTCATCCTCCCCTGAACACCCAAAATAAACCTCTCACCTGAATGAGTAAGACTCATTCAAGGTCCTGACATTTGACAAAGAGCATTGAATGAGTAACTAAATGATCCAAGTATCAGTTACGTAAATGTCCTAGGTTGGTAACGATGCCAATTTAATATAGGAATATATGTCTCTTTGTCTTACTATCATCCCACATGGCATTTAATGCCTCCTCTCACAAAAATATCAAATTGATATTTTATCTTTGCAAAAGTGCACTTTTATGCAGCACCTAATCGCCTTCTTGAAAACGGGATTTTCACTGCGGTAATGGAGTGGTAGCATTAAATGTGGAAATTCAAACGTTTTCAAAACCGACTTCTTAATATTCCCATTTGTGCACAAACCACCCTTCTCACCACTCTATAAATACCCTCTTCCAAAACAAACAAATACACACAAATTATTTTCAACAAAACTCATCAAAATCATTTCTAAAACCCAGAAATATTTGTGTGTTCTCAAAACTCTTCAAACCTCTTTTGGAAAACCCTTCTTGTAAACATTTACAAAAGTTTTTCATCACAAAACTTGAGAGATCTAAAACCTTGATTGTTCTAGTCAAAAGAAATTATTTTCAAAAACCCTAAAAATCTTTAATGGAAATGGCTAGAACACAATCTCTCTAGTTTGCTTCTCGTGGTAGGGGATCTTACAAATGTTGAGTTTAAAACAAATAATGTCATTGGCAATTTTGAATATCCTCAAAATTTCCCGACCTATAAGGACATTATGAAATTTCTTTATAATGCACCACTAAAAGCGTAGCCTTTGTTCAGTGTCCCTCTACTGTACCAAAACCTCCTCGGGAGTTTTGGGCTACAACCAAGGCCTTTGACCCGAACCCTCTAATCTGATGAGAACAACCTTAGATCTCTCAGGGAATATCTCATCAGGTTCAACAGTCTCAACGGGGCAACAATTCACCCTCGATTATAAAACTTTTTGCACATCTATAGGGTTAGATTACAACAAAGGTGTATATGTAGCCCATCCTCCACAAGTGAAGGATGGGTTAAAACAAATTGTTTTAGATCCAACATTTTGGACAAGACCCCAGTCACCAAGAGTTCATTTCCTGTGGCTTGGAGGATCCTATTCACATTTGTGATTCAGTCCTCTGGAACCACTCATCCACTGAACAAGTTAACTCTATTCAATTGATGATGGCATACTGCTTGATGAATGGGGTCACTGTCGACATAGGGGAGATCATTAAAGTGATCTCGTAACAAAACAAGCTACAGAGCAAAACTAGGACGAAATACATTTCGTATCCTAGGTTTGTCTTTTGTGCTTTGCAAGTTTTACTGGGTACAAATTATCCTCAGGAAGAAAAATTTTGTGCTTTACCGGCATCCGAGCCAATCAAATTTTCAAAAGGACCCATCCCTTGTCACAAACATTGAATTGACGGCCCATATGGTTGCTGTAAACAACCAAAGGGAATCAGTGTCTCCTAACCCCGCTCCTTTAAAGAAAAGGGGAAGTCTCGACTGGGACTAAAACCAAACCCAAGTCTCGGGGCCTAAGGCTTCGGAGCACTGGCCAAAAGGCAAAGAAGGCCTAAGACTGATTTGACACCCATTGGTGACCAAGAAACATCCACCCCAGTGACAACGAAGGACACCGATACATCACGCCGTGCCCTTGGTCACAACCACTACTCCCCAAGATCCGAGGAAACATACAACCGGCCGGGTAGGGAGCGCCTTTCACAACGCCCAAGGATGACATTAGCAAATCGCCTTTGTCGAGGGCACACCGATCGATCCCAAAGACTTAGAGGGAACCAAACAACCCACGATAGGGATATACTGTCACACGACTCGCTAAAGGCACTGGGAAACACCCACTAGTGTCTCAGGGTCACTGGGGACAAAGACTCGAGAGGAAAGGAACAACCCCGATATGGAACCCACAACCAATCCTCGACTCCAGCAAGGCGGACGGAAACGCCCACCAGTGTCCGAGGAGTTAACGGGGACAAAGACTCAGAGGAAATATACCACCCGCCGATATGGAACCCATCACCAACCCCCGTTAACCGCTGCGATGTTACTGAATACTCTTTTCGAAGATGAGCTTGCTAAACTGATGATGAAGTTTTATCACCTGGGGAAGAAGTGGACGTTGAGGTTCAATCGAACAAGAGCCTCGATCCACAAGAGCATACTGATTCACCATTCCAAAAAATGATGAATCCTCTTCCTCCACCGATGAATTTGATAATGTTCTCCCACTTACTGAAGGCGCCTTGTTCATGGATCACCAAAGCTTCAAGAAGGTTATACTGGGGTCATGAAACACTGTGGGAACAACACACGAGGCTGCCGAGTTATGCTGATTTAAAGGCTGAGGTACAAGGCTTTGATGAAAATGTTCATGAGCACAGGAATCTGATGTATGACAACCTTCACCGACCGATGACAACTTGGCTAAATTCCTCAGCACCTTCGTGGTGGTACAAAGGTAGATGAAATCGGGAATTTGTCAAAGAAGACCAAAGCACTCAACTCTAAAGTGCTAAAGGCTACTGAGGCGTTCTTGAAACAATCCTCAACCCTCACTGAACCGCCGATATGCTCAATTCTGCAAATGTTCGAGGTTTCCATCCTCACCCAGTCTCTTCAAGCTACATTGGACTCCTTGAATACGCAGGTGGCTACTTTGGCTCAGCATCTCATCTGCCGGAATCTTGGACCCGAATGCATGCTCGGAAGTTTCTCGAGCTAACTTGGAAGCAAAAGTCACTAGTATTCAAATCGACACTTCGATATCAAGGCTATGATCTCAAATTTAATAGGCCTTCAAGGGTCAAGCACCATCCCCTCAGAACAACTCCAACTCTTGCCCTCACCGACGCTCCAAGAACAGTTGAGGGGAAGAATAGTCAAGAAACCTCTTCACACTGCGAGGGGAGCCAACACCACCGATGTTCCGCAGCTCCAATATCATCAACACCACCATAATACCCATCTCATCAGACCACCAACAACATCAACAACAACAACAAACCGACAGAATCACACCAATAACAAGAACACCACCACCCCTGGTAGCAACTTCATCTTCCTCGGGCCAGACAAAGGAAAAGGAATAATGACAACTCCCGAGCTCGAGAAGATACCCAACAAAATCGCGACACTGAATACCTTCTCACACCTCAACAGCTAAGTAAATATCTTGCAAAAGAAGAAAAGAGATTGAAACAAGCTGAAGAAGATAAGAAGAATAGAGAAGCACTTGCAAAGGTAGTCGCAAGAAGTCGAGAACATGGGAATTGATCCCAAGAAACTCCAAAAAGGTCGCAGGACAAAGTTCAAGGAAGCCTGAAGCTACTCAGATGGTGAAATGAGAAAACAGTTGGAAGAAAAGAAGAAGAAAATCGAAGCCATCAGCAAAGCGAATTGAGCATTACAACTGACAATGACTAGCCGGCTTCAAAAGATCATGATGTCGAATCAATTCCCCAATACCAAACCACTAGCCATGAACGCTACGAGGGGTTGATAAAAGACACTTCGAGGTTCATGATCCCCTCAAATTCACCGACTTTGGGATCATTGAACTCGATGAGCTTGGTCCAATTATTGAAAAGAAGAAGAATGCGGTGGTTAAGGACCGATGAAGATGCTCAGAAAAGATATGAAAGACTGAGGGATTGTCCGCCTAAATCCACGGGAATTCAGCCCGCCTTAACCGCACCTCAAGGATCTCAACCACAATCATCCACTGGCAAAAGGAAGAGAGTTGAGTTCCAACCCGAGATTAAAGTGCCTGGACTGGAGTGTAATAGGAGTGGAGCTCAAGGAGTGAAATTTGTGAATGCCTAGTGATTGAAAAGCCTGAAATAGGGCTATTTTTCATTGATGAACATGGAAACCAAAGATTCCAAAGGTGGAGTGATATCGATCAGGTGAGTGGCTACAATGATCAGCTATATTCCAAAGGCCTCTCAAATTTAGACCCCATGCTAATATCAGGTTCTCTGTACTTACTTAAACGCAAAGATAAGAGACCATCCCTAGGAAACACTCATCACCAAGAAAGTCAAGCTTGAAGCTCGGGAATCCATCCGGGACTGACATCATTTTGAATTATCCTTTGTACTAGTAATAGGAACCTTGTAATTTGATCAATAAACGATGTATGTTTTGTTAAAATATCCAGTGTTCCTTATTGTATCCATTAGTACATTCAGTGTAAGAAGAAGCCATTTGCTCACTTACATTGATCAAACACTTAGGCTATTTGTATATCCAAATAGGGGGAGACTGTTGGGTTCAAGAAATACCCAAACCCCTTAATCTAGGATTTGAATAGAAAATAGCCCAAGTGTCTAGTCCATGAAACACTAATAGGTCACTGAGTGCATAGTCCTCTGAGCCATCTTCGTGATACTCAAGACGAGGCAACAAGATAGTCTCTCCACTTGCAAGGCTTAAATTAAAGGGTGAAGACTGAGTCAAGAAGAAGATGATGGATTCAGTGAGTGATGACAATAACTCACCAATCCCTAAGACTCCTCCAACTACTTACATTGAAGACAAACTGAAGTAGAAGACTGAAGGATATGAAGACTGAAGAATGAGCTGGACAAGGCGGGATAAGTTTGAATCAGATAAGACGAAGTCCTTATCAACCAAAGTCAACTTTACCTGAATGGCTAAAGATCGTGCTCTGTCATCCGACCTTAGAAAAGTAGTCTTGTCTCTTACCTAGAATAGTCTTTGTAAACAGAGACAAAATACAACAGTATTTTGTCTTCAGATGATGTCAGTTTGTCACTTAGGAAAGACTTAAAACTCATACATGTATAAATAGCATAAGAGATGGATTGAAAAGGTTACGCTTGTGAATTGTAAAAACACACACACGCAAGCCATCTTTTCACTCATCCAAATACAACTTAGTTCCTGAGATAGCTTTTGAGCTCTAGGGTTGTGCTCAGACTTAGCCTGAGCTTAGAGAGGAATCACCAAACTTTGTTATTTCAATCCCAAGTACTATTCCGCAAGTACTTGGGTAATGTATTCTTTGTTGATTTATTTCTAATAAGAATATGATGTTGAAAATTTTTAAGTGTGTTTTACTTATGTTAGTATCAGTCATTGTTCACTATTAACTTGTTTTTTATTCTTAAACTGTTTTAAACGATAGTGAACGGGGAACAACAGAAGTAAATGTGGCTCAACCTCCGGGCTTCATCGATTTTGAAAAACCTAAGCACGTGTATAAATTAAAGAAAGCCCTTTATGGTCTTAAACAAGCTCCAAAAGCTTGGTATGATAGACTCAAGTCATTTTTAATTAAACACAACTATACCATGGGGTTTGTTGACAACACACTTTTTACAAAGAAAAGAGAGTCACATATAATCATAGTGCAAATATATGTAGATGATATTATATTCGGATCCACTTGTCAAGACATGTGTGATGATTTCTCTAAAATCATGCATGACGAGTTTGAAATGAGTATGATGGGAGAACTTAGTTTCTTTCTTGGTCTACAAATCAAACAAGTAGAAGATGGTATCTTCTTTAATCAATCTAAATACATAAAGGAGATGTTAAAGAAATTCAGTCTAGAAGAGTCGAAACCAATTAGGACACCAATGTCATCCGACACCAAACTCACAAAAGATGAAGACGGCGAATCCGCAGATAATACTAAATATCATGGCATGATAGGTAGTCTTTCTACCTCATGCAAGTAGGTCGGATATCATGTTTAGTGTTTGCTTATGTGCTAGGTTTCAAGAAGACCCTAAACCATCACACCTAGAAGCCGTAAAAAGGATATTTAGATACATTAAGGTACAACACAATTAGGATTATGGTATCCTAAGGGCACGGGAGTAGAAACAATTGTATATGCAGATTCCGACCATGCAGTGATTACGTTGATAGAAAAAGTACAAGTGGGGTATGTACTTTCATGGGATGTTGTTTAACATCTTGGTTTTCTAAGAAACAAACGGCACTAGCAATAACAACAACCGAAGCCGAATACGTCTCCTCCGGCAAAGCATGCCAACAAGAACTATGGATAAAACAAGCGTTAGTTGACTACGACATTCATCTAAGCGACATAGCCATCCTTTGTGACAACAAAGGTGCCATCGACTTAAGCAAGAATCCGGTATTGCATTCTTGCACAAAGCATATAGAGATTCGTCATCACTTCTTAAAAGATAATGTTCAAAAGGGGAACATCTCTATTGAGAAGGTAGCATCTGAAGACAACATAGCCGACGTCCTCACCAAACCGTTGAAGCGGGAACAATTCAACCTACTTCGTCTTGCTCTTGGTCTCATGGAACAAACGTCGTAACTTAATTTTTGACTCTACAAGGTATGTAAACGCTAGCCTTCTTCTTTCTGAGTCTAGGATCTCTATTTCACGCACAAATCACAAACAATACGGGAATTTTTAAAACCCAAGATAAGTTTTTCACTTATAATTTTCTTATTTTCTTTCAAAATATAATGAGTTACATACACACCCTTCTTTCAAAAGGATAAAACGTTTGTATTTCAAAATGCTTTCTAAAATGATACTCCTTCCCATATCAATTTCACAAAAGCAATTTCTCACGTCTAGGACAAATCGCTTTTTCATTATTAATACAACGTAAAAACTCGTTTTCATTGCATCTCATGTCTTTTGAATGCTAAAGGGGACACATAACTAATATGTGTTTTCGGGTACGTTCATTTAAACCACAATGAATTAGGAGCATTGGTAAACACTAAATTACGTACTCAAAGTACTAAGTATGTGTTTTTCGGGTTATCTCACATAATAGTATGCTTTTTCATTTCTAGATTATTTTCTTTCTTCTAGGAGTCGAGATAACAGCAACTCCAAATAGTTTGCATATAGGCACACACTAGGCAAAAATGTTTCCAAAAGGAAGTTTTTGTGTCACCTGAATCACTGACCATGGATCCCAACCTTTATGCCGACGGATCCCTCAAGGGAAGATCCGTGGGATCCGTGAGGTGAGACAAGCTATTTTACCTTCTATTTTTCTCACTATGGATGAAAAATCCACATTTGTTTTATTTTTGGAGTATGCTCTTTAATGCTTGTGTTCTCATGATCGCATGCCTTAAATTCATATCTAATCATTAGATTTTAATCCACATTTTGGGTCAAGCATTCATTACAATGCTTTATTTTTCTATATATAGAATTCCCAAAATGCTTGCATAATCCATCTCATCTTCACAAACAAACTACACCATGTCATCCACAAACTCTTTAGATGAATCACCTAGTACAAACAATCATCTTCATGAAACCCAAACCTTTGTACTTCCACCTTCCAAAATACCAAAATCAAACTCTAGGATATCCGAACAGATTAACATCCGATCTTGTTGCGTAGGAAAACCATCATCATATGGCTCATCACCATCAACTAACTCACCACAAGATGCTTCCATTATTGCACCTCCTTCATCACCAAACAGTACACCAACTTCATCACCAAATCACTCACCACCTAAAATCACTCTTTTGGAACTCCTTACGACTCCAACAAGATCTCAACAACCAAATCAAAAAGAAATAACCTTTTTGACACCTCCAACTTCTCCAAACACAATATTCAATGATCTTGAAACATCACCACCGTTAGCTCCCATTAAACTACAAGAACATTTAGGTTCTTTTCCAACAAAGACTTCCAATCATTCCGGACTTTAATCCGTATTTTCCTATTTTTCCACCACAACTTCCCGCAAATCACAAATCAAAACAACCCTAAGATTCCGTACTCATTACCCACATCACTTACATTGTGAACATTGCCAATCCACTAGGGAAATTGCAATAGAAGTTAGGGAAGAAATGAGATTCATACTCAACCTCATCCTTGATCGAATCAATACCATTACTCATCCAAACCTCCATCCATAACCTTATGCAAGCATGGAAGGAATCATAACTACTATTTTCTATTTTTAGTACTTTTTATTTTGAAGTCATTTTCAAGAACAAGTCTTGTTCTTATTTTTCCATGCTTGTAGGTGGCATAAATACCACTACCCTTTGTTGTTTTATTACAAGGCCTTGTTTACATACCTTGGCTCCCAATCTTGATTCTCGTCAATCACAAGATTACATAAGCATGTTACTAACCTTTCTCTTTGTAGGATTTTTTATTTTTCTTCACTTGAGCCTTCCAAACTAGGGGAGCTACCGCCAAGGGGAGTAGCGATATGTGGACTAATTTTTCCACACTTTAATTTCTTCGAAGGGTTAACTTTTGTTTCACAAAAAGGGGAGAAGAAGTAAAACTTAAGAGCTTTCAAAACATACATCTATTCTTAAGTTTTACTCATCATAACATTATGTTTTGTCATCAACAAAAAGGGAGTTATTGTTAATACAAATAAACCGTGAAAAACGCTTATTAATATTTTTTGATCTCTTTGTGTTTTGTTGATAACAAATATAATGTTATCTTAAGTACAATTATAAGGATACATGTTATTTTGTAAAGCATTTACATATAGCCATTTAATACAAAAATGTTGTAATTAATCATTTGTTGTAATAGTTTATTAGGATGGGTAAAACCATAACCCATGGACCATAACCCATGGATCATAACCCATACCCAAGTTGGCTAGATACAATGTATATTTTAGATACATTGAATCTAAGGAAAACCCATGGACCAACCCATAACCCATGACCCATAACCAAAAACCCATGGGCAAAGAGGAGCGTCCCACGGATCCCTAACATTACACTAGACGGATCCCAAGTGAGGAACTGGGATCCTGGGATGGAACATGAAATTGCCTATAAATAGAGAGCCATTTCTTCATTCTAACTCACCCCTTTTCTTACAAAATCTCTCAAACACTCTCATTCTCTTCTAACATATAGATCACTTGATCTAGAGAGTTGTTCTTCTTTCTTTCTATTGCGATTCTCATATAGGTCCTTCTCTAAGGCGAGATCACGAGCATTCAACAAGTCATCCAAGCAAGGGGTCCTTAATTGATTTGTCACTCCACAAGATTTCTGTAGCGAAGATCTTGTATTTGATATTTCACATATTTGTTGTGTAATAGTCGTGTTGGTTTGGTCCACCGTATTACGTACTCGGTATCTAGCTTTGTACCGGAAAAAGGTGTAAGCAACGTTGTGAAGGCTTCTCCGCCAAGTGAAGGACTTTGTTGACATAGTGCTTGAACTCTCGAGTAGGTGACTCGAGGAGTGGAGTAGGTCAAGGAAGGTGTCCTGTAGCCAGAACCACTATACATCGGTTGTGTCATTTCTATCCCTTTGCTTTACTTTATTTACTTGCTTTATCATTAGATCTATACTTTCTTTACATCCGTAAGATCTCACATATTAACGAATCTAAAGTTTTTGAAACTAACTTAAAATCGACAAAACTATTCAACCCCCCTCCCCCTTCTAGTTTTCCACAGAACTCTCTCAGGATAATCTAGCAGACAAAGTCACTGATCTTCAGAAGGATACAAATGACATTAAGGCTATGGTCACGGAGATCTACCAAGCCTTCAAAGGTCAAGCAACACCAACTCCCCAAGGTCCTGAGGCAACTCTTGCTCTTACTAATGTTAAGGCAACAAATGAGGGGGAGAAGACCATCAAGAGACTTCCTCTCACACCTAGGGAGCCAACTCAACCAGTCTCTGTAACACCTATTTCATCACTCCCACCAGTTTCAGCAACACCCATCTCATCACTCCCACCAACAACAACAACAACACTGACAGTTGCACCTATCATGACTACAACAACACCATTGGTAGCATCATCTTCTTCAGGCCAGGACAAAGGAAAGGCAATAATGCAAACACCTGAGCCTGAGAAGATCCCCTATATGATTGGCAACATTGAGTACCTCGCCACTCCACAACAAAATGGTGCCTATCTGCTAAGCAAGAAAGGAGGAGGAAACTAGTCAGGAAGAAAGAAAGAGCAGAAGAAGGTACAAGTTGTTGTTGAGGAAGCTGAGAACATAAGAATTGATCCTAAGAAGCTTGAAAAGGGTCAGCAGACGGTTCAAGGATGCTCAGGCAGCTCAAATGTACCAAATGAGAGAAAGAGGTTAGATGAAAAGAACAAAAGAGCTCAGCCATCATGTAAGAAAGAATTGACCACTACAATCTGGTCAATGACAAGCGTAAGGTAGCCCGAGAAAATCATCGATGTCGAATCATCCCCAAGTCCAAACCACCGGCAATGAATGTCTAAGGGGGATGATAAAGACACTTCGAGGTTCATGATCCCCAAATTCACCGACTTTGGGATCACCGAACTCGATGAGCTTGGTCCTATCATTGAAAAGAAGCAGGGTGGTTAAGGAGCTGATGAAAATGCTTAGCAAAATATATGAAAGACCGTGAGGAAGCACCAAAATACTAGGGATTCACCGCTTAATCGACCTCAAAGATCTCAACCTCAATCATCACAAGGCAAATGAAAGAGGGTTGAGTTCTAGCCTGAGATCAAAGTGCCGGACTGAATGTAATAGGAGCTACCAAGGTGTGAAGTTTGTAAACTGTCTTGTGATTGAAAACTCGAAGAGGATTGTTTTTCATTGATGTCTATGGAAACCCAAAGATTCCAAAGGTGGAGTGACATTGATCAGTGCAGTGTGGCACAATCCGAGCTACATACCGCTGGCTCTCAAATTCAGACTCAATGTCAAGGTTAATAAAATGTCAACTTAAACGCCAAGATAAGAGAGCATCCCGACAGGAAACACTCATCACAAAGAAAGTCAAGCTTGAAGCACTGGGATCCATCTTGATTGACATCATTATCATTTATCTTTTGTACTAGTAATATGAACTATGTAATTGATCAATAAACGATGTATGTTTTGTTAAAATATTTAGTGTTCCTTATTATGTTCGTTAGTACATTCAAGTAAAGAAGCCAATTGCTCACTCTACACGATCAAACACTTAGGCTATTTGTATATCCAAATAGGGGAGACCGTTGTTCAGTAAATACCCAAACCCCTTGAATCTAGGATTTGGATAGAAAATACCCCAAGTGTTTAGACCATTAAACACAAATAGGTCACTGAGTGCATAGTATCTCAAAGGAGCCATCTTCAGATACTCAAGAAGAGGCTAAGAAGTCTCTCCACTTAGTAAGGCGGAACCTAAGGGGTGAAGACTGAGTCAAGAAGGAGATGGTGGATCTAGGTGAGTGATGACAATAACTCATTGAATCCCTAAACTCACCAACTACTTACATCAAGACAAACTAAAGTAAGCAGAAAGGCAATGAAGACCAAGAATGAGCTGGATAAGGCAGACAAGTTTGAATCGATAAGAGGAGGTCCTTATCAACCAAAGTCAACTTTCCCCTGAATGGAAAACGATCGTGCTTAGTGTCATCACCGACTTATGGAAAGCAAAAGCCTTGTCTCTTACTTAAAATAGTCTTTTTAGAACATTGAGACAAAATACATGGATATTTGGTCTTCAAAATGTCATTTGTCACTTAGGATAAAGTTAATACTCATACTTGTATAAATAGCATAAGAGATGGAGTGAAAGATTTAAGCTTGTGAATTGTAAAACACCCACACACAAGCTCATCTTTCACCCTCCAAATACAACCTCCCCGGATAGCTCATGTTCCTTAGTAGTTGTGCTCAGACTTAGCCTGAGCTTAGTGAGGAGTACCAACCCTTTGTCATTTCATTCCCAAGTACTATTCCGCAAGTACTTGGGTAATGTATTCTTTTTATTCATTTCTAATAAATAATATTATGTTGAAAATTTATCAGTGTGTTTTTACTTATGTCATTTCAGTCATTGATTCACTATTAGTTTGTTTTTAAATACTTAACTGATTTTATACTTTAGTGAATAGGGAACAACAGTACCCCATTGATGCTTGAATCTTAAACTTCCACTATGAGCATGGAGTCGTGGGTTAGGTCTAGTTATGCTCGTTCCATGATTGAGTTAAGAGCTGGTGCATAGTTGAAACGCTCTCTCGTGGTGACGGTACAAAATTCAAGTGGTATAATATGCACACTATTCGTATGAAGTATGAGTGGACACCTCCAAGATGTTTAGGTTGTAAGGTAATTGGTCATGTTCTTAATGAATGTCTTAAGAAACCTATCTCGAATGATATTAAGAATATGAAAGCGCCAAGGCAAGCTATACGTGAGTACAGATTGGTTCGAAGACTAAGTTTGCGTATATACCTAAGGCACATAGGGAACCGAAGAAAACTAATGATAAAAATGATAGTACGGTACCATCCACTTTGAATTCGTTTGATTTTCTTAACTCTATGGTGGATGTGGAGGAAGGAGAGGGTCGTAAAGATCCGGTATTTGGAAGTCCAAGTATTACATCTTTGGTTGAAAAGATTAATTAACTAGAAAGCCAAATGTTTGATGGGAAGCTTGTGCTAGTGAGTGATGATGGGAAGCCGTTAGAAAGATCAAATATTCTTACGCAAAAGAAGGCTACTGTGACATCGGTATGTTAGCCTAGTACTACTATGGAAAAGAAACGTGAAGATTCGGATAGTGATGAAGTCGAGGATATTGATAATGACATAGCTCGACATATGGCTAACCCGAATCATGCTGGTGGAGGAGCTAATGATATCAGTCTCCTTGAGTATGAAGATTATGATGGTTATGATGGCTATGAGTATGATGTTTGATGAGTATTTACACACTCATCAATCCCCCACACTAAACTATTGCTAGTCCCTGCAATGATTTTGTAAAAACTTAATGGATTTTGAAACCTTACCAAAAGCCATTACTTCTGGAGTAGCCAAATGTTTTAGTTCAAGTAAGAACCATGGTACAACGATAACCATGTGATTTTGAGCAAACCACCGCCTTTCTAAACGGATTTGATTTGTCTTTACCGTAATGTACTCCTTTCTCGACTAGCCAACTCTTTAGATAAATTATCATTATCTTTTGGTGAGCCATTACCATTATGGATTTTCCATCGCCTTTACCACAAGCCATAATCTCAAGGCTAGCCAACTCTTTCACTTTTTAGGATATGGCGAAGTTGAGAACCATACAATTTTGGGCAAATTGCGTTTCTATATAAACGGATTTGAGAAATTCTTACCAAGAGCCGCTTGCTCCTCGATTAGCTCAATCCTTTGTCTTACGCATATGCATGACCGATAACCAATTGGAGTAAGTGCAAAACACTTACCCAAAAAAATTTTTTTGGCAAAAATGGGGAATTGGTAATTATATGATAAAATCTTCGTGAGAATTCCCCCCCACACTTAGAAATGAATATTGCCCTCAATATTCAAAGTACCGGCTAAGAAATAAACAAAAGAACTTAAAGGGAAATACTACGCCATTATTTGAAAATATATTTTTTTTTCAAACTTTGTATATATAGCACAAACATGTAAAGGAACCCCACACTAGGTGGTAGAAAATAGAGAAGTCAGAAATATGGGTGAAACCCATATCGCTGCTACTGCTTTTTGATTCCCGAAGTCGCTTAGCTTGACTCGAATTCCATTAATTGGTCATGGGGCAAAGGAAGAAACAATTCCATCGGACTTTCATTCAAGATGTTTGGACAAATATATGAAATAATGAAAGTTCCACACCGATGAGATATATATAGAACCGCTCAAAATTGATAAGTGAAAATGCCGGATCAAAATAGTGTCCTCATTCCCAAGGAGAAAGGAACAAGAAGTCACACCATATGTGAAGAAAGGAAAGAAAATCATGATAAAAATCATGACTAACTCCTCATTATCGTAAGGGGAATCATGATTTTTTGATCATGAATCTACTGAGGATAGAATCGTCATCACATGATGGAAGAGATAAGTTAGAATAAGAGGTGGACAAGTGGTGTGCTCAGAGCTAGCAATTTCCACCACTTCCTGATAGTCTCAGACGCCCTCGTACATTTCATAAAGAGGATTTCACTGTCCCAAAAGTGTAGTCATTATTAAATTCAAAAAGAGGATTTGAGAAAATCCCTAAGTAACCTCTAAAATGTCAAGAGAATCACAAAAAGGCAAATCACAATCACTATCGGATATATCCTGCACTCACTTGGGATTGGGACAAGATCCTCAACACTTGATGATTAAGCTCAAATAGTACGAGATGATCATCCTCCATTATGAGAGAGTTTTGGAAGCACAATAGGTAAGATAGGTGTGATAGCATAATCGGTGGAGTTGAGAATAAGATCGCTCAATTGAATAGCACTCTCCTCGCCGCCCCTCATAATATTCCCCATTTGAATAGTATCCCATCATCATCGCTATCATATCGGATTCTTATATTCATCCACAAGCTTACACACCATTCTTTTCATTTGTAGTTTCTTTCGAATGCGCATTTCTTCTAACTTTGTGGAAGATTACACTGTAATCATTGATACCCTGTGAAGGTTCGGAAGTCAGTACTAGGATTAGCCGCTCGTTCTTCAAATTTAGTAATTCAAATAGTTTTATCATGATGATGAATGATGGAATATCAGGGTTTAAATTGTCATCAAACCGAGAATTGGAATTGTGAAATTTTGATTCATCGGTTGACATTCAAAAGTGCATGAGGACCCCCCAATCTCACAAATGGATAATTGGGAAAATAACTTTCTCACCAAAGTTCTGATTGTAATACGGTTCCTAGCCATAGACAAGCGGGACCCGTGGTGGACAATCAAAACCGTAATAGAAATCATTCCCACAAAACTCGCATGAGTAGATCGATGGGTTTGTGGAGGTAGGTAGGAAAATCTCGGTGTTGCATTATTAGAAATGGATCGGATATCACAAATTTGTCTAAAACTCACACAGTACATCGCCGACAATTTCCACCTCTAAATGGACCTCCATACACTGTGAACATGTCGAAAACCATGACATGAAGAATTAAACGGATAAGAGGGATAAGAGATGAAGAAATTAACGGTTATAGAGGATAAGGAATGGAGAATTAAAAAGATTAGAGGATAAAGGAATGGAGAATTAAAACAGATTAGAGGTAAAGATGAATATTTTGATTTTTTTTTAACTTTACAAAAACTTTTTACAAAAAGATGGATATGTGCAAGAATGGTCTGAAAAGGCTTAAAACACACGCTTAAAGCTCTCCCGCAACAAAATTGATCTCATTCCAACCGCCGTTACTCATACAAGCCAGCCAAATGTGGAATGGTCAATCAGAATCACTTTTAAACCGTAGAAAATGCAATGAAGATCTAGAAATACAATGAATTCCCGGTCGCTATGTCCCACGGAGACTCAATGGTGTGTCAAAACTTGATCAGATTGATAGAATGATCACTATAATGGATCAATAAAGGTTTGAAGAAATTACACTACCAAAGTTTATAAATTAAAGCCACTTAAATACAAATTAAGAAGAAGAAAAAGATAAAATATATTAAATAAACGCTATCATTATTTTTAAAATTGATGAACGCTTAAAACTTAAACTTACGCTTTAAATAAAATTACGTGAAACGCATAAAATAAAAAAAGTGAAATCTAAGAAATAAAAGTCCTAAAAATATGAAAAATACATTTTGACAAACCTAATGATAAAAGAAAATTTATAGAAAAATAAAATATTTTAAACTATTTATCTAATTATTATTAATTAAAACTAATTTTAACTATTAAATATTAATCTAAAAATACAAGAAATTAGGAAATAAAATAAAATTATGACTTAGAAAAATCTAAAATATTATAAAAGTTATTTTAAAACTGAAAATATATTTTTTTGACTTTTTATATATTTATTATTAATTTAAAACTATTTAAAACTAATTAAAATGCTAGAAAATACTATTTAAACTAAGAAAATTATGGAAAAATACTTTTTAGGCTTTTTATATTTATCTTAACTAAGAAAATTGAAAATTATTTTTGAAACTTTTCTTAATTTTTTGTATTTAAAGCTAATTAAAAATACTTAAAAACTAATTTAAATTAAGAAAAATAGCAAACAAGCTTAGAAAAATATGAAAATTTCAGGAAAAGCTTAAAATAATATTAGGAAGCTAGGAAAAATATAAAACAGGGCTTTGTGGAGGGAATAGAATCAAGTGCAAGTGCTTATTGAAATAAGCACTTAAATAAGTAAATGGAGTCCAAAAGCCACCAAACCAAAATGTAAGCTTAAATAAGCTAAAATTTACCAAATGAAACTAAAATCAACAAGCTACAACCACTGATATGCAAGTTTGATCAGATTTGAAGATTTGAGCTTTGAGCTAAACAAAGAAAGGGTGCCTACTTCTGCGTTTCTATCAATAAGTACCAAATAAGTCGAAACTAGAAAGCAATTATTGGAACCTCAAGATAACCTGGCTAAGAACATGTAAACCAAAAATTAGACCTAGATAAGCCAAGATGAGCCCTGCACAAGCTTGAGAAAAAGCTTATGGATCCTTGTGTACTGTGGCACTATTTCCATTGTGTACCCAAAAGAAGCAAATGAAATAAGCACTTAAAAAAGTCATGAACAGAACTAGCATTTTTATATTTTGTTTAGCAACCAAACTTAATAACCTAAGAGCTTTAAGCTAAAACTTATTATTAAACCCACAGAAAATTATCTTTTTATTCAAAAACGAATCCAAATGAAAAATTAATTTTGAGAAAAACTAAAAAGTTGACTTATTTGAAGTTTGATCTTGATTTGTGGACTGGAAATGATATATTAAAGTGAAATGAGACTACTGAAAGATGTATTTATGAAATTTGAACAAAAATAAGTTTGATAATCAAACCCCAAATGCTAGTGCTAAGACAGCCTAAAGAGAGTTTGACTTTGAGCTTATACGTGCACAAGTTGATGACAATATTCAAAAGTGATAAGTAGACATGAACCAACAGTTTCCAATCCAAAATGAGCCTCAAACATAAACCAAGCAACAAATCCAAACACCCTTTCAATAATATGATTTGCAAATTTAAAAAGGCTAACTAATGATTTATCATCTATCAATGATCAAACCGTTTAAATGATCATAATACAACTACATTAACAGTTTACATTAATGGTGATCACAAATACACTGCATAAGCATAATGTGCAAAATGGATAGAAATTGAAAATATGAAATACAAACTCACATGTACAAATGTTGCTGCAAGGATAAACCAAACACGTAACCACCCTAACCTAATCTATTTAAACCCCATCCAAGGCTCTCAGAACACCTAAATCCAATTCCATTGCAAATTGAGCTCATGGTTGACTTTTGTTGACCCCGAAAGGAAAAGGCCTTAAACTGCTTCCAAAGCTTGTAAAAAGCTTAAATGTTTGATTAAACTTGTTTAAGTGAGAAATGAGGCTATTAGAAGCTTAAATATAGGAGCATGAATTTGAAAATTCCAAATAAAGAAACACTAGAATAAGAACTTTAACCAAATTTTGAATTTGATTTAAAAACTGATACAATGATGAAATAGCTTGAGTTTTGATCATGTAAACAAAGGATTACATATTTAAGCTACACTACTACATTGATAAAAAACTACATTGAAGAAATTTAAAACTACTATCTACTACTCTTA
Source organism: Chrysanthemum makinoi (assembly GCA_910596185.1). Classification (NCBI taxonomy): domain Eukaryota; kingdom Viridiplantae; phylum Streptophyta; class Magnoliopsida; order Asterales; family Asteraceae; genus Chrysanthemum; species Chrysanthemum makinoi. The sequence goes on along the minus strand of OU343224.1, from coordinate 38,857,987 downwards.
CTAGCCTCTCTCCTCTTTTCTTTTATACAAAATTGCTTCCACTTGTAATCAACCTTTCCACCATAAATTTGCAATTGGATGCTTTGAGTCGATATTGGTCGCTTGATCATTTTGGCCAAAATTGGTTTAATGTACCGGAGAGGTTGAGTGAAGGGGTAGAGGAATCATTTAATGATTTTTGTAGTTTAGGTGAGGTGGAGGAGACATGGAAAGTGATATGAAGAGGAGGGGGGATGGGTGTGTTTGATTATTGCGCAGCTGGTTAAGAAAGACTTTTGGCCAAGGCCAAGTTTGACCGTATTAATAAGAAAGGGGGGTCAAAAGTATGTGGGTCCAAATGGTTGGCAGTGGTCACAATGGTTTTGACAAGGCCAAATGATTAAAGGTTAATAATCAAGGACCAATTGTGTAAATTCAAAATAAAGGGACCATTGTGCCATATCTCGCAAAGTTGCTCCAAGGACTAAAAGTGACAAGTTTTAATAATGCAAGGACTAAACTTGACATTTTCCAATTTTCCAAGGACCATTTTTGCCAATTTTGAAACTCGAGGACCAATCTTGTAATTTTCTCAAACTTTTGACATTTTTCACCAAAGGACTAAATTTGATAAGTTATGATTTAAAAAGGACCTTTGGTGATTTTTCTTTTGAAATTAAGGCTCAGGGACTATTTTTGACAATCTTTGAAACTGGGACTAAACTCGCCAATTATGCAAACTTTGCTCATTTTTCATCTCGCTTTTAAACATTTTGCATCCAAAACATATAAAATGCACTTTTGAGATATTTTAAGTATTTGATGCATTTTGTTATTTTAGACGCTTTGCGTTCAGATTGATTAAAAATGATGAGTATTTACACACTCATCAATCATTTGATCTGCCCCAACCGCCAAGCTACCTCACATAAGCTCTACCCACTTGTGAATGGCCGACCGTAATTTAAACCGCCGAGACAAAATGCAATGAAGCGTGAGAATACAATGAATTCGGTCGTTATGTCCCACGAGACTCAATGGTGTGTCAAAACTTGATCGACGATGAATGATCACTAGGATATGATCAATAAAGGTTTGATTGAGAAATTACACTACCAAAAAGTTTATAAATTAAAGCGACTTAAATACAAATTAAGAAGATTAAAAAGATAAAATATATTAAATAAACGCTATCATTATTTTTAAAATTGATGAACGTTTAAAACTTAAAACTTACGCTTAAATAAAAATTACGAAACGCATAAAAATAAAAAAGTGAAATCTAAGAAATAAAAGTCCTAAAAATATGAAAAATACATTTTACAAAACCTAATGATAAAAGAAAAATTTATAGAAAAAGAAAATTATTTTTAAAACTATTTATCTAATTATTATTAATTAAAAACTAATTTTAACTATTAAATATTAATCTAAAATACAAGAAATTAGGAAATAAAGCTAGAAAAATAAAATTATGACTTAGAAAAATCTAAAATATTATAAAAGTTATTTTAAAACTGAAAATATATTTTTTTGACTTTTTATATATTTATTATTAATTTAAAACTATTTAAAACTAATTAAAATGCTAGAAAATACTATTTAAACTAAGAAAATTATGGAAAAATACTTTTTAGGCTTTTTATATTTATCTTAACTTAAGAAAATTGAAAAATTATTTTTTTGAAACTTTTCTTAATTTTTTGTATTTAAAGCTAATTAAAAATACTTAAAAACTAATTTAAATTAAGAAAAATAGCAAACAAGCTTAGAAAAATATTAAAATTTCAGGAAAAGCTTAAAATAATATTAAGAAGCTAGGAAAAATATAAAACAAGGGCTTGTGTGGAGGGAATAGGAATCGATGCAAGTGCTTATTGAAATAAGCACTTAAATAAGTAAATGGAGTCCAAAAGCCACCAAACCAAAATGGCTTAAATAAGCTAAAATTTACCAAATGAAACTAAAATCAACAAGCTACAACCACTGATATGCAAGTTTGATCAGATTTGAAGATTTGAGCTTTGAGCTAAAACAAATGAAAGGGTGCCTACTTGCGTTCTTATCAATAAGTATTCAAATAAGCTGGAAACTAGAAAGCAATTATTGGAACCTCAAGATAACCTGGCTAAGAACATGTAAACCAAAATTCAGACCTAGATAAGCCAAGATGAGCCCTGCACAAGCTTGTGAAAAGCTTATGGATCCCGTGCAATGTGGCACTATTTCCTGCACAGTACCAAAAGAAGCGTGAAATAAGCACTTAAAAAGCTGATGAACAGAGAACTAGCATTTTTATATTTTTGTTTAGCAACCAAACTTTAATAACCTAAGAGCTTTTAAGCTAAAACTTATTATTAAACCCACAAGAAAATTATCTTTTTATTCAAAAACTAATCTAAATGAAAATTTGACTTTTTGAGAAAAACTAAAAAGTTGACTTATTTGAAGTTTAATCTTGATTTGTGGACCTGAAATGATATATTAAAGTGAAATGAGACTACCTGAAGATGTAGTTATGAAATTTGAACACAAAATAAGCTTTTGATAATCAAAACCCCAACAGCTAGTCGCAAGACAGCCTAAAGAGAGTTTTGACTTTGAGCTTATACAGGCACAAGTTGATGAAAGAAATGAGCTCAAAAGTGATAAGTAGACATGAACCAACAAGTTTCCAATCCAAAACAGACCTCAAACATAAACCAAGCAACAAATCCAAACACCCTTTCAATAATATGATTTGCAAATTTAAAAAGGCTAACTAATGATTTATCATCTATCAATGATCAAACTGAGTTTAAATGATCATAATACAACTACATTAACAGGTTTACATTAATGGTGATCACAAATACAATGCATAAGCATAATGTGCAAAATGGATAGAAATTGAAAATATGAAATACAAACTCACACATGTACAAATGTTGTCAACAGTTAAACCAAACATTTAACCACCCTAACCTAATCTATTTAAACCCCATCCAAGGCTCTGCAACACCTAAATCCAATTCCATTGCAAATTGAGCTCATAGTTGACTTTTGTTGACCCCCGAGTGAAAAGGCCTTAAACTGCTTTCCAAAGCTTGTAAAAGCTTAAATAAGCTTGATTAAACTTGTTTAAGTGAGAAATGAGGCTATTAGAAGCTTAAATATAGGAGCATGAATTTGAAAATTCCAACAAGAAACACTAGAATAAGAACTTTAACCAAATTTTGAATTTGATTCTTAAAACTGACACAATGATGAAATAGCTTGAGTTTTGATCATAGAAACAAAGGATTACATATTTTAAGCTACACTACTACATTGATAAAGAAAAACGACATTGAAGAAATTTAAAACTACTATCTACTACCTTACTCAGCCTCTTTTCTTTTATACAAAATTGCTTCCACTTGTACTCCAACCTTTCCCACCAATAAATGGCCGCTGGATGCTTTGAGTCGATATTGGCCGTTTGATCATTTTGGCCAAAATTGGTTTAATGTACCGGAGAGGTTGAGTGAAGGGGTAGAGGAATCATTTAATGATTTTGTAGTTTAGGTGAGGTGAGGAGATATGGAAAGTGATACAAGTAGGAGGGGGGATGGGTGTGCTTGATTATTGCAGCATAATGGTTGAGAAGAAAGACTTTGGCCAAGGCCAAGTTTGACCGGGCATTAATAAGAGGGGTCAAAAGTAAGTAGGTGGGTCCAAATGGTTGGCGTGGTCACAATGGTTTTGACAAGGCCAAATGATTAAAGGGTTAATAATCATGGACCATTGTGTAAATTCGAAAATAAAGGGACCATTGCCGCCATATTCCAAAGTTGCTCCAAGGAATAAAAGTGACAAGTTTTAATAATGCAAGGACTAAACTTGACATTTTCCAATTTTCCAAGGACCATTTTTGCCAATTTTGAAACTTGGAGGACCAATCTTGTAATTTTCTCAAACTTTTGACATTTTTCACCAAAGGACTAAATTTGATAAGTTATGATTTAAAAAGGACCTTTGGTGATTTTTCTTTTGAAATTAAGGCTCAGGGACTATTTTTGACAATCTTTAAAACTGGGGACTGAACCGCCAATTATGCAAACTTTGCTCATTTTTCATCTGCTTTTAAACATTTTGCATCCTAAAACATATAAAATGCACTTTTGAGATATTTTAAGTATTTTGATGCATTTCGAGCATTTTAGACGTTTGCAAGTTCAGATTTGAATGTTAATGACTTAACCGAGGAACAACTTGCTTTCTGTGACGTGTGGGATATATGTATACGTGGGTGAGTTAGGAAGTACTTCTAGTTTTGTTGTTGGCATTTTATTTTGGTATGTTCATAAGATTGACATGTCACTCTTATGATAGATTTTGTTTGAAGCACAATAGATACATTTTTTAAATAATATATTTTATAAGGAAACCATTAAATATATATATATATATATATATATATATATATATATATATATATATATATACGGTAAGAAGTTATTTTACATAACAAACTTTTCTCACATACCAGACTTATCTCCACCATCCATCTAAAAGAAATCAACGGCGGAGATTAAAAACATTTTATTATTTCACTTATTTTTATAATTTAAATATCTCTTAAACCGTTAATCGTTAAGTGAAAATATATTTACATTATCGACGAGCATTTAATTATCTTCTATAGACGGCACTTTGATATACTTCAAAAAAGAAAAAACTCGTTTTTTCACGCTATTCGTTTACGCTATCGTAATTTACATGAAAAATCATATATGATAAAACACTAAATTGAATATCACATGTGATATTAGTATTAAATCATATATGATATGTAATATCACATGTGATATTATATGTAATATCATATGTGATATTACACTAATATCACACGTGATATTACATATCGATATGATATATACACACGCCATGTGATATTCAAATTAGTTGCTTTATCATATATGATTTTTCAATGCAAATTTCGAACGTGAAACGAAAACTTAAAAAACGTGAAAAATACGAAAATAAAAATTTTTGTCGAAAGTATATCAAAGTGCCTATCTATAGAAAGATAATTAAATGTTCGTCGCAATGATATATTTTTTTTCGCTTAACGATTAACTTAAAAATATGAATATTCAAAAAATGATGAAAGTGGTTTTAAATTGTGGGATTAATCTCATCCATTAGATCAAATAAAATGGATGGTAGAGATTGATCCCTTAGACAAAATAATTTGTTTCAAATGATCTTAAATCATATATATATATATATATATATATATATATATATATATATATAAATATATATATATATAAATCAAAACCGACCGACCCTTCTATACAGTTAATCAACAACCCCTGACGAAGCTTACATGGTTCTTACACAAATAGGTACCCTGCTATGTAGGTTTGGGTTCTTTTTTAAACTTATCTAATATTTTTTTTAAACTTCTAGCGATATGTATAGTTCTATGTAGTTGTTAGAATATATATTGATATAGATGGTTCGTCTAATATGCGACGCCCCGACATCAAAATACACCTCCGATTTCTCCGAAACTTTTTTCCCATGAGATAAACTCACAGATTCTCTATCTTTCTCTCTAGTTTCTATTCAATATTATATATCGTATTCCAAGTTTATTCCTATTCATATTCCTATTCCAGTTTCACTTTATTAATTGTTCTTGTTCAAACCGGATCTCCCTATGTTCCCAGACAAGTTAATCTAGCTTCCAAATGTTCTGTCAGTCAATCTAGATATAAATCTAAATCCTACGAAAAGTATGTACAGTTTTTAGGGAGATATTTAGAACAATGGTTATCTACAACAATCCTATTGAATTTAAAGAGAATGTGAAGAAATATCAAGAGTATATAGGTGCTTTAGAAGAAGAACGTCGTAAGATTCAAGTGTTTCAACGCGAGCTTCCTCTTTGTCTCGATCTTGTTTCTCAAGGTAAATAGCTAAATACATGTAATACACAGAGTTTCACATTAACAGATGTCTTTTATAAGTGGGAATTGTTTTGAACTTCTATGTATAGCTTACCAGCTTCTTCATGAGTTGCATTATACCAAAGCTAGTGGATCTACCATCACGGGAACTAATCAATTATGTGTTATGCTTATATTTTTGCAGCGATTGAAAGATGCCGAGAGGAAATGTCTGAGACTCGGTTTAATCGGTGTTGTGATCAGCAAAGGTGTAGGGATCATCAGGGTCCAGTTTTGGAAGAATTTATTCCCATTAAGCCAACTTCATCCAGAAATGAGGATGATAATGAAAAGAAAAAGATATCCAAGAAATCCAATATCATTTGTAGCAAAGATAACTCATGTTCATTCTCGATGAAGTCAGACTGGCTTACATCTGCTCAACTCTCAATTCAAGAATCAAATCCACCTATAGAAGAGGTAAATGATTGCTTATCAAAGATCCTAATGTTAACAACATATATAGCTTTTATAACAAATCTAAAACACCCTAAGAAACATCGGTCATCTTTTGTATTAAAACACGATAGATGATAGTCAATAGTCTTAAACACCCCATATAGATTGGATATTGACTATGACATTTTTATCTATTTAAGGACTTCTTGTCGAAGAATCTGTTGGTTAAGGAGAAAAGTAGAAATGGTTGTGATGCTTTTCCTCATATCCGGAAGAAAAAAAGTTGTGTTGCACCTCTGCCATCATTAAATTGCGCTGACATGGTTAAAACAGCTTCTGTCAGTTCATCATTGGACACAGATGGTGGGGGTAGTGATGGTGGCGGTGGTGGATGCAACAGTGAAGATAAAGGACAATCTAACAAGAAAGAAAGGAGGTGTTGGTCATCGGAATTGCACAGACGGTTCCTCCATGCTCTTCAACAACTTGGTGGTGCCTATGGTGTGCTTTAACTAGACCTTAAGTTACTATTATGAGTCCTAAGTCTTTTTTTTTTTTAATTAAATTATAACTAAGAAATAAGTTCTCTTTTCTTATATATATGCAGTTGCTACACCAAAACAAATTAAGGAATTAATGAAGGTTGAAGGACTAACAAACGATGAAATTAAAAGCCACTTACAGGTTAGTCGTTTGATTCTATTATATTGCTCATTCAAGTTTCTTAGTACTAGTCCGTTGTATTCTATTAATAAGTTTAGCATCATTTTAATGCTTGATTGCTTTTAAACAGAAATATCGTTTGCATACAAGAAGGCTAAACCCTACAATCCACAATAATCCACAGCTTGTGGTAGTTGGTCGAATATGGATGCCGCCATTTGATTATACAACCAAGGCACCCTCATCACCGTTAATGGATAATGCCAATAATACTAAAGGAGTATATGCTCCAATGGCTTCTCTACCCCCATCCATAACGGCCCCTCTATACAAAACAACCGCATGCAAGCAACAACCCCATTTGGTTGAAAAAGCTAGCCATCACCAGCGCAATTCACCATCCAGCTAGCTCATCCTCCATTTAAACCAACACCGTGTAACCCTCTTTTGATTCTCCTAGCTACCACCGCCTATTTGTTATATAGCGATGAGGAAATTTCGTGAAAGACCCTTGAGTGTGCAATGCTTTGTTTTCATACAAAGATCATCTTTTCCTTTCTTTGAAAGTATAAAGTTCTCATACATTAACATATAGTATATGTTATAAACCTTTTATTTGTCTTTTTAGCTTGTGATCCTATTGTTAGAGTGTGAAAGTGAATAGTTTGATACGATGTAATAAAATTTTGGAAAGTTGAAGGACTAAATATAGTTTTACAAAGCATATACTTGTTCATTCTGTGACTTTTGTCTAACATGATATAGATTTACATGTTGCTATATATCTGGATTATCTTGGGAAAACCTTTATGTGTTAGTCTGTTAGACAACCATTACAATTGTGCTTTAATAACTCCAGTTCGTTACGCATTTTTGTGTAACAAAAAAGACATAAAAACTCGATGTGTAGCAAAGAAGATGGTATCACTCAATTCTGAGACATTTAAAACTAAGTTGAAATTCCGTTTTCCATGTACGTATTTTAAGTTTATAACTTCAAACTATGAATGTCATAGGCATACACATAATAATTAGCTAGATTGACGATGTATCATCTTGAAATCTTGATAGCTTGTAGACAATGTAATGTGATACATTTCAATTTTTTCTTAATTATTAGGAGTTCGCAAGTATCCGACTCCATATTGTCACATACGAGCGCTTAAATCCATCAGAAACACACGAGAACAAGCGATTTGAGAAACACTCGAGGATATCACATAACACACATAATACACATGGTTCCGGTTGAGTTAATCAGTGTATTAATTGACTTACGTTCTGCTATACACTAGCAAGACACTGCCAAAAAAAAACAGGAATGGATAATCTAAGTACACTTGGACAACATTTAAATTTCTCTCATTTACTGAACGATACATAGTCATGTAAATGATAATTCGATCAACTATATCTTTTATTCAAGATAGTAACAACTAAGACGTACAGATAAACAATAGTTTTTCATAAAATAATGATTTTAGGGTATATTTGCGTAAAGATGGACTAAAAATCAACGTCGCTTTTGACTTTACAATTATTGAACAAATCAAAGCAAATTGGAAATTTAGGATAATCCTGCATCTTACTTCAGAATTTCAGATAATAGCCAGCATTTTTTTGTTTCAAGTTAATTTGCCGTACAATAAACATCACGTATTCATGTACATCAGTACATGGACATTGGAGACAATATTATGGAAATAGACAATACTATCATTTTCATTATCCACACAAACATATGACAAAATTATTTGCACAAAAACATCCAATCCTATACATTTGTAATACATGGATCGACAAGCTATTTGTGATATATATAGTACATCTCAAAATATAGATCTTTTTATTTTAAATTCATTTCTCTCATTCTCTTTATTTTCTCAACAGACACGTTTAGTCTTAATCGACAAGCCATTTTGTTATAAAAAAAATTCATATATGTTATGTTCCGATCGTGATATCCTCTCGTTGTTTTTAAAAAAGAAAGTATTAAATTTGATGATGAAATGAGTCTACAAGAAAATGTTAACTTGCCCTATCGATTACTATAAGACCAAAGAAATGACCAACTTGGTAATACAAATATATTGATATAGGTACGATTTTGTAAGCGTAATATTCTTTGTGTTTTTAATTGAAGAAATATCCGGATATCCGAAAGTAATAGTGGCATAAGGATTTTCAATGTCATTGCCATTTTGGTGAAGTATATTCTTCATTTGTTTACATTATCATTCTAGCTAAGCAGATGAACCATTTTCGATCCTCCAATCATTGCATTATCCAAGAATATACTCATGGTATCCAAATCTTATTTTATTTTCTGGCCTAATTCACTATATTCTAAGAAATCAAGAGAAAAAATGGAATTTAAAAGGTGCAACACTATTTGTGTATCCATTTCCTTGGTTTAAATCCTTAAAGCTGAGAAGTAATTTGCATAGAGATCAATCTAAACTAGCTTTGGAATGTACAAATTCTAACTATCTAATTAGTGTCATTGATTCATCAATCTAGCATGCAGAGGCGGACATAGTTAGGTCAGAGGCATACCTTTAAAAAAATATCCGCAGTATTGGTTTTTTATTATGATTTTTTGATATTTTAACACTATGTGCGCACGCTTTTCAAACAAAAATTGAAACCACATACACTGTGATCAGTTTTTGTGTCAGCTACCGCTAGCAAGGAGCTAGAGAAAAAGTTACAAGAAAGAACTACAAATCCTTACGTAGATTTATGTCATATGATTTGTTGTTAACATCGGTTTATCAGAAAATCTAGTAAAAAGTTAGAGAAAGGTTACAACGAGTTCATACACGGGTTAAATGGATTACTAATCCACTCTAACCAAACTGGATTAACATGTTACATGTCTATTACGATTGATAATCCATGAATGAGATAACACCTTTTTCCTTTCACATAGAGTGTGTCTTTCCTTAAAGGTTTCAAGCCAAATGTCACACGGTTACCATATATTCAAATACATGTTTTTCTATCAGAGAAACTTAAAAACAAAAAAAAAAAAAAAAAAATAAAAATAAAAAAAACAATTCTCGAGGATGAGGCTTTGATCAATGCTTCAATAAGGGGTCGTTTTTAATTTCATGTCCATACGAAGGGCAGGGTCGTTATGTAGAGGTATTCATTTCATACATTGAGAGGTCATATGAATGCCAAGCTAGCTTGAATGCGCAAGTTGTAAAATATTTTATACTTAATACTAAATATGGACAGTAGTTCATTATAAGTTAAAGTTTGAATATTTTCATTGAACGTTATTTTAGAGAATTATCAAATGTGCAAACTTTGAACAATGTGTCATCACTTACGTATGTATAGTTTAACGCATCTTGTGGTTTCTTGCATTATATGGTTTTTTATATACTTAATACTAAATATGGACATTCGTTTATTACATGGTTTCTTGCAAAATTGGTGTTTTTGCGTATCTATGGTAGACTGCATGTATTCTTATTACACATGGCAAGCCACTAAAAGAGTTATTGTATTAAAATATACGTTTTACAATTGTTTCTACATATATAGATAATATATACAATGCATATAGATAAGGTGTGGAAGAACATGACAAGATTTGATTTATTTCCTTCCATTCCATTCCTTGAGGATTCCATTTTCTTCTTCCTTCCTTGGAGTTCCTAAAACATACTTTTGCATGTATTCCTCCTGTTTGTTAGTTGAACACGCTATGAATATATATACTCCATCTTTTCCAACGGCCGGAACCAAGAGGTTTCACTACATGTCAGAATAGGCTGCACTCTGGCCAGCCGTGTGTTAGCGGCAATATACGCTAGCGACAAAACACCTTGAAACCTTCTGCGCCCGATGCATTGAATTTTGCCAAACAATTGCCATACGGTGACGTAATGATACGTCGCATATTAATCAAATTTGACTTTTCCCAGCTTCTCAATAATTGCGAATAGTTGGTAGAAATTAGCGCCAGTGGTCCGGCGAACAGGCTTCGAACATATAAAATAAAAATCATCCCGGCAGCGTTTGATTAGCGTTAATCCTTGTTAAGTGTTTAGATCCCTACGACATGTCTTCGAAGTATTTATGTCAAATTTGGTCTTCCCCGATTGTAATAGAGAATAATTGGTAGGGATTTTTCCCGCTAGTTTGTTACCACGACCGCATCGTCGGGATTTTCCCCGCTTATACAACTTTATCCCACCAATTTTTTACTTATATATAACCAATCACCCTCAATACAACAAAAGGTACACATAACCCAATCGTCAATTCTCACAAAACACATATAACAATGGTTGGTTACACGTCGGAAGAGGAGTGGTCAAAGGTTTTATCAAACCTACCACTCTTTGATGAAGTTCTTAATACATATGGTGATGAAGTTATTGAGGAATATGGTTCTTATAAGAACATTAGCCCGTGGATGAGAGATGTGGAAAAAGCCATACTACAGACAGTTTTTGGCCAAAGCTGATAGTGAAAGAACTGAGGCAAAATTCGATGAACTGGGAATGAGGATAACAAATCTTGAAGCTTTGTTTGAACATTTCATCAAGCAAAAGAATGCAAGGGAGGAAAAAGGTGGTGCAGGTTCTAGCAAAGTGGGAAAAGGTGGTGTTAATACAAATAAACCGTAAAAACGTTTATTAATATTTAGCGATCTCTTTGTGTTTTGTTGATAACAAATATAATGTTATCATAAGTAAAACTATAAGGATACATGTTATTTTTGTAAAGCATTTACATATAGTCATTTAATACAAATTGTTCTAATAATTCATTTGTTGTAATAGTTTACTAGGATGGGTAAAAACCACAACCCATGACCCATAACCCATGGAGTTAACCCATACCCATTTGACTAAATGCGTCTATTAGATACATTGTATCTACTTAGATACCCATGGTTCAAACCATAACCCATGACCCATAACCCAAAAACTCATGAGGGAGTCCTCACGAATCACGGGTTATATAGGCGGATCGCGAGCAAGGGATCCGTGGGATCCACAACCGATGTAGAATTTGCATAAATAGAGACATTTCTTCATTTTTACTCACTTGCTTTCTTCTAACTCTCACATATTCTTACACTCTTCTAACAAAAGATCACTTGATCTAGAGAGTTGTTCTTCTTTCTTCTATTGTGAATTCTCATATAGGTCTACCCAGTGAGATCACAAGCATTCTACTAAGTCATCCAAGCGAGGGTTGTTGATTTGTTCCTTCACAAGATTTAAAGATCTTGTATTTCATATTTCACATATTTGTTGTGTTATAGTAGTGTTGGCTTGGTCCCTTGTTACTGGACTCAGTATTTAGCTTTTGTAGGAAAAAGGTGTAAGCGGACGTTGTGAAGGCTTCTCCGCCAAGTTGAAGGAGTTTGTTGACATAGTGCTTGAACTCTCGAGTAGGTGAATCGGGGAGTGGAGTAGGGCAAGGAAGGTGTCCTTGTAGTTGAACCACTATAAATCGGTTGTGTCATTTCTATCCTTTAATTTACTTACTTTACTTGCATTACTCATAGATCTAATCTCCTCATTCATACGATTTCACATAAAATCAAATCTAAAAGTTTTTTTGAAACTAACTTAAAATCGGCAAAACTATTCAACCCCCTTCTAGTTTTCCACAATTGGTACTGAGCTAAGTTTATAAAAGTTTTAAAATAAATCGTATTTTAAAAACTTTTCGATCACTATGGGTTCTGAAAATTACAAGGAAGGGCATTCCATGCAACGACCTCCACTACTTGAAACTAATGGTTTTATATATTGGAAAAATAGATTTGAAACATATGTGAAGTCTAAAGATATTGATCTTTGGTACATCATTGTTGAAGGCGATTTGAAGCCAACAAAAAGATGAAAATGGAAATTTAGTTAACATACCTCATGATAAACTCACCGATGATATTAAGAAAAAGCTTTCCAATAATAGTGAAGCTAAAATGGTTTTATATAATCGTTACCAAAAATTGAAAAATTTCCATGCTTAAAACCTCTAAAGAAATTTGGAATTATTTAGTTGTAACTCATCAGGTAATCAACAAGTGAAAAACAATAAAATAGATTTATTTGTTCAACAATATGAACAACAATTTCTCGGATGAGGAAACTATAGATCATTCATTTGCTAATTTTAATACTATTATTACATCTTTACAAACACAGATGAATCTTTTCTAGCCGAATGTCGGGTTAGATCTAAGAACACTTCCATCAAGTGAGATCTAAGGTGTGACAATGGAAGAATCAAAAGACTTGACAATCCTCACCGGTGATGAACTCATAGGCAACTTAAAGGTCTATGAGCTTGTCCTATAAAGATGCAGAAGCCTCAAAGTGAGTGAAAGAAGCACAAATCTCTTGCTCTTAAAGCCAAGAAGGTCTCAAGCGATGAAGAAACTCCTCTTTGGGATAGTGATATTGAGAGTATGCATGGTGAAGGGACTTCAAAAAGTTCTTTAGAAGAAAGGAAGATCACGATCAAACAATCATATGCGACAAGAAAGGATTCCGGAGAAAAACAAAGAGACGAAGGTAAGGGATGATCAGCTTTGCTTTAAATGTGGGGACCCAAACCACTTTAGTAAGTGTCAGCGTGATGATCAAAAGCATTCGTGGCGTTCGTGGGAATGAGCGAGGAGGAAACGAAGAATTTGTCTCATGGCAAATGATGAGGTATGTCACTGAATACTATAGCTCATCATTAGATGATGACTCATTGCATAATGAATATGATAAACTTTTCAAAATTAGCTTAAAAGTAATCAACAAAACAAGTTTTGAAAACCAAAACAGCGTTAAAAGGAAGTCATAGAGTTAAAGGAAAAATTAAAACGTCTAGAAAAGGGGAAGTGTTAGGAATTTTGTAATAGTGGGTTCCTGCTGATAAAGGATCCTGCTAATAGCTTTATTTGTTTCTGCTGATAGTATGGTTCCTGCGGATAGTGCAGTTGCCACGGATAGTTATCTTGTTATTTCGGATATGTAGTTTCCGTATTATTAGTTATTTAGTTACGATATGCATGAGTTAAATTAGGAATAGATAGTGCATATCTTTTACGTGATGAGTAAGCTGCACAATTAGGGTTTATTGTAGTATAAAAGAAACAAGTGGCTAGGGTTAATGTACGTGCTTGAATAACAATTTTAGTGAATTAATATAGATCCATAGAGGATCAAGTATTCGGTGTTTATTGTCTTCTTGAGTCTTGTGTTTATATTCCGCATAAACATAATTCTAGCAAAGGTTCTCCTTAGTTCTCTTGTGATTAAACAAGTTAACTATACTTTCTCTAAAGCTCATAAGATCTATCTGGGACTGAACCCAACAAGTGGTATCAGATCCTGGTGAGAATCTTTCTTAGAAGACAATCTTACTCTCTTTCTCAAAACCTTAACAATGACATCATCAAAACATTCAGATTCAGAAAATGATGAACAGCCTGAGCCATCAAACACTCAGTCTTCCTTCTATTGGTGGTTACCACCATGTCCAACACAAATGCAAAATTCCTACACGAAGAAGGACGAATATGACATATGGGCTATGAAGATGGAAAATTATATCTCCAACATGGACATCCATCTCTGGAATATTGTTCAAAAAGGCAACAGTAAGAAGGCTACTAGAAGAGATCCTGATGGGAATATAACAATACTTCCAGCAATGACCAATGCAGAACAGATTGCACTTCAGAGGGAAACCAAGGCAAGGACTACCTTGCTTCATGGATGAGCATATGAGTGACTTTATATCATCTTGATGATGCTAGATCTGGAGAGCAATAAAAGCAAGGTTTGGAGGTAGCGAAGAATCTAAAAGATGAGGAAGTCAATGCTCAAGCAGGCTTCGGAAGTTTTCAATTTTGAAGAAGTAAGGCATACACAAGGGTATGACAGGTTCGAAAAATCCTCGACCAACTAAATCGAGATGAAGTCCAAACCTGACAATGAGGAATGCAATCTCAAGTTCCTTCGTGCTTTACCTTCTTCTGGAGGCGGGTTTCTCTCACACTCAAGGAAAAGGGAGGCCTTTACTACTTAAGCTTTCATGACTTATACAATAAGCTCCCACTGAAATTGATATCAAGGTTCATTCATCTTATTCTCGAGCTCAACCTTTCATTTTGTTAGTGCTACAGTCTTAACAATGGTGTCTTATCTTTGAAAGTCCTCCCTTCATCAGCTGACAACGAGAACACACACTTCTTCTACAAGAAAATCAAAGTCAATTATGTGATAGAGGATGTACCACTTTTGTTCTTGGCGAAGATCAACAGCGATTGGCCTATGAAGATTTTGAACAAGTGGATAAATGGGATTTGGAGGAGATGGATCTCAAAATGGCGAGATGGCCATGCTTAGTGAAAGTCAACAGGTTTGAGAAGTGGATCTATGAGGAGAAGTTTAGCTAAGGGAAGATAATCACGGGTTTAGACGGAAGAAGATCGAGGTGCTTTGAATGCAACCAACTTTGAGGTACAGGGAATGTCGTACAAGAAGGAAAGTGAGAAGAAGGTATACATACAAGCTCGAAGGCTGAGAGGTGAAACCTACAACCTTGTTGTCTATGGAGTCAAGGGTTGACTGGGATGAACATGTGAATGAAGGCGAGGATGACAATCAAGTTGGATTTGTTCTTGTCACGGTGATGAGATTGCACTAATGGGGATCACTCAGTACAAAGTTGTATGTTTGATTGTAATGCTAAATATGATGCTCTTAAAAGTGAATTTGATGATGTTAATGACCAATATAAAGAATATTTTATTCAGGTTCAGGCCTATAAGAAAAGCATTAAATCTTTAGAAAACAAAAAGGCACAGTACCAGCAAAAAATCAATTGGCTCTTGAAGAGAAAATTAAAGTTTTAGAAAGAGATTTGGACAACACCACGAACAAGCTAAAATTTACTAAGAAAGAATATGTTAAGGTGATTGCTGATAAAGAGGGTCTTCAAGCTAAACTAGATTCAGAGGTGGCTAGGCATAAACAGTGGCAAGAACAGGCTAAAAACCTAGATAAACTGTGGAACAACTCTATGTCTGTTAAAACTAAGATGGGGTTAGGGTTTAAGGATTATATTAGACCAGATGAGATTTATGACCCTAATGAATATAGTATTTTTAATCCTGTCAATGATGAAGAGAAAGATAAATATAGAAAACCTGTTAACTTTGTAAAACATGGTGAAATGCATT
Organism: Chrysanthemum makinoi; assembly: GCA_910596185.1. Taxonomy (NCBI): domain Eukaryota; kingdom Viridiplantae; phylum Streptophyta; class Magnoliopsida; order Asterales; family Asteraceae; genus Chrysanthemum; species Chrysanthemum makinoi. The sequence continues at coordinate 38,841,751 of OU343224.1, read as the reverse complement.
CAGTTCCTTCTTCCATAAATGGTATTGTTAGACCACCCAACCCGACTTCAACTCAGATGAATCACATATGACCTATGGTCAAAAGTCCAATGACTATCTCGACACTGGCAGTGAATCTAATACCTTTGTCTCTTATTCTTCCAGGATAGGACTCTGAGACCCAGTTTAAAGACTATGCCGCTTTGATTCAAGTGAAGAGTCTACAACGCCCAAGTCCGCCTCTCCCAAGCCCTTGCCTCACCCCAAGAGTTGTCTGCTTGAATCTTCTTCAAAGACAGCTCATTTTAGAAACATTTCTTGATCTGTTGATTTTGTTAAAAATAATTCTGATTTTGGTTGTGGTTTGAATAATTTTGTGTGTGATAAGACTATTCCTGTTTTGAACAAGCATTTTAAGAAGAAATCATGTTTTCTTTGTGGTAGTACATTTCATCTTATCAAAGATTGTGATTATTATGAGAAACATATGGGTGTTTGCACTAATCAACAGAGATATAGACATATATGGAATAATGTGACCAACATTCCTCCATTTGTTCCTCCGAACACATGAGGACCTGCGTAACCAGTCTGCGGTAGACCAGTTCTTCCGGTAACCCGTTTACCGAGGCCATCTTCATCATGTTGGAGAAGAAATATTTATAGGCCATTATACATACCTACTAGTACTTATTTTCAAAATGGATACAGGCCTGTTAATAATGACCCATTACATAAAAGGGGGGCAAGGTGGGATACTGCTGTTAAGCCCTCAGCAGGTTGCTATTGGACATACAATAGACCATCTTTCATGAAGGGTTCCAAGAAAAATAGTGGATCTCATCAATCTACAGGTTTATCCAATATGATCCACAAGGCAGGCCCAAGTCAGTGATGGCTTGGGTCTCCATGTATACTAATCTTGTTGTATATCTTTTAACTTGTAGGATGATCCTCATTCTAATAAAGATTTAGGCATTGCTGATAGTGGTTGTTCTAGGAGTATGACAGGGAACAAAGACAGACTTCATGATTTTGTATCTCTTCATGGAGGTACTGTTACTTTTGGAGGAGGAGATGGTAAAATCACAAGGAAGGGAACTATTAGAACTACCAAGCTGGACTTTGAGAATGTGTATTATGTGGAAGAATTGAGAAACTTCAACTTATTTTATGTGTCCCAAATTTGTGACAAGAAAACTGTGTTGTTCATCGATATCAATGTCTTGTTCTCTCAAAAGATTTCCGAGATACTGATGACAAGTCAAGTTGTTCAAGGTGCCAAGGAAACAAAATCAGATATGTTCAATCTCAATGAAGTTCAAACTGCAGTGATTTATTTTGTTTGGTGGCAAAAGCATCCTTGGATGAATCTAATAAATGGCATAGAAGGATGGCTCATGTAAATTTCAAAACAATCAAAGTGGCAAAGCTTGGGTTAGTTCATGGACTTCCTTCCAAGGTCTTTACTAATGAACACAACTGTGTGGCTTGTAACAAGGGAAAGCAACACAAGGCTTCCTATAAGTCAATTGTTGCTGTCCGCACTATCACTGAGCCCTTGCAGCTTCTTCATATGGATCTTTTTGGTCCTACATCTATCCGAAGCATTGATCACAAGTACTATTGTTTGGTGGTTACTGATGACTATAGTAGGTATTGATGGGCATTCTTCTTGGGGACTAAAGATGAAACATTTCAGACTCTTCAAGAATTTATTGCCTTAGAGAATCAGCTTGAATAAAAAGGTTAAAGCCATTAGGTGTGACAATGGGACAGAGTTCAAGAATTCCAAATTAATTGAGCTTTGTGCTATCAAGGGATAAAAGGGATTATAAGACCGCCGGACTCCACAACAAAATGGAGTTGCCGAAAGGAAAAATAGAACCCCTGATGAAGCAAAGAAGATCTATGCTTCCGATTCTAAGTTAACTGCCATGCCTGGACTAAAGGCCAAGACCGCTTGTTATGTATTGAACAGGGTGTTGGTAACTAATCCTCACAACAAGACACCTTATGCACTTTTGTCTGGCAAGGTTTGATGAGTGCTTATTCACTCATCGTTTTTACCCACCTAAGACCTCAAAAATGACCAAAAACACCCAAATATGATCAAAATATGTTAAAAATATCCTCGAAACAAAAGGATTGAAAACAAAGCGAAAAGGGACAAAATCAAGCCGAAATCATAAAAGTGTTGAAATGGACGGAGGCGGGAGTGGATTTTCTTCATTTTCAGAGCCCGGGACATGTTTTTGGAGTGAAAGTAGGAAAACAAACCTTAAAACCTAACCCAAAACCATAATCACCATTTTACCCGTCCCTGATACCCAAATGACCAAAATCCCCTTTTAAACCCAAAAATACAAATAAATCCCTTTTTACTTAAAACCCATTTAACCCCCTTTCACACCATTGAACCCCTTTCTACCTTTTGGCCCCCTGCCGCCTCTCCTTCTTGACCCTCCTCCAAAAAAATAAAACGTACCCTACACCCTTTCCTTTCCCTCACTTTTCCCCTTTCTTCCTGCTTCTCTTTATCCAAATCCCAAAACCCCAGGAACCGTCATTCTCCCCCTTAACCAGCCAAACCCAATTCCCAATCCCACTGAGTTCCCCTACCCAAGGCAGAGTCACGGGTTACCATTGCCACTGTGGCAATCCCAATCTCACAAAAGCCCCATGGATGGCTCAGATTGTCTCCCAACTGGTACCTACTAATTGAAGGGTAGATATTGATGCAAAAGGAGCAAAGATATGTTTTTGGCTTGTATCCTCACACAAAAGAAACACAAGACAAAGAGCACAAGAAGAAGACAAGAGATTTTTTTTAGAGTTGAGTATAAATAGGAGTAGAGACTTTATGTAAAAATTGTCTAGAATTTTTTTAGTTCTAGTCCTCATTTTTATTTTTCTGCAGTTTAATTTCAATGTACTGTCTTTAATTTTCAGCTTGTCTTTTTCAGTTTCAATGAAAGTCAATTTAGTTTCATCTTTTGCATTAATGTTTAAGCTTAAGTTCTTGTGATTAAGTTGTTTAATTGTTGCTGGAATCTGTTTCAATTACAAAAAGGTTTGTTTGCTTTAAAAAGTTTACTCATTTTCCATTTTTCAAAACAGCTTCATGTGGTTCTGCCTAAAAAGTGTGTTTGGATTTGTAGTGTTTTTGGGTCACAATTTACATCTTGACCCATTTGATTTTAAGATCAGTGGTAAAGTTGCTTTGCAAGTTAATTAGTGAAAGTTTTATTCACATTGTTAGATGTTAAAAAACTTTGGTAGGTTTTATTTATGTCAAATGGTCTTCCTGACTTTTACTTTCATAGCAACCAATAAGACTTTTTTTAGCTTAGATTTAGGTAGTTTAAGGGTAGATTTAGGAGTAGAATTTTTTTGCACCAGTAGTTAGTAGTACTAGGTCAGCTTATGTTAGATTTCTTTCCCCTTGCAGCCCCTTATTTAGCTTGTAAAAGCTCCTTGTAAGCTGGATAAAGGGGGCAAAAATGAGCTAGGTGGGTGGACCTTATGTGCCAAGAAGCTCAGGGGTTGATTCTCCCTCTAGCTTATTCCAAATAAGCTTTAAAGTGACCCCCTTGTTCCTGTTTTAGCTAACTGCCCAACAGCAGCCGTGGACCTTGTTAATACAAATAAACCGTAAAAACGTTTATTAATATTTTGCGATCTCTTTGTGTTTTGTTGATAACAAATATAATGTTATCTTAAGTATAATTATAAGGATACATGTTATCTTTGTAAAGCATTTACATATAGCCATTTAAATACAAAAATGTAATAATTAAGCATTTGTTGTAATAGTTTATTAGGATGGGTAAAACCATAACCCATGGACCATAACCCATGGATCATAACCATACCTAAGTTATTAGATACAATGTATACTAGATACATTGAATCTAAAGAAACCCATGGACAACACATAACCCATGACCCATAACCAAAAAACCATGGGCAAGAGGAGCGGACCACGGATCCTAGGATTACACTAAGCCGGATCCCAAGTGGGAGGGATCCGGTGGATCCGGAAGAGAAGAAATTTGCCTATAAATAGAGAGCCATTTCTTCATTCTAACTCACCCTCTTCTTACTAAATCTATCATACACTCTCATTCTCTTCTAACATATAAATCACTTGATCTAGAGAGTTGTTCTTCTTCATTCTATTTGTAGGATCCCTATATAGGTCCTTCTCTATGGCTGAGATCACGAAAGCATTCTAAGTCATCCAAGCAAGGTCCTTGATTGATTTGTCACTCCGCAAGATTTCAGAAATGTAATATCTTGTATTTGATATTTCACATATTTGTTGTGTAATAGTTGTGTT
>OU343224.1:38791700-38837330 GCA_910596185.1 Chrysanthemum makinoi | reverse complement strand
TTCCATCCCGAATGGATTTGGATCATCAATTTTGCATTAGGTTTTGTCTTGATTGTAACTAAGATTCGACTTCAGTCTACTGAAGATGTCTCACCCTTTTTCCAACATAGGGAGGACGGGTTTTCGCACCTACCGCGACATGAATATCTTTGTCGAGGCTGCCATTGATGAGAAGGTGCATGATCTTGATAAAGTTGATGTAGGATCGACCAATCCATAAAGGAGTTGAGGTTGGTCGGAGATTGGGCTCAGCTTGAGGCGATTCGAAGTCGATCAGAACCTTGGTTCTAAAAACTTGCCTGTATTTGAAATTCACTATAAAAATCAATCTAAAGGTCGTGATGAAATTTTGAGTTATGACAATTTTGACGCCAAATTTGACCGAAAATTTAAATTTAGGCCCAAATTTGAATTTTTGACCAAAATTTTCATTAAACCAAAATTTGAATCCAGCGTAAAAATTGAACGTTTAGTCTCCTCAAAAATTGATTTTTTTTATTTTTTAAACCTTTATGTAGAAAGAGCTTAGGCGAGAAACATGTTACGAGTAGACGAGGCTTAGGCGAGAGATTGTGCTTTGCGCGCGTAGATCTTAGGCGAGGATCTGGCGCGTAATCAGCTTAGCGAGGAATCCTTACGCGAAACGATCTAACGCGTAACCTGCTTATGTAGACAAAAAGTTACTCGTAAACCTCACGCGTAATTGTGAAGTTATGCGTAGAGTTACTCGTAAGCTTTTAGCTTATGCGTAACCTATGGTTAAGAACCAAAATCCTTTACACCGCCACAGTAGCGGATATCCATTAAGTCGAAGTGTTCCACACACTTATCCAAGAGGAAGCACTGAAAACCGTTATAGCTCGAAGATTCTTCACCAAAATGTTACGCGAAAACTGTTTTGACTTTTTGACTTCACGCGAAGAAATTTCCAACGATTCAAATGATTTCATTTGCCACGATAGCCTTTAAAACACTCGAATAACCCAAAAATGTTGACCTTTTTCACCCAAAGTGCTTAGATAAGTTACGAGTAGAAATGACCAATGAACCAAAAAACGAGTTCAAAAATGATTTAAAACACGTAAAGCTTCAAACTTTTTCCCAAAACAAGACTCCTTAACACTATAATAACCTCAAACCATAAGAATCTTGAAGATTAAAGTCCAAAAAGTAAAGTTTTAAGCGTGACAAGTTTGAATAACGAGAGCTTACGCGTAACACTTACACAAACAAAAACTTCAACCAAACACTCCTAAACCATTGTTAGGCGATTGATACCAATTGTTGGGACCTATGATATATCAACCATATCACGAAATACCCACGTTAACCACAGTTATGCGTAGAACTCGTGAAACCCAAACACAAACAATACGTGAATAAAGAAGGAAAGATTAAGAGAGATGGTGACTTGAATGATTTATAAAAAACCATGTATGTGAGAGGATAAAGATAAACACAATATGTTGTATTACTTCAAAGGAAAACACACACACACACACTTTCAAGCACACCCCTCAAATGACCATTTGAGGGGTATTTATAGGTGGAATACATGAAAACCTAAAAGGCTTTCCTATGGGCTTCGTTGGACTTGGATTGGGCTTGGGATATATGAGCATACAAACGGCTAACATACCCTAACGTTTAACCAATTAGCTTAGCCCAATCCACGAGCCCGTTGACTATTCTATCACGATATCTAACACACGTTACAAAGTTCCTAAATGTGAATGACCATCACTTCTAATATAAACTATTAAGGCTAACACTATACCAATTAAAATCTCGACGCTCAAGAGACTTTTGCTAAATACACCGACGGCCGCTTTGAAGAGGAAGGACGCCACGAAGACTTTTCTCTCCGCACGGATCCGTAATCAGACGACGCCCTCTCGAAGCTTCGCACTTCGCACAACTACAACGTGACGCCGTCCCAACGATGACTTGGCCAAGACGAAAACCCGACGGTGGTGACGGCGCCCCACCTATAAGCGCGACGCCATCGCAAGTGTAAAATTATATATAGAAATCGAATTTTCAGAATTTTTAGAAGTAGACTTGTAGAGTAAAAACCCTAAACGTTTGTAGTCCGGTTTGGACAATATCTTAGGGTTCTCATACCCTTTTTTACATCAAGATAAGTGTTTTACTTCATTTATTTCATTATGTCTTCCATTGAATGTGTGTATGCTTGCGTGTTTAACATGTCCAGCTAAATTTCTTATGTGTTTGCTTAGATCTATGAAACCTAGTTATTAATTATTGATGGGTTGTCTCTTATCTTAATTGTAATTTGCTTAGGAGTGCAATTAGACCATCGATGTGTTTGAATGCTTGAGTAATCTTTGTGAAACTTAGTTTATAAATCATTTAGCGGATTTCGTAAGCTAAACATCAAAGATAACCTTAAAGTTAGTTTATGAATCTTAGAGAATTTCGTAGGCTATAACCTTAAGGTAGTCTCAGAGAGTTAGGGAAAAAGGCACACCCTACGACCTTAGAAAACACAACGCGTTAAGAATAAGGACGTGACAATTCAACCACCAATAAAAGATAACTAGGGAGTAATAGTATCTAGGTAGACACATTTTTAATCATCATATGAGCACACACAAAAAACATAGACTACCCATAGTTAGATAATTAGAATAGTAGAGTAATCGGTAGAAGTACCACCCCCCAAATCCAAACCCCTAGATTTTACATTTACCTTTCTAAAAATATATAAAAAAGATAAAAAATAATCTTCCTCAACCTCAACCTTAGCGTAGTACACTTATTACTAGCATTCCTATTCTCCTAGAGAACGATATCAATACCCGAGGCTTACCCAATACTACACTACAACGATTAGGTTCACTTCCTAGGGTGTTGAAAACTTGCTCGACGAAAAGGAAGTTCCTTTGACCCCGAACGCGCCTTGTACATGCATCAAGTTTTTGGCGCCGTTGCCGGGGAATATAACGGCTAGTTAGATTTTTATCTAGTTTAGGTTCCCTTGCTTGATTCCTATCAAGTAAGATTTTTTTCTCATTTTTAGCTTCCTTTTAGTCTATCCCCCTTCTTTGTGTTTGTGTTCGTGAAACCCTTTTGTGGAAAACTAGGAGGGGGGGGGTTAAATAGTTTTACTGATTAAAACTTGGTTTTAAACTATTTAGATCGACTTATGTCAATCTATTTAAACATGTGTGTTGGATGTTGATAGACAAGCATATATAACTATGTATTGAAAGAATAAAGGGTAAGAAGCACAAAACCACAACGCGAGTATTTATAGTGGTTCGGCTACAAGGACACCTTACTTGCCCTACTCCACTCCCCGAGTCACCTACTCGAGAGTTTGTAAACACTACACGACACTGATGAGTGTGTAAATACTCATCATTTTTGGTTAAATCTGAACTGCAAAACGTCTAAAAATGCTCAGAAATGCATCAAAATACTGAAAATATCTCAAAGTTGCATTTTATATGTCGGATGCAAAATGTTTAAAATCGATGAAAAGAAAAAGTTTGCATAATGGCGATGCCAACCGACTTTCAAAAATGGCAAAATCAGTCCATAGGCATTTATTTTAAAAGAAAAGTCACCAGAGGTCCCTTTGAAATCATATGTTGTCATATTTAGTCCTTTGGTGAAAAGTCCAAAAGTTTTGAGAAATTACAGTTTTGATCCTTGGATTTTAAAATTGTTCATGATTAGTCCTTGGAATTTCACAATTGGGCGATTTGGTCCCTTGAAATATTGGAGGTTGGCAAAACAAGCCCTTGGATTACTTTTCATAATTTCGCTTTGGTCCTTGGATTTCCAGATATTACAAGTTTGGTCCTTGTCTACTTATATCCTAAATCCAATCCGAATCCCAAACAAATAATAACCCAACCCAAGCCCAATTACACCTGACCCGGTCCAATATCCAAACCCAACCCAAATACCCACGTTTCAAAATAAACAACCCCGCCCCCTTTTCCTGTCTTCCCGACCACCATGTCCCTCCACTCACCTCCACCACCAACAACTCTCCACCCCTACCATGTTTTGTTCCCCACCCAACAACCCTCCAAATGCATTAAATGCATCCCTTCTGTCCCAACTGGCTTGCACCAGGTTTGTTAAAATGCATAAACGGCCAAAATTGATACCAACCAATCCAAGGGTCCTGAAAATTGCTGGGATATGCTCAAAGAGGAGAAGGAGATGAGAGGAAGAGAAGGAAGAAAAAGGAAGAATAGATAGTAGTTAGTTTTTTTTATTTTCCTTAATGTCGTTTTTCAAATAAATGTTTTAGATTTAGTTAAAATGTTGTAATATCAGTTTCTTTGTATCACTTTTAAGTTAAACTATCATTGTAATGTATTGTTAAGTATCAATCCAAGTTTTATTCAAGTTCTAAGTTTATTGGTCACTGTTACAATTTTCAGTTTCAAAGTGTTATGAACAATCTTTAAGTAGCTTATTTTCAGCCCAAGTAAGTTTATTGAAGCTCATAGCTTTTAAGAGCTTACATTTAAATTTCAAACATTTTGGGTCATGGTCAACAAAAGTCAAAAGCGGGCCAAGAATGGAAATGATGATGGTATGGTGATGCAGGTGATATTGGGTTGAACTAGATTAGCTTAGATTAGTTTTGGTTTGGTTTAGCCTGATATCACTGGACACATGAGAGTAAGATTTCTCGTTCATTTTCACATCGGTTTCCATTTTGTACTTATGTTTGTAGTCATAGCTGTTCAAATGTGTTTATTTAGTCGTAATTAATTCATTCAAGCTTAGTTTGATCATTGGCATAAGCCGGTTTAGCATTGGGTAGTTTTAATTGCATATCAGGTTCATTAAAGTGTGTTTGGAATTGTCAAACTGTTTTGAGGCCCTGCTAAGTAGTTTAGTTCTGTTTGTTCATGCTTGTTTAGTTCATTCTAGCTCATATCTATCTATTGAACCGCTAAGCTCAAAAGTCAAAATTCCATTTCATTTGTCTTAGCAGCTTTAACTGGAACTTTTGGCAAATCAAATCTTGTTTTGTGTCTATACATCATAGGTGTAACTTAGCAAGTAGTGTTATTTCATCCATTAACATCATAGTTAGTCCACAGATTAGCTTCAAATTACATTTTGGTCAACTTAACTGCTAAAAAAGTCAAAAGCTTGAAAACTCGGCCACAAAATAGTGATTTTTCGGCTGGCTTCGGAGTCAATCTCAATGAAAATTGTAGTTTTAAAAGTCCTACGGTCTATTTTCTATCCTCATTTTTGTATAATTTTGTGAATTTTTCTTAAGCTTCATTTGGGCTTGTCAACATGGGATAAATCCCCGCTAACCGACTCGATTAAGCTGAGTCCACAGGGTATTGCATCTTTGCATCAAGCTCATCTGAGCACCTCTAGGTCTAGTTTTTAGTTTTAAGGTTCTTGGCTAGGTCTTGTTTAGGTTCCAATTTTTATTTTTGAGTTTAGCTTATTTGGGTGGCACAGGCTTAAGTTTGAAAAGCAGACCTAAAAACTGCTTTTTACATTAGTCAAATTCATCAAATCTGTGTAGATTGCTATTCAGAAGATAAGTGTTGTTGTTTTTAGTTCATTTAGAGTAACTTTAGCATATTGTAGCTTCTGTAAACAGTTGGTGGCTTATTGTGGTGTTTGGCTTATTCAAGTGCTTATTCATAAGCACATTCCATAGCAGTTGCATATTCCTCCACACAAGCACCTGTTTTTCCATTTTTCCTAGATTCCAAATATAATTTTAGAGTTTTCCTGAAATTTTCAGATTTTTCCAAGTCAGTTTGCTATTTTTCTTGATTTTAATTGGTTTTTAAGCATTTTTAATTAGCATTTAATATAAATAATTAAGAAAAGCTTCAAAAAAATAATTTTTCATTTTTTTAAGTTAAGATAAATATAAAAAGCCAAAAAAATATTTTTCTAGATTTTTCTTAGTTAAATTTGTATTTTTAAGCCATTTAATTAGTTTTTAATAGTTTTTAATTCCTAGAAAATAGAAAAATAATCAGAAAAATATAAAAATAGTTTTGAAAATTCTCTTTTGATATTTTAGATTTTTCTAAGTCTTTATTTTATTTTTCTAGCCTTATTTCACATTTTCTTGTATTTTAGGTAATTATTTAATAGTTAAAAATAGTTTTTAATTAATAATAAATAGATAAATAGTTATAAAATAGTTTTCTTTTTCTAATAATTTTCTTTTATCATTAGGTTTGTAAAAATATCATTTTCATATTTTTAGGGTTAATATTGTGTAAGTTTCACATTTTTATTTGTATGCGTTACGTAGTTTCTAATTGACTTTTATAAAACATCAAAACATCATTTTGCAAATAGTGATAGCGTTTATTTAACATTTTTATCTTTTAACTTTCTTTAATTTGCATTTAAGCCTCTCAATTGTTGGCTTTTTCTCGTAGTTATAATCCTATCAAAACTCTTTTCCGCAAATTCCTCGATCACTATATTGGTGATCCATTGCATAGCTGGGCCGGGACATAACGACCGGGAACACTATACTCCAGATCTTCATTGCATTCTTGTCGAGCCGTTTAAGTTTTCCTACTTACGGCCATTCACAAGTGGCTTGGCTGTGAGAAAACTTGACTAAGGCTTTCGGATCAAATTTTTGCCGCGGCCGGAGTCTGTCTGATTATCTTCCGTATAGCAGATTAGTGATTTGGATATTCACTCCTTGTTTATACCATCTGTATATGTTTATATTTTCTTTTAAAAATCAAAACCCAAAAAGATTTTCAGCCTTTGTTTTACAAATGTTTTCAAAATGCCAAAAATATTCATCTTTACCCTCTTACCCTTTTTGATTATTTATCCCTTTACCCTCTATCCATTTGATTCTAACTTTTCTCCTCATGGAATCTCTCGAGGACGAATTCGGGACGAAGTTGAAAAACTTCTTTATCACAAATGTCAAGAATTGTGTTGTTCGTGATGATCCATTAATTCTCATAGGAAATGGAACGAGAAACCGAGGTGACAAAGGACCGTGTACCTCTAATAATGGAAGTGCTAAATACGTCAACTCACGGTTATCCAAAGATCAAAACCCTCAATTGCTCCTAAGCCGTCTAGAATTGATCCTAAACTTTCACGATTTACGGTTAAAAGCAAACATGCGAATGTAGACCGTGACTAGCAAGAATGACTTGCCTAATCTTCACGTTTCTCGAACCGAACCGGAGACCATAACGAAGTGGTGGAAATTGCTAGCTCTCAGAGCACACCACTTGTCCCACCTCCAGATTTTTCAAAATGTTCTTCGAGTCTTAATAGTCATTCAGATCACCATGTTGGTTTTGTTGATTCTTTGAATGAACTGATTCCTTCTCATTACTCTCAAATGCAATCGTTTATTCCTTGTGTCTGGTTGGGTGCCTCTTTTTGGTTCACCATATCGCGGTGTGCGTGTGTACAATGTGGTAATGATATTCATAACGGGAGTTGTTTGTTTTGTAGTTCGAGGAATTCATTTTATTATGATCCTAATTCGAACTCATTTAATGACCCTCAAATTTTTCCAATTACCAACCACGCCCGACTTATCTTCATATAATCAACATACTCCCTGGAATTTTGTGGAGGTCCTCACCTAGAATTTGATTGTCAATCCGGAAACACGTTTGTCTATGAACAAGTTTTCGATGATGCTCAACTTTGGTTATAACCAAAATCCATATGATTCACCAGTCCGGACTCAATGTTTTCATTGTGAATACTGGAGGTCCCATTTCAGCTCGATTGTCAAATAGGAACCCATTCCTTGCAACAATCATGACTCTCACATGTTTGATAATTTCCAACCTCCACAGCACCATATGGCAAACTCCACCTGAGCCGTTTTCTCAAGAAATCTCCAGATTTTGAAACCGAATGAAAACACTTGATGATATGATTCAAAACTTTAAGAATCAAGTGAGTGGTGAAAAGACCATGGGAGAATTAGTACTTAAGAACGAGAGGCCCGCCGTCTAGGGAAGAATTATTAATCCTAGAGCAAGCATCTAAAGGCGTTCCAATTTCTTAAGGCACTCTATATGACGATGACGAGGAGAGTTTTATCCTTTTAAAGATAATATTTCTCAACCCTCACCGTTGATATCCCAGCAGTTGAGATTCATTCTCAAACAAGCTGCTATCACACCCAAAGCTCTCCACTCACTCTCGAACATGGGGATGAGCATCTTGACACTGTTCTCGAGGAATCGGACGAATTCATAAAGTCTAGTGTTGAACCTTGTTCCAATCTGAGAGAGTCACAGGGAACTCTGAGCATATGTGTGATTCTTTCCCCTTGAGTGTTCAAATGATCATTTTGAAACTTTCTCCGATGTTAGCGACGATTGTACTTCTTATGGAAACATCGAGTATGTTGAAGCATCACTTCCACAATCGATGCGATCATCTTCTTGAGGAGTTCTCGGTGAACTCCCCACTCACCAATCCACTCTTTGATTTTGAAGCCGATCTAGGAGAAACTGAAAGTCCCCTTGATAATGATTGTTCACTCACTTCTTATCCCAACAATCCAATAGAGAATGTTGATCACTCTGTCCCTAAACATTCAAAGCTACTTTCACCAATCCTCTATTTGAATTCGACTCTGAATTCACTTTATTTTCGAGAATCCACTTTGATACTCAGATTGAGGATAGTGATGAACCCACAATGGAACAAGAGTTCACAATTTCACTTCATGTGAATGATTCTCTTCATAAAGAGTTCTCGATGAATCTCTCATGACATATCTCCTCCTGAACATGATCATTTCTATTTTGATCTTGAGGATGATATTAGCTCGGAGGAAGGTGTACTCTATCATACAAGTTTTCTTATTGATGATACTACCCTCACCCTTCCTCCGATATTTCTTATTTGAGGATGAAGAATGGATCCTGATTGTCATCAAAATCTTTCTTCCTTTCCTCAAATATCTTGTGATTTCTCTTCATCTTCACTCCTTCGGGAATGAAGACACTATCTTTGACCCCGCCATTTTCATTTATTATTTGTGAGCCGGTTCTATGTATATCTCATCGTTGTGGAACTTTCACGTACTTCAATGTTTATCCAAACATTTTGAATGAAAGTCCGATGGAGATTGTTCTTCCACTCTGCTTCCCCATGAACCAATGAATTCGGGGTCGAGTCAAGCTAGTGACTCGGTAATCAAAAACAGTAGCTTAACATGGATTTCACCCTGTGTTCACCCCTAGTGTGGGGATTTCACATGTTATATATATATAAGTTTCAAAAAAAAAAAAAAAAAAAAAAATCTTTCAAAATAATGGCCGTAGTATTTCCCTTTTACGTTTTTTTTGGCATAACTCACGTACTTTGAATATTGAGGGCAATATTCATTTCTGTGTGGGGAATTCTCACGAATTTTATCATATGTATTATCCACCTAATTCCCCCGTTTTTGGCCAAAATTTTTTTTTGGAGTAAGTGTTTTGCACTTACTCATTTGGTTATCAGTCCGCCATGTCTAATAAACAAAAGGATTGGCTAATCCAGGAGCAAACGGCTCTTGGTAAAGATATCTCAAATCCGTTGACGGCTTGCAATTTGCCCAAAATTGTATGGTATTCAGCTCACCTTATCCTTAAAAGTGAAGAGTTGGCTAGCCCGCAAGTTTATGGCTTGTGGTAAAGGCAGTGGAAAAACCATAATTGGTAATCAACTCACCAAAGATAATATTGATAATTTATCTAAGAGTTGGCTAGTCCAGAGCAACTACCGGTAAGACAAATCAAATCCGTTGGAAGCTGGTGGTTTGCTCAAAATCACATGGTTATCTGCACCATGGTTCTTACTTGAAATGAAACATTTGGCTACTCCAGAAGAAATGGCTTTTGGTAAAGAGATTCAAATCCATTAAGTTTTTCTCAAAGATTTCTAGGACTAGCAATAGTTTAGTGTAGGGGATTGATGAGTGTGTAAATACTCATCATTTTTGGTTAAATCTGAATCAAACGCTCTAAAATGCTCGAAATGCATCAAAACATGAAAATATCTCAAAGTTGCATTTTATATGTTTCGATGCAAAATGTTTAAAATCGGATGAAAACGTAAAGTTTGTAATTGGCGCTTTACCGACTTTCAAAAAATGGCAAAATCAGTCCCTAGGCATTTATTTTATAAGAAAAGTCACCAGAGGTCCCTTTGAAATCATATGTTGTCATATTTAGTCCTTTGGTGAAAAGTCCAAAAGTTTTGAGAAATTACAGTTTTGATCCTTGGATTTTAAAATTGTTCATGATTAGTCCTTGGAATTTCACAATTGGCAGATTTGGTCCCTTGAAATATTGGAGGTTGGCAAAACAAGCCCTTGGATTACTTTTTTCATTTCTGCTTTGGTCCTTGATTTCCAGATATTACAAGTTTGGTCCTTGCTACTTATATCTAAATCCAATCCGGATCCCAAACAATAATAACTCCAACCCAAGCCCAATTACACTCGATTCCATTCAATATCCAAACCCAACCCAAATACCCAAGCTAAAATAAACAACCCTTTTTCCTGTTTTCCACCACCATGTCCCTCCACCTCACCTCCAGCCACCAACAACTCTCCCTCCACCCTACTCCATGTTTTGTTCCCCACCTCCTCAACAACCCTCCAAATGCATTAAATGCATCCTTCCTGTCCCAACTGCCATGCCAAAGCATTGTAAAATGCCAAACCAAGATTGATACCAACCAATCCAAGGGTCCAAAATTCTTTGGGATATGCTCCGAAGAGAGGAAGGAGATTGGAGTATAAAAAGAAGGAAGAATAGATAGTAGTTAGTTTTTTTTATTTTCCTTAATGTCGTTTTTCAAATAAATGTTTTAGATTTAGTTAAAATGTTGTAATATCAGTTTCTTTGTATCACTTTTAAGTTAAACTATCATTGTAATGTATTGTTAAGTATCAATCCAAGTTTTATTCAAGTTCTAAGTTTATTGGTCATTTTACAATTTTCGTTTCAAAGTCTTATGAACAATCAAGTAGCTTATTTGGCCCAAGTAAGTTTATTGAAGCTCTCATAGCTTTTTAAGAGCTTACATTTAAATTTCAAACAATTTTGGGTCATGGTCACAAAGTCAAAACCGGCCAAGAATGGAAATGATGATGGTATGTGGGTGATGCAGTGGTGATATTGGGTTGAACTAGATTAGCTTAGATTAGTTTTGGGTTTGGTTTATCCTGATATCACTGGACACATGAGAGTAAGATTTTCGTTTCATTTTCACATCAGTTTCCATTTCTGCTTGTACTTATGTTTGTAGTCATAGCCTGTTCAAATGTGTTTATTTAGCTGTAATTAAGTCATTCAAGCTTAGTTTGATCATTGGCATAAGCCGTTTAGCAGTTGGGTAGTTTTAATTGCATATCAGTTCATTAAAGTGGTGTTTGGAATTGCTCGTCAAACCTGTTTTAGAGGCTGCTACTAAGTAGTTTAGTTATGTTTGTTCATGCTTGTTTAGTTCATTCTAGCTCATATCTATCTTGTTATTGAACCTGCTAAGCTCAAAAGTCAAAATTCCATTTCATTTGTCTTAGCGGCTTAACTCTGAACTTTTGGCAAATCCAAATCTTGTTTTGTGTCTATACATCATAGGTGTAACTAGCAGTAGTGTTATTTCATCCATTAACATCATAGTTAGTCCACAGATTAGCTTCAAATTACATTTTGGTCAACTTTTCTTAACTGCTAAAAAAAGTCAAAAAGCTTTAAGGTTCTTGGCTAGGTCTTGTTTAGGTTCCAATTTTTATTTTTGAGTTTAGCTTATTTGGGTGGCCTGTGCTTAAGCTGCAAAACAGACCTAAAAACTGTTTTAGCACATTAGTCAAATTCATCAAATCTGTGTAGATTGCTATTCAGAAGATAAGTGTTGTTGTTTTTAGTTCATTTAGAGTAACTTTAGCATATTGTAGCTTCGTAACAGGTTGGTGGCTTATTGTGGTGTTTGGCTTATTCAAGTGCTTATTCATAAGCACATTCCATAGCAGTTGCATATTCCTCCACACAAGCACCTGTTTTTCCATTTTTCCTAGATTCCAAATATAATTTTATAGTTTTCCTGAAATTTTCAGATTTTTCCAAGTCAGTTTGCTATTTTTCTTGATTTTAATTGGTTTTTAAGCATTTTTAATTAGCATTTAATACAAATAATTAAGAAAAACTTCAAAAAAATAATTTTTCATTTTTTTTAAGTTCAGATAAATATAAAAAGCCAAAAAAATATTTTTCTAGATTTTTCTTAGTTAAATTTGTATTTTTAAGCCATTTAATTAGTTTTTAATAGTTTTTAATTCCTAGAAAATAGAAAAATAATCAGAAAAATATAAAATTAGTTTTGAAAATTCTCTTTTGATATTTTAGATTTTTCTAAGTCTTCATTTTATTTTTCTAGCCTTATTTCACATTTTCTTGTATTTTAGGTAATTATTTTAATAGCTTAAAAATTAGTTTTTAATTAATAATAATTAAATAAATAGTCATAAAAATAATTTTCTTTTTCTAATAATTTTCTTATCATTAGGTTTGTAAAATATCATTTTCTATATTTTTAGGTTAATATTGTTTAAGTTTCACATTTTTATTTGGTAATTTTATGTGAAGTTTCTAATTCAAATTTTATAAAACATCAAAAACATCATTTCTGCAAAATAGTGATAGCTAGTTTATTTAATATTTTTTATCTTTTTAAATTTCTTTTAATTTGCATTTAAGCCTCAGAATTTGTTGGCTTTTTCTCAGAAGTTATAATCCTATCAAAACTCTTTCCGCTCAAATTCCTCGATCACTATAATGCTTGGTGATCCATCACGATAGCTTCACTGACATAACGCATTCTGGGAAACACTATACTCTCCGGATCTTCATTGCATTTGTTCCGAGCCGCTTTTTAAGTTTTCCTTGACCATTCACAAGCGGCCGGCTCATGCTGTGGTGAAAACTGACGGCCATACGGATCGGATACCCAAACTCTTACGGCTTTTAAGCCTTCACAACGCTTCTAGTCTTTTTCCGGTACTAGGCTAACCACCGGTTTCTTTCACAATATCACTTGTATCTGAGGTTAGAGAGTTTATAACTCAAAGAGAAAATATATGAGAAAGGGGTGAGAAACAATGAAGAAATGGCTCACTATTTATAGAGAAAAAAACTAATGCTCCATTGATCCCACGGATCCTCACTGGAGGATCCGGCCTAAAGCACATCGGGATCCGTGGGAAGCTCCTCTTTGCCCATGGGCTTTGGGTCATGGGTCATGGGTTATGGATCATGGGTATCCAAGTAGATACAATGTATCAACAAGATGCAATGCATCTAGCCCATGGGTCATGGATAATATCCATATATGACATAAGCATGATGTAATGCAATGGGTTATGGGTCATGCTCCATGGGTATGGGTCATGGACTTTGGGTTATACCCAACTACATTTAATGTATTTAGTCAATGAGTCAAATACTTAAGTTTCTACCCATTTATATTTACCCATTATAATACGTACTAGTTATGTATATATTTGCCCAATATGTAAACACTCGTTGTTGTACATATGTATTACAAAATCATAAAATCACTTATACTTGTTTTAGTGTTTTATGTGAAAAAGTAAGTGTGTTGGTAAACTATTGGCTTAAACTGTAACACCCCAACCCGACAAGGGTAGAAGTGTCACATTCTGGTGTCATATCAGAACATACAAACAAAATCTTACAAACGAAAACCCTAAAAATGAAGTATCAAATCATATAAACAATCGATCGACAAGGAAGATTACAAAATCCAAAATGTCTAAAATAAAATGAAATCTCAAAACAATAGCCCAACAAAATAAATCCAAATAATAAGGTAACTAGGGTTGGTCCACTCAAATAATCCAACTCTCCCCATCAAAAGCCCATCTTCAAACCCAACACTCGCCGAGAAAAGAAATGCGGCCGAAATAAAAGCTCAAAGAAATGTGATATAACAAAACGAAAGCTAAATAAAATCTGAAATGCGAAATGAACAAAGGAAACGGATAATAAAGTCACAAATGAAATGAGAACAATGAGTCAATGAGGATCCCGGAACACAATTATACAAATATCCAAAACGGATAACAAGGAGAACGGAAGCAAAGCAAATCGATGACATATAAACAAGCACATACGAACCGCACATACAAGAACTGAAACATAAGCAAACATAGCGCACGCCATATCCACACAACATATACAAAGATACAATCAATTCGTGAAATCATAAGCCATACAAGTCAAAGAGAAACTAAGGCAAGCAAAGTTAATAAATAAGTGAGCATGGTTCACCACAGTCAAAACCCTTAGTTGAAAACATAACCGTATCATAACAAAATAGCCAAAACATAGCAGTCACATGTACCAAGTAGGAATACAAGATAAAGATATAATTAGATGAATTAAAGACATAGCAGGGCAACTAAACAAATTAACAAGCCAAACGCCACGTTTTGAACCATTACCCAATCAAACCGTAGCATAAACCGAAATGCAAACATGGCAGTCAACAACAAGCGATTAAGGAAACTATCGATAATCATAGTCCACGAATTTATCCGAACAAGTACACACACAATAAAAGACAAAACTATCGACACACATTAGCATGGTCACCGACATTCCGAGGGTTACATAACAAAGGAGATCACATATCATCATTGAAAACAAGTAACTCAGATAACCACATATTAATCACCTCATAGCAGGATAATTAGTAGTCACATAAAACATGAATAGCATAATCAAATTCAATAAGCATATAATAACCCAAGACGGAATGGAACGATAATCGAATTAACTAATGAGAGTGCATGTGATCAAAGCAATGGAATATATATAAATCTTGGTAGTAGAGTGAGTCATATAAGGGTACACAGAATATGGTGTGTTGGGGAATGTAGAAGGTACAATATAGGTATATCAAAAGTGTAAGGGTTGTTAGAAATCTATCCCGAGCCAACAAAACAAACCATATCAATAGTGGCAATAGCAGCCAAGTAACCAATAGTAACCATTGTATTCGAGGTGACCTCGAATACCAAACCAATATGAGGGGAGACCTCGAACCAGCGGAGGAAGCTAGCTCCCAAAATGTGAGGGGGTGTATTGCACACACGCACCACATCACCAAAACAATATATCAATATCAATACAATACAAATCTAGGATGCATCCATACGCCACCAAAACAAATAGTGGCCATACAATATATCCAAAGCGCAGATAATCAATACAAATATGGGGACGGTGTGCAACATCACTGCGTGACACTGGAGTCATGCCATTAGTGCATCAATGACACAGACATGGAACCCCCATGCCTAGTTAATGGCTCGGGTATCAATCTGAAGGGTCAAACAAAGGTTCAAAGTGTAGCAATATATAGGTCTTCACAATCAAAGGTTCAATATCAATGGTTCACAATTCAGATGTTCATAGCAACAAATTCAATATCAAAGTTCAAGAGCTACGCTCAATATCAAACGCTCAATATCATAGGTTCAATAGCACGTCAATAGCAACAGCTTCAAGAGCAAAGGGTTCAATAACGGAAGTTCAAGAATGCATAATTTAATAACAGAGGGGTCAATAGCAAGGCAAAGATTCAATAGCAATAGTTCAATAGCAATGGTCAAATAGCAAAGGAATCGATATCAAAGGTTCAATATCAGAGGGTCAATAGCAAAGGAATCATAGCAATGAAATATCATAAGTTTAAACAAAGTCGGGATCGTGAAGTCATGAGAAATCCCTAACGAAAGGGATAGAATATCTGCATTAGCAAATAAAATGAAGGCAAATGGAAAGAACGCAGAGAAACAACGTCAGCTTCTTCAAACAATCTACACGGATTACGGTTCAGAAAATAATTATTAGCTTATTTAAGTCATAACGGGTTTATTGGTTATATGAATCGTATTAATATTTTAGAGTTATTAATCGTATTCTCATTTTTAGTAATGGACCGAATTAAAATACTTTAGGGTGAAAATAATTAATTAGCCAAACTTGAAGCGCTATAAAATGATAAATGGCAAAATTAAATGTTTAATAAGACAAATATCATATTTTAAGGCTTTATTAGATAATACTTCAAAGTATGGGGTTCGCATGGTAATTATCTCAAAGTTTGAGGTTTACATGGTCATTATTTCAAAGTGTAGGGTTATTAGTGACAACTTATCATAGTTTAGGGTTTAGTAAGTAATTTAAATAGAACTATCATGCAATAAAATGATTCATGCGTACATTTAGTTATAAAGGAATCAAATACAGACGTCATATGTTAGAAATCTCGAAAATCTTTACACTTGCTCGCGGTTCACAATATTCACAACTACGACAAGGTAAACATGCAAACGGACTAACACGATGCCCATCTCCCCACCCCTTTCAAAACTCCAAACGACCAACAGCTTTTTCCCGCATGATCACCCTCAAAGTTACCCCACAATATTCCATATGCATGTTCGACCCATCTTAATGCTCGCCGCTCGACGAATAACATCTATGCTTTAAAAATCATGCCTTATGGTTAACCCCTCACCTTCCGACACTTTCAAAAATACAAAATGGGTTACCCAATTACCCCGCTGACGCCTTAAACTTACCCCCATGAACACAATTCATTTGACACCACCGAATTCCATTCGAGACATTGGCCATTTATAGTAACGACACAAGCTAGACCAAGTTGTATTAGTATATGGTTATCAATTTGACACAAGATACATAGAACATATGTGTCGTGTACATGGTAGGCCAAGACAGATTCAAAATCAGATTTTATTTATGACGTACTCATGAATATATCATGCATCAAAGGTAATCGATTCGATTGGTTTATACATATGTGCCGACTTATATGATTCCTAGTTATGATTTCATATGACTTATAATACTTATAATCTTATGTGTGGTTAAATTTGATTCATGCATGCACTCTTATGGAGTACAACCTCACACGTAAAAATAAGAAACAAAGAAGTATCATTGAAACAAGTGGAGGATACCAAACCTTGGTCCTTGTCGAATGGAAGGATGAGGGAGAAAAGAGAACCAAACTCTACTTAGCCTTAAACCATCCACGACCAAGCCATCCTAAGACCACGACCAACAACCACTCTTATCACAGCCTCTTAAACCACTTACCAATTCCAAGCACTCCATGCTTTGGGTCGAATGGAGGAGGAAAATAAAAAGTCCAAATTAAGCCGTTACTTTTCTTAGGGTTTCTTAGTGTGTTTATTTTGAGAGAATATGGTGATCTAAATGGGAGATGTAAATGAGATAAATGGGACAAATATTTTGGGTGTTACGCTACCTTCTAGCCTAATAGGAGGAGATTTGAAGACCAAAATCACTATTTATCCACTTGCCAAATTACTATGTTACATTTTATTTAAATGTCTAGTGTGTGTATTTTATCTAGTCCATATGACTTAACATTGTGTTACATTCATTTTGTAAGTTTTATTTTCAAAGTCTTGTATAAAATATTTATAAATTAAGTATTCAACGTAATTAACGAGTTTGATTTATTTTACGGATTTCATAATTATTGGCTTGAGGGGCATTAAGGTAATTTTACACGCTACTAATTTTAGAGCTTTACAATTCTTCCCTCTAAAAGAAAAATTTTCGCCTCAAAAATTGAAGTCAGAGATACACGAGACGCGTAAGCTTAAGGCGCACGTAGCAATCCATAGGTTCGCATACTCGCAACAACTTCGGGCCCAGAGAGTACAAAACTTATTCAGAATGTATGTCGATGAGAATTTCACAAAGAGGTACATAATTCCAAACGAACATGAGGATTGTCAAATAACGGATATGAGTCCTAGTCCATTCACATACCAACCCTGTGCATTTCCCAAGACGCCGTCAGATGATTTCAATAAGTTCAAATTATATGATCTCTCAGTGATATCACGCTGATCAGGCCATAATACTTGCATCACATAACAAGTCCTTATTGTCATCATTTCCCGCCATGACAAACCACATAACCAATATCATAACAAAACAGATAACATACAGGTAGCAAGTAATATACCAAAATGCACGATCACATACATACAACATATACCGCATCAAAACAACTTACCATACCACCAAGAAAGAAGGCCACCAACTTGCTCAAAACGGTTCTTCATGACTCATTATGACGCATCCAAAATAAAAGCTGAGATAATACCAAATGCTAAATGATAAAACTTCACGATTCAATACGATTAATGAACAAATCAAAACAAAGTAATATCGATCAAAATCACATAGCAAAATATCAAACCGCCAAAACGCGGACAAACAAATCGGAGTCACACAAGTCGCACCCAAT
Organism: Chrysanthemum makinoi; assembly: GCA_910596185.1. NCBI lineage: Eukaryota > Viridiplantae > Streptophyta > Magnoliopsida > Asterales > Asteraceae > Chrysanthemum > Chrysanthemum makinoi. Next base: position 38,818,943 of record OU343224.1, on the reverse strand, counting down.
CATATGAAGTAGATGAACCTTCACCACCGTTGAATCTTGTCTCCGCCTTTGCTTCGGTTGGTCCGGTCCAGCCCTCTCCAAAGAGCATCCTAATGTCTCCAAAGAAGACGGCATTCGAGCCGCTTCGCTTCAATTTAACCTCTCCGCTCAGTGGATCGTAAAGAACGCTGGCTCGGCACCATCATCTTCGCTCCACGGTTAGTTCCATCTAACGATCAATAAACGGATGTGCGAAAACAAAATAATAAAATCGAATGTGAAGAGAAGAAGACCAAAACAAAGGAAGACAAAAGATTATCAAGTCAAATCAACGACAATCAAAAGGAATCTGAATATATCATAACAGACGGAAGCCTAATGTCTACCCAAGTCCTCACAGGTCAATCCTAAGGTCAACAAGACGAAACTGCTCGATACCATAATTGTAACACCCCAACCCGACAAGGGTAGAAGTGTCACATTCTCGGTGTCATATCGTAACATACAAACAAAATCTTACAAACGAAAACCCTAAAAATGAAGTATCAAATCATATAAACAATCGACCGACAGGAAGATTACAAAATCCAAAATGTCTAAAATAAAATGAAATCTCAAAACAATAGCCCGACAAAATAAATCCAAATAATAAGGTAACTAGGGTTGGTCCACTCAAATAATCCAACTCTCACCCATCAAAGCCCATTCAAACCTAACACCGCCAAGAGAAAAGAAATGCTACGAGCTTAAAAAGCCCAAGGAACAGATATAACAAAACGAAGCTAAATAAAATCAAATGCGAAATGAACAAAGGAAACGGATAATAAAGTCACAAATAAATGAGAACAATGAGTCAATGAGGATCCTGCAGAACACAATTATACATATATCCAAAACGAAGATAACAAGGAGAACGTACAAAGCAAAGCATCGATGACATATAAACAAGCACATACTAACTGCACATACAAGAATCAAACATAAGCAAACATAGCACGCCATATCCACACAACATATACAAAGATACAATCAATTCAGGAAAATCATAAGCCATACAAGTCAAAGAGAAATCTAAGGCAAGCGGAAGTAATTAATAAATAAGTGAGCATGGCAATTCACACATGTGTCAAAACCCTTAGTTGAAAACATAACCGATCATAACAAGAAATCAAAACATAGCAAATACATGTACCAAGTAGGAATACAAGATAAAGATATAATTAGATGAATTAAAGACATAGCAGGGCAACTAAACAAATTAACAAGCCAAACATCACAAGTCGAACCATTACCCAATCAAACCGTAGCATAAACCGAAATGCAAACATGGCGTCAACAACAAGCGACAAGGAAACTATCGATAATCATAGTCCACTTAATTTATCCGAACAAGTACACACAATAAACAGACAAAACTATCGACACATTAGCATGGTCACCGCATACCCGTGAGGGTTACATAAAAGCTGAGATCACATATCATCGCTTGAAAACAAGTAACTCGATAACCACATATTAATCACTCATAAGGTGATAATTAGTAGTCACATAAAACATGAATAGCATAATCAAATTCAATAAGCATATAATAACCCAAGACGTGGAATGGAACGATAATCAGAATTAACGGAATGAGAGTGTGACAGATCAAAGCAATGGAATATATATATCTTGGTAGTAGAGTGAGTCATATAAGGGTACACATGAATATGGTGTGTTGGGGAATACAGAAGGTACAATATAGGTATATCAAAAGTGTAAGGGTTGTCAGAATCTATCCCGAGCCAACAAAACAAACCATATCAATAGTGGCAATAGCGTACCAAGTAACCAATAGTAACCATTGTATTCTGAGGGGTGACCTCGGAATACCAAACCAATATGAGGGGAGACCTCGAACCTGAGTAGCTAGCTCCCAAAATGTAAGGGGGTGTATTGCACACACGCACCACATCACCAAAACAATATATCAATATCAATACAATACAAATCTAGGATGCATCCATACGCCCTCCGAAACAAATAGTGGCCATACAATATATCCAGAGCGCATAATCAATACAAATATGGGGACTCCGCGGTGCAACATCACTGCACACCGGAGTCATGCCATTGGTGCATCAATGACACGGACATGGAACCCCCATGCCTAGTTAATGGCTCTGCATCAATCAAGGGTCAAACAAAGGTTCAAAGTGTAGCAATATATAGGTCTTCACAATCAAAGGTTCAATATCAATGGTTCACAATTAGATGTTCATAGCAATGTCCAATATCAAAGTTCAAGAGCCACGCTCAATATCAAATGTTCAATATCATAGGTTCAATAGCAGTGTCAATAGCAGCTTCAAGAGTAAAGGGTTCAATAACGGAAGTTCAAGAATGCAGTGATTTAATAACGAGAGGGTCAATAGCAAGGCAAAGATTCAATAGCAATAGTTCAATAGCAATGGTCAAATAGCAAAGGAATCGATATCAAAGGTTCAATATCAGAGGGTCAATAGCAAAGGAATCATAGCAATGAAATATCATAAGCGAAACAAAGTCGAAGGATCAGAAAGTCATGAGAAATCCCTACTGAAAAGGGATAGAATATCTGTACCTTAGCAAATAAAATGAAGGCAAATGGAAAGAACGCAGGAGAAACAACGTCACGCCTTCTTCAACGAATCTACACGGATTACGGTTCAGAAAATAATTATTAGCTTATTTAAGTCATAACGGGTTTATTGGTTATATGAATCGTATTAATATTTTTAGAGTTATTAACTGTATTCTCATTTTTAGTAATGGACCGAATTAAAATACTTTAGGGTGAAAATAATTAATTAGCCAAACTTAAGCGTTACAAATGATAAATGGCAAAATTAAATGTTTAATAAGACAAATATCATATTTTAAGGCTTTATTAGATAATACTTCAAAGTATGGGGTTCGCATGGTAATTATCTCAAAGTTTGAGGTTTACATGGTCATTATTTCAAAGTGTAGGGTTATTAGTGACAACTTATCATAGTTTAGGGTTTAGTAAGTAATTTAAATAGAACTATCATGCAATTAAAATGATTCATGCGTACATTTAGTTATAAAGGAATCAAATACAGACGTCATATGTTAGAAATCTCGAAAATCTTTACACTTGCTCGTGGTTCACAATATTTACAACTACGACAAGGTAAACATGCAAACGGACTAACACGATGCCCATCTCCCCCGACCCCCTTTCAAAACTCCAAACGACCCAACAGTTTTTCCCGCGATCACCCTCAAAGTTACCCCCACAATAATCCATATGCATGTTCGACCCATCTTAATGCTCGCTCGCGGCTCAGACGAATAACATCTATGCTTTAAAAATCATGCCTTATGGTTAACCTGTGACAACTCGCAATTTCAGGTCATTTCTCAAAACAATTCATGTTTCACTATTTCATCATTTATCGTAAACTAGGTTTACGTGTTCCAAATTCGCGTAACCTTAATGGTTTAGCGGCGAATTCATGATCATATCATCAAGGACATTTCATATAGACTAGGTTTAGTCTACATTTCATTAACATCATTTCCATCATGTTAGTTCATTCATGAATTTGCATTTCACATTAAACGCGTAAATTTCATATTAAATAAACGCTATCGCGTAAGTTATTATTTTGAACATTTAATCCGATACTTCCAAAAATTATCCCGACATATTTTTATACTTACTTTTAGTTTGTAAAAATAATATTTTGAGTTTACCCAGTGTTTTAAATTTATTTTGTATATAAATTGTTAAATTTATATTATTACGACGGTTTTCTTAAAAACTACACGATAATTACTATATCACTCAAATTTTACAATAAATGTATTCTTACAATTTTTATGACCACAACATATTTTACTATGATCCGTTAAAATTTATTTTTAGCTAACGCTACCCTAAATGCTCAAATGTATATACAAGTTACTACTTACCTTCAAGTAACTTTACATTTACTTTACTTACACATTTACATACTACCCTCGACACAAACCCAACACAAATGCTTACATGAGTTTAGTATCCAAATAAAACCTCACCTAATCTACTCTTATACACGTATAGTAGATGCATGTACTTTCAATGCTTCTTTTTCTCTTCTACTAGCTTTATACAACACAAACATATATCTTTCTTTCTTTCTTTTGGCAACATGGCAGTAAACTACAAACAACATGCACATGCTTTCATTTTTTTTTCTTAGCGTATACAACAAACACCACACACACTTAGTATATTATTTACTTTGCTATGTCAAGTAAACAAAGTACAAGTCACATGTTTCTTCTTCTTGCCTCTTGTCATACGCAAGCACACACACTTTTTCTACTCCTTTTATGTAGTAATAAACCAATCAAACACTCAAGTCTTTGAAGTACATCTTTTATCAATATTTAAAACCAACTTTCTCTTAAGTCTACTACATATACCGAACTTAGATAAGTTTCAAAACCTCACATTTCACACTTATACACTCGCTCAAAAACAAGCTCAAAGATTTGAAAGCTCAAAGAAATCGGGTTTAGCATTGAAAGCTATCGGGTTTTGGTTTGTATAGTTATTCGACATTTGGTTCTTGTTTCCTTGTTCATCACTCGAACACTTCCACCATTGTAAGCATTTCATATACATCATCATCTTTCATATTTGTTTCATATTCATTTCATTATATTTGATCAAAACATGCAAGACTTATGGATGTTTATACCACTTTTTACATTGTTTTTAAGAGTTATGCATATATAAGTCATCCTATAATTAATCCCTTGTAATATATCACTTTTGGTGATGTCTAGGAACCCATGACACCCTAAGAAGGTGTATGGTAGGATTAGATTAGCTTTGGAGTTGATTTGAAGGGATTGGAATAGGTTTAGTACGAGAAAAACTATTTTCGACAAGTTATAAAAGTGGTCCGTTCTTATTTTGTTTTTCTGGAAAATCCGACAGTAGGCACGAATTTTTGGCTTTAATATTTAGAAAATATACTTTAAAACGAATCCGCGGGCAGCTTGAACGGATTAAAACGGAGTTATAACGAAGAAGTTATGAATTTTTCAAGTTTGACGACGAAATATATATTTCCTGAAATTTCAGCAACATGTTTTTCTTTTGTACGAGTCAAAAACGAGCCTTAAGCTTTACAAATTATTTCGACTTATCAAAAATATATTAGTATACTTTGATACGAAGCTAAGGACGATAATAAGAAAACGGATTTGAAACGACTAAGATATGCACGTTTTCATAAAATTGCCGTCACTATTATTTTCTGAAAAACTATATTATTTTTACGAGACAAGTGTTACGGTAACTAAAACGACCATGTTGGAGGCTGTTTTTTTATCTATGATGTAGAACTTTTTGGAACGAAATGTCTTCTAATAAAATTGAGATCATCGAGCATATTCTTCAAAACAACCAACCGTTTGTATAGCGGAGTTGTAGTAAATTATTTATGGATGTTTAAACTTGGCCGAAACTCATTTTAACCAACATTTTAGCCAAAATCACCATCTTTAACCTTTATTATCTTTATGTTCGAGACCTTTTAGACGAAAAATCCTGAACTGAAACTTCTATATTTTGATACATACTTTCCAAAACCGTTGAGTTCGCTTTCCTAACGCCGACGCATACATCATTTTACGACTAGTTTTTCTGAGCCATTTTGTTACTTTCATGAAAATTCGACGACATTGTTTTACTAATTAAAAGTGATAATTTCACTAAAAATCATTACAAAACCATTGTAGGATGACATTTTGACGTAAATACTTGTAAAGTAATTTTTGAGTGGTCAAGACGTCAAAAGAGTATTTTTCGACGATAAGTAATATTTTTTCAAAACTCGCAAATGGTATAAATAACATACGAAATGCATGCATAACATTACATTGCAACTCATTACATATCATATCATTCGTTATAGGTCCCGGTTAAAGCATCACGATATACCTCAGTGTACTCACTCTTGTCATCATTCCAGTTTATCAAGTGAGTTTTCATAGCCCCGTCGATCATGCTTTTAATTATTTTCAAACTTACGGGGGAGAATACATTGCACAAAATTTTTATTACGATACCAAGTATGTTAAATTCATTTACATTGCTTAAGTTACCGTGATTTGCCAATTGAAAGTCCCCATTACCAGAACATGAACCGTTAATCTTTGAAGCGAGGATGAGTGGATAGATCTATCGAGGGTGACGCTCCATCCGGTTGGTGAATCCCAACTAGTCATACGGATGCATTTCATTTAATAAAATTATTGAGTTGTTCCGCAAACACTCTACTGGGGCATACATTATGAACATCCTAGTTTCTGTCATGGGCTTATAGCAATTGTAACATTTTATGTGACAAGATTGTCATACCTGTAACATTTTTATGTGACATGATTGTCATACTTGATCTATACTTGCGTAGTCGTATAAAACATTTACCAAACCTATGATTTCTCACCAACATTATTGTTGACCGTTTTAGCAATGTATTTTCGTAACTAAGGCATACTCATCATGGCATGGTTAAGGAACCCCTCTTTGAGTCGCGGCCGACTTACATCATTGTACATTATGGCACTTTCTTTCAAAACCATCGTTTGGACTTGTAATAAATTTATATTTCCGTAAACTTTATAAACTTTTGGGACCTATACTTTGTAACCTCTGATTGTTTTATTAAATCAAACGATGTTCTTTTCAAACGACACTTTAGGTCGCTCAATATAACTGTGATTGTGGTGCTATGACAGCCTATCCCCGTGAATTCCATTCAGCTGCAAAAACGTAATTGGGGTGTGACAGATTGGCATCGAGCTTGTTATAGAGAACTAGTTTGCATCATTGACCCTAGACTATAACTACATTATCATAGCATCTCATCATTTCATCATAAGTGCATGTTCACTTTACATGCGGTTTTATACACATTATTTTACGAGTTATTTACTTTCATTTCACAGCGGTTGTCACATAGATGCCTTCAAATACCCATCCCATTATACTCACATCACTTTGACATGGAGAATGCCTTGTCATTCCCTATCACAATTTTAACATCAATTGACTCAACACCGATAACATCGATGATGACACCGAGACCTTTTAGGAGGACGAAGTTGCACCTACACCATCACGATCACTATTGATTCATCAGAGGATCAGACAATTTTTATCACTCAGTTGGGACAGATTATACCATTGGGTAGAATTTATAGGCTTAGTCCTAATGAACCTATTTTCTTAACTCACCACAAGGATTTCCATTATCATCATTGTCATTATTTTCATCATCATTATCATTTCGAGCACCATCCGTACCATCACATCTCATAAACGATACTCATACACCTGACTTGCAGCTTGGGAAGCGTGCATGATTTGACACACCATTACCATCTACCACTAAGACTATAGACACTACACCATCTCATAGGTTTGAGGACTGTGAGAGTTCTAGGGCTATTGTTGCTAGACCGCCATCGCTTCCTCGACTTGAAACACGATTAGACCGTCGACAGGAATAAATAATAAGTACCTTTCTAGCTAATGTAATCTTTATCATTTATTATCTCTACGATAATCACCACCTTGTTCATTTCATTCCTTATTCCAATTGCACAATTTTCAATCATTTCGCGATGATACCTCACTATCTTACTAGGGGTTAGGCCAACTTTAATTCTTGACCAATTAGGAGACTATTACTACTCGATGAGGTTCTCCCATGTATCCTGCAAAGCCATTCAACAAATTTTATTCCAAGTTATTCTGCTACTATTACATGAAATTATTTCACTTGATTTTATTTCGAGCTATTTTATCACCATCTTAGAAACGTTGTTTCATAAAGTTTTAACGCAAGTTGTTTTATTACCAACTTATCAATTGGTTTTAGTCATTTTATCAACTATTTAATATCCTCATGCGAAACGATTTTCATGTTACTCTGAAAAATCATTGAGCCATTATCTTACAAAACAAAACGTTGAATACCATCTAAAACTTCGGAGAAACATAATACCATTTCAACAAAACCAAGCAGCACATCATTTGTCCTCGATTATACATAACCTGATCACCTATGTATAATTCAGGAAGAATTATGTCATGAAAATAACAAGCATCATTTCAAATCTCCTAAAACAATTCTCATTTAAAAGCAAAGTTTTATAATCAGATAAATCGTGCATAAACATTTCTTTTTGTTAACACTCTATAGATGCTTACGCCATTTATCTCTCACCCAACCGATAAGTTAGGATTTGACGAGTGACCTTTTTAGGAAATACTTCCTATACCATCCGTGAGGAGGATTCCTCGATACAAGAAAACAATGAAAGGATTTTGGAATTACCAACAAGGGCTAGAAGTAAGTAGCGAGATCTTTCACAACTCAATAAAAATCTTAAGACATCACGAGACATTCCGAACCACTATTTTGGATTAGAATCCAAACTCTATCATTCCAAAAGTACTAGCTAGACCGAGTTACGAGGTTTTATACGGCTTAATACCCATGAAGCAACACTATAGGATATACCAAGTCTTCTAACTAAGGTCAGAATATTCTCTAAGCATGGCCTCAACAATATGTGAACTTCCCTACAATGAGTGTCCCTTAAAGGAAAATTTGGTTAAATTAAGGTTATCGATATAAACTTCCCCTAAGGCATTGTGTTCTCTAGAAATTCCAAGTAACCTCACTTCTATATCAAGAGATGCCACAGGTTTGAACATGTCGGACAATCAATGACTCCCCATCTACAAGTGAAACTAGAACAAACATTCTTCGACATAGTATGAGCTAATATCTATTTTCTTGCTAGCATGATAGCAATATAAGAGACGAATTATTTTAGAAGTACTCAATATTGAAACAAGTCTTGAAAATCAACCACTACACCACCTCACTTAAATATTTAAGGTTTGTGACTTTACTACATGGAGCATGGAAACACTTCGATAATCAAACAATAAATATTTTAGTCATAGAGACTAAGCACCTTAGGCAAGTAATACTCAGGTCATGACATTCGATAGGACTAGAAACGCGAGGAATCACAACTGTTACCTATAATCTATTCTTTTCAATAAGGTCCTTTCCGACAGATTTAACATTTTGAAATCTAACACGAGACACGTGGTATCAATTCCAGTTGTACCTATTATAAGCTATTCGATTCACCTTAGACTCGGCCGATCATTTCAGATTTCCATGAAACCTACTAAGACATAATTACCGCCTATTATCCTCATTTCCAATGGTTGAGAGCGAGAGAACAATTCCAACATTTTAAGATATGCTCAAGACATGTGTGATTTCCTAGGAATGATTAGGCAAATCATTCTACATTAAACAAGTTGCTTTACAACTATAGTTACTACCTGAACATATTGACTACACCAATTGAGGCACTCTATGGTTGAGGTGTCAATCACTTATTTACGGGCCGAAATCAGGAAAGTCCAACTCACTAATCAATGAGTTATTTATGAAACAAACAAGAAGTCATACTAATCAAAAATCAGTTACAAATAACAACATATGGCTAGATAAGCTACGTCGATGTACGACGCAAAATATTGGAAGTATGTTCCATAAGTCGCAAACCATTAGAATCTCAAGTGGGCAACAAATTATGCTCAAAGACCCGTCTTGGAAAGGCGTGGTATGATTTAGAAAAACATTGGACGACCCAATGTGACTCAAATACCCTCATCTTTTCACAAGTAACATTGTAGAACCTAATATGGACTGAATTCAGTGGATCTGAATTCCTTTTGGATGGGCGAATGTGACAACTCGCAATTTCGTGTCATTTCTCAAAACAATTCATGTTTCACTATTTCATCATTTATCGTAAACTAGGTTTACGTGTTCCAAATTCACGTAACCTTAATGGTTTAGCGGCGAATTCATGATCATATCATCATGGACATTTCATATAGACTAAGTTTAGTCTACATTTCATTAACATCATTTCCATCATGTTAGTTCATTCATGAATTTGCATTTCACATTAAACGCATAAATTTCATATTAAATAAACGCTATCGCTGTAGTTATTATTTTGAACATTTAATCCGATACTTCCAAAAATTATCCCGACATATTTTATACTTACTTTTAGTTTGTAAAAATAATATTTTGAGTTTACCCAGTGTTTTAAATTTATTTTGTATATAAATTGTTAAATTTATATTATTACTTACGGTTTTTCTTAAAAACTACACGATAATTACTATATCACTCAAATTTTACAAGAAATGTATTCTTACAATTTTTATGACCACAACATATTTTACTATGATCCGTTAAAATTTATTTTTAGCTAACGCTACCCTAAATGCTCAAATGTATATACAAGTTACTACTTACCTTCAAGTAACTTTACATTTACTTTACTTACACATTTACATACTACCCTCGACACAAACCCAACACAAATGCTTACATGAGTTTAGTATCCAAATAAAACCTCACCTAATCTACTCATATACACGTATAGTAGATGCATGTACTTTCAATGCTTCTTTTTCTCTTCTACTAGCTTTATACAACACAAACATATATCTTTTCTTTCTTTTTTGGCAACATGGCAGTAAACTACAAACAACATGCACATGCTTTCATTTTTTTTTCTTAGCGTATACAACAAACACCACACACACTTAGTATATTATTTACTTTGCTATGTCAAGTAAACAAAGTACAAGTCACATGTTTCTTCTTCTTGCCTTCCCTCTTATCATGCAGCACACACACACTCCTTTTTCTACTCCTTTTAGGTAGTAATAAAACCAATCAAACACTCAAGTCTTTGAAGTACATCTTTTATCAATATTTAAAACCAACTTTCTCTTAAGTCTACTACATATACCGAACTTAGATAAGTTTCAAAACCTCACATTTCACACTTATACACTCGCTCAAAAACAAGCTCAAATATTTGAAAGCTCAAGGAAATCGGGGTTAGCATTGAGGAAGCTATCGGGTTTTGGTTTGTAAAGTTATTCGACATTTGGTTCTTGTTTCCTTGTTCATCACTCGAACACTTCCACCATTGTAAGCATTTCATATACATCATCATCTTTCATATTTGTTTCATATTCATTTCATTATATTTGATCAAAACATGCAAGACTTATGGATGTTTATACCACTTTTTACATTGTTTTTAAGAGTTATGCATATATAAGTCATCCTATAATTAATCCTTTGTAATATATCACTTTTGGTGATGTCTAGGAACCCATGACACCCTAATAAGGTGTATGGTAGGATTAGATTAGCTTTGGAGTTGATTTGAAGGGATTGGAATAGGTTTAGTACGAGAAAAACTATTTTCGACAAGTTATAAAAGTGGTCCGTTCTTATTTTGTTTTTCTGGAAAATCCGACAGTAGGCACGAATTTTTGGCTTTAATATTTAGAAAATATACTTTAAAACGAATCCGTGGCCGCTTGAACGGATTAAAACGGAGTTATAACGAAGAAGTTATGAATTTTTCAAGTTTGACGACGAAATATATATTTCCTGAAATTTCAGCAACATGTTTTTCTTTTGTACGAGTCAAAAACGAGCCTTAAGCTTTACAAATTATTTCGACTTATCAAAAATATGTTAGTATACTTTGATACGAAGCTAAGGACGTATAATACGTAGAAAACGGATTTGAAACGACTAAGATATGCACGTTTTCATAAAATTGCCGTAACTATTATTTTCTGAAAAACTATATTATTTTTACGAGACAAGTGTTACGGTAACTAAAACGACCATGTTGGAGGCTGTTTTTATCTATGATGTAGAACTTTTTGGAACGAAATGTCTTCTAATAAAATTGAGATCATCGAGCATATTCTTCAAAACAACCAACCGTTTGTATAGCGGAGTTGTAGTAAATTATTTATGGATGTTTAAACTTGGCCGAAACTCATTTTTAACCAACATTTTAGCCAAAATCACCATCTTTAACCTTTATTATCTTTATGTTCGAGACCTTTTTGACGAAAACTCCTGAACTGAAACTTCTATATTTTGATACATACTTTCCAAAACCGTTGAGTTCGTTTCCTAACGCTCGACGTACATCATTTTACGACTAGTTTTTCGGAGCCATTTTTGTTACTTTCATGAAAATTCCGACGACATTGTTTTACGACGAAAAGTGATAATTTCACCATAAATCATTACAAAACCATTGTAGGATGACATTTTGACGTAAATACTTGTAAAGTAATTTTTGAGTGGTCAAGACGTCAAAAGAGTATTTTTCGACGATAAGTAATATTTTCAAAACTCGCAAATGGTATAAATAACATACGAAATGCATGCATAACATTACATTGCAACTCATTACATATCATATCATTCGTAATAGGTCCCGGTTAAAGCATCACGATATACCTCGGTGTACTCACTTTTGTCGTCATTCCAGTTTATCAAGTGAGTTTTCATAGCCCCGTCGATCATGCTTTTAATTATTTTCAAACTTACGGGGGAGAATACATTGCACAACATTTTATTACGATACCAAGTATGTTAAATTCATTTACATTGCTTAAGTTACCGCATTTGCCAATTGAAAGTCCCCATTACCAGAACATGAACCGTTAATCTTTGAAGCGCAGGATGGTAGGATAGATCTATCGAGGGCGACGCCTCCATCCGGGTTGGTGAATCCCAACTAGTCATACGGATGCATTTCATTTAATAACATTATTGAGTTGTCTGGCAAACACTCTACAGGGGCATACATTATGAACAGTCTAGTTTCGGTGTCATGGGCTTATAGCAATTGTAACATTTTATGTGACAAGATTGTCATACCTGTAACATTTTTATGTGACATGATTGTCATACCTGATCTATACTTGCGTAGTCGTATAAAACATTTACCAAACCTATGATTTCTCACCAACATTATTGTTGACCGTTTTAGCAATGTATTTTCAGGTAACTAAGGCATACTCATCATGGCATGGTTAAGGAACCCCCTTTTGAGTCGCGGCGTCGACTTACATCATTGTACATTATGGCACTTTCTTTCAAAACCATCGTTTGGACTTGTAATAAATTTATATTTCCGTAAACTTTATAAACTTTTGGGACCTATACTTTGTAAACTCTGATTGTTTTATTAAATCAAACGATGTTCTTTTCAAACGACACTTTAGGTCGTTCAATATAACTGTGATTGTGGTGCTATGACAGTCTATCCCCAGGAATTCCATTCTGCTGCAAAACAGGTAATTTGGGGGTGTGACATAACCCCGGCTCACCTTCCCGACACACTTTCAAAAATACAAAATGGGTTACCCAATTGCCCCGCGATCGCCCTTAAACTTACCCCCATGAACACAATTCATTTGACACCACCGAATTCCATTCGAGACATTGGCCATTTATAGTAACGACACAAGCTAGACCAAGTTGTATTAGTATATGGTTATCAATTTGACACAAGATACATAGAACATATGTGTCGTGTACATGGTAGGCCAAGACAGATTCAAAATCAGATTTTATTTGTGACATACTCATGAATATATCATGCATCAAAGGCGAATCAGATTCAGTGATTGGTTTATACATATGTGCCGACTTATATGATTCCTAGTTATGATATCATATGACTTATAATACTTATAATCTTATGTGTGGTTAAATTTGATTCATGCATGCACTCTTATGGAGTACAACCTCACGACAGAAAATAAGAAACAAAGAAGTATCATTGAAACAAGTGGAGGATACCAAACCTTGGTCCTTGTCGAATGGAAGGATGAGGGAGAAAAGAGAACCAAACTCACGACAGTCTTAAACCATCCACCTACCAAGCCATCCTAAGACCACGACCAACAACCACTCTTATCACAGCCTCTTGAACCACTTACCAATTCCAGCATCCATGCTTTGGGTCGAATGGAGGAGGAAAATAAAAAGTCCACCAAGCACTTTTCTTAGGGTTTCTTAGTGTGTTTATTTTGAGAGAATATGGTGATCTAAATGGGAGATGTAAATGAGATAAATGGGGCAAATATTTTGGTGTTGGGCATGCTACCTTCTAGCCGAATAGGGAGGAGATTTGAAGACCAAAATCACTATTTATCCACTTGCCAAATTACTATGTTACATTTTATTTAAATGTCTAGTGTGTGTATTTTATCTAGTCCATATGACTTAACATTGTGTTACATTCATTTTGTAAGTTTTATTTTCAAAGTCTTGTATAAAATATTTATAAATTAAGTATTCAACGTAATTAACGAGTTTGATTTATTTTACGGATTTCATAATTATTGGCTTGAGGGGCATTAAGGTAATTTTACACGTTTACGAATTTTAGAGCTTTACATAAACCATTTACGTATTTCATTTGTTTCGTTAAAATGATTTTACGTTTTGTTATCGACAAAACATTAGAAGATCGTAAAATATAAATAAATGTTTTTACGGCTTATTTGTATTAACAATCTCCCCCTTTTTGTTGATGACAAAACATAAAATTATTTTAAGGAAAAACTAAAATTTGTAACAGTTTGAATTGTAGTTTTTACTTTCTTCTCCCCCCTTTTGTCGAAACAAAAAGAGCTACGAAAAGAAACTAACACATTGTTTTAAGAAAAACATGTGAAGTAAAAAGATAATATAAAATGGTAGAAAGCAAGTAACGGGAAGATTTCTCGTCTTAACTCCCCCTTGACGAGTCCATCCCTTTGCGAGGGCGTCAAGAAAAAAAATCCTAAGATAGTTCATTTGCAACTCAGTTTGCAAAATATTTCGTCTATGTGACGAATATGGTCCCCCTTGATGATTGAAACTTTGCAAAGGGATGTCATGAAATGTAATCCTAATATTGCAAGTGATTTTTCAATGTATTGCTTTGACACAAAGCTCCCCCAAGCTTAGTGTGTCAAAGTCTTCATGTGTAAAATAAAAATCTACAAAACAAGGGTTAGAAAACATGTATATAATACATAATTTCCTGCAAATAAGACTCTAGTTAGTAGAAAAACTAGTCTTCTATTGCATGGATCCCACGGTTCCCTCCTTGGAGGGATCCGTCTAAGCAAAATGTAGGGATCCGTGTGTCTGTAAGTCTAATACAGCAAATGTGATGTACAAAAAGATGTTAGCATCAAAATGAGATTTGTATTTAGAACAATAATCAAATACTCAGATCAATATTAGCAAATATCATGTATTTTCATTTAATAAAACTAGAGATATGATATACATGACTCTAAAAACTAAGAAAATGAACAATACATGACTTTGAATTACTAGACTATTCTAAGTCGCGCTAGATACTAGGACACCACTAGAATCCTCTAGCTCAAGTTTGTTTAGGTTTAATCTCGTCGAAACATTCGAGGAGGTGATAAAACATGAAACGTTGATCTTCACGTACTTCATGTATCAAACTTTCAACATATTGACAATGATAACAATCTTTGTCATGGCTCGGTAGTGGTGATGGAAGAAAGGAAATTGCTTAATGTGAAGGATCAAGTGAAGCGGGTTGAGGAGCCTCAAAGGAGGGAGGGATTGGCAGAGGCGCATTCGAGGATGGCTCAACTTGAAATGGTGGTGGTAGAGAGGTGTCAACATCCATGTGGTCGGGTGGTTGACTTTGACGATTTCTCATAATCCAAAAGGGATTATTTGATGGTGACGGAGAAAAGGAAGCCGGAGCTAGTGTTGACTTAACACCTTGATTTTGTTCCACTATTCCTCCTAAAGAGGAGAAAATTGTCGGTGGTGGAGGGTGAGATGACCTAGGAGGCAAATCCTCTAGATTGTAGAGGTGTGGTGATGAGAGTGGAGTGGTTAATGATAGGGTTCTAGGCACCAATGGTTATGGTTTAGTGGAAATGGGGTTGTTTGGTTTAGGAGGTATGGTGGTGTTTGGCATTGGTAGTTTTATGGGAACAATCCTTTTTGGTATTGGTTTAATAGGCGGAGGGGAGATCCTACCATTTGTGGATTTAACGGGAGATGATTCGGTTGAGAAAATATCGTGTACAACACGAGCAATTTTCTTGGGTGGTCTTTTGGTGGATGAATTACCACTAGGAGCTTTCCACATGATGAAATGATTCAAAGAGATTTGTAGAGATTTCGAATTGCTGAAAATGAAGATGAAGATGATGACTTTAAGAGTCTTAACAATGTGGTTTATAAAGAAAGGGATTTGGCAAGTGCATTCAAGACTTAAGCCACTATGATCCCTTAGAATGTGATGATTAGCATGCACAAGAGTCAACTTCAAAGTTGTAATGATCTAGAATCTTAATTAAGATAAGATGGAGTGTTCAAGTTAGCAAGATGAGATTGAAATGATTGTTTTAGCTAGAGTTGACATAAATCTATCACCCGGATCCCACGGTTCCCTCCAATGAGGGATCAGTCTAGGCTAATCCTAGGGATCCGGCTCTTAGCAGCTAGGAAAGGATAAAAATGATGTTTATAATGTCTAATGCCTCTACCTTTTTGAGTGTTTCAGTCTTCCTAAGTGCCTTAAATGAAAGGGTACTTAAATGTTCAACGGCAATGAGTGATATAGCTAATTATTGCCTTTTATGGAAGAAATTGGAACTTTTATGAGTACCAATGAATGAACAAATATGACACTAAAAAACTTGAGAGTGTCAAATGGAGCTAAATGGTCCTAGAGACCAGATAGTAAATCAAGATACCATTCTGGAAGATATCTTAAAGGTTATAGAAAATAGAAAAACTAGAATTTGACCCATTTTGTGGTAAGGATGACTAAAATCAATTTGATAAAATTGAGAGATTTCTAAAGCTAGACGTATAATCATGTGAGGAATGATGTGTGAGCATAAGATTGGAAGAGTAATGAGTTTTGGTGAAACAATAGATCTACAAGTGTCTTGAGTGTGATCTAAGTGAGTTATGCGTGAGTATGAAACTTTTACTCAGCTTGATAAGGACTCAATTTTTCCTAAGGCACCATGTTTAGCTTAGTGTGAGGTGATCTAAGGGCATGTTTTGAAATATAATGATTGCAACTGCATTTCTGTTAGTCGGATCCCACGGTTCCCTAAGAGTAGGGATTCGTCTTCCTGCTAGACAGAAACTTTACAAAAGGTATGCAAGGGTTGCACAAGGCATCATATTTCCAAGCTAGTGTTTTCTAAGAGGTTCTAACACTAATATAGTAGAGATATAAAATGTTAAGTGTTTTATTTCATGAAGGAAATTACATTACATTGATAGAGCATGAGTACTAAGGATTGACCCTAATGAAAAGAAACTATGTTTCTTGAGCATTTTCGCTAGATGGATCATCAAATGGTTTAGAGGCTCCATCATCTTGTTGATTCAGGGATGAAGAAAGTCTTCATGAGAGATGTGTTTAGAGGCTCCATCATCTTGTTCACAAGTACGTACAACGGAATTTGGAATTGAGGGTGGAAGTACATGATGTGATGAAAAAGGCGTGTCAAGAACATTCCATAAGGGATTAGTTTGTTCTTGGAGCCTTGAAGATTTACACTTAAGCCTTTGAGAAGAAGTAGGCGAGATTGTATGGTTGTTGTGTTAGCAAAAAATACATTATGTGAGCACAACAAGCGGGAAGGATTTCTCGATTTCCCCTAAGACTCCAAACATTTTCACGTAGTATAAGTGCGAAAGGCTTATATTCTTCTCGGATATCCCGTGTATAGATAATGTTTGGATCAGAGTAATAGGGTCGAGGTTTGCGTATCATGCGAGTCAAGTCTTGAGGGGAAGGTATGTGTGAACAATATGGACTATTTTCTTCACGATAGTTGAAGAGAGAATCAAGAGACCAATCTTCAGTGAAGGCACATTGTCCATGATTTGGAATTCGGAGGATGTGAGAAAATTGCCCAAGGGTTAGAAAAAACTTTTGGTCTTTGATCCAAAACTAAAGAGATAGAGAGCGATCCTCGTTACGAATGAGTTCAACTTGACGGAAGAATTCCAATACAAACCTTGGACATATTTTCTCATTAATTTCGAGAAGACATTCTAGTCCTATGTTTCGGAAGGAGGTATTGATACATTCTTCGTATTGTAGAGGAGTGTCGACAATACGTCCTTCATGGAAGTGACGGGTTTCGAGATTATTGAACCCACGGACATGATTGCCAAGTGTGTTGGGTTCAAGATAGATGTTAGGGGTGTAGACGCAAGTGAGTGAAAAGTCGAACTCATATTCATGCGACATAACGCGACCTATAGAAGTGAAGAGTTAATGAGACGTATTTAAGGCAAAACAATGATTACCTAACGTTTTTACTAGATAGTTATTAACAATGATAATTAACTTACCTAATGTTTGACATTCTAGTGGAATATTTATAGGAAGAAAACGATTTTTATTTTGCATGAAAAACTATTTTCCAGAAGGACGGTTCTCACGACCTATAGAAGTCGAACTCAAATTCATGCGACATAACGCGACCTACAGAAGTGAAGAGTTAATGAGACGTATTTAAGGCAAAACAATGATTACCTAACGTTTTTACTAGATATTTATTAACAATGATAATTAACTTACCTAATGTTTGACATTCTAGTGGAATATTTATAGGAAGAAAACGATTTTTATTTTGCATGAAAAACTATTTTCCAGAAGGACGGTTCTCACGGTTCCCTTCAAAGAGGGATCCAGCAAGCAGAACTCCAGGGATCCGTGGATCTGTAGTGACAGAAAAGGGTTTTGATAAAAACATAAGTTTTTGTATGTTATAGTTTTATATCAAGAAATATATATTAGCCAACATTCAGTTTTAGCATGCATTATCGATTTCTAATGTATCTCAAGACCAAAAAATACAAAAAGATATAAGGCAAAAGAAATGACAAACACATTATGAAAAATAAACTAGATAAACTAAAACATTAGTAATATTTCATTTCAATGCTAAGAACGATACAAAGGATTGGGTATATAACACCAATGTAGATTAACAACACAAAGTACATGTCTCCATAAGAAAACTTAATCATGGGGAACACGAGAGCGATAAGTGTTAAGACGATGAGTACGAAGGCGATGTAAACCATGTTGATAAAGGTCCTTCTTGGTTTTGGTTTGAAATGAAATGAGAAGAGAAGGAAGATGAAGTTTGGATGAGATGTAAATTTTTGAAAGTGGAAGATTTGAAAAATGAGGATTTGGTGAAGTGGACGTCGGAAGGAAGATTTATGGGGAAGGAGGAATTTTTGAGATTTGTGTTTTGTTTTATTATTAGAAAAATATGATTTTGATTAAGTAAAATAAAATACTAATTTTATAAACCTAGACTTTAGACGAAAGAGCAACACATATTCAAGAAAAAGTTTTCTAATGAAGCTACGTGTAATATATGAGTATGTGCAAAGAAGAATCATATAAATTCCTATGTAAGCATACTTATTATTTAAGTTAATGTTATCTAGAGATAAGTGGGAGATCATACCTCTAATGCACTTAGGAATGTATTTATAAATGACACAACAAATGTCACAAGACAACTCCAGTTCCTTCGTGTTTAAGATGCCTTTTTAGGGAAGGTATTCTTGTTACCAAGCAATTCCTATGGCTTAATAGGTATGACCTTTGACTAAGCAACATGACAAGGAATGTTAGTGCAATAAAAAATAAGAAAAATGTTGTCATCTAATCAACATCCAAACAAGGTGTTTTAAAATATGGTGTTTGTTTTTGTAAAAAGACCTTCTTTGTAGTTTTCTATTAAACATGGATTGTATCAAGTTTTTAAAGTAAAATATACTTTAAGAAACTTGGTAACGAAGCTCTGATGCCAATTGTGGAAAACTAGAAGGGGGTGTTGAATAGTTTTACCGATTAAAACTTGGTTTTAAACTATTTAGATCGACTTATGTCAATCTATTTAAACAAGTGTGTTGGATGTTGATAGACAAGCATATATAACTATGTAATGAAAGAATAAGGAGTAAGAAGTACAAAACCACAACGCGAGTATTTATAGTGGTTCGGCTACAAAGACACCTTCCTTGCCCTACTCCACTCCCCGAGTCACCTACTCGAGAGTTTGTAAACACTACACGACACCAACTCCTTATGGCGGAGAAGCCTTCACAACGTCGCCTACTCTTTTTCCGGTACTAGGCTAACCACTGGGTTCTTTTACAAGGGAGAACCACACCTACCACAACGTCGCCTACCCTTTATCCGGTACTAGGCTAAGTACCGAGTTCCATTACAATGGAGGAACTACTACCCAACACTACACGAAACCTAACCCCAAAAGAGACCAACTCCTTATTACAACACCATCAAGGAAATCAATATCCTTGGATACAACCTATCTCTATTTGTATATCGATGCACCTCATCGAGTATACAACCTTGACATTCTTCACTAATGTCACTTGACTTGACTTCTAGGCATCTTTCACTAATGCCCTTGACATAGACGCTTGGCACCTTTCACTAATACCTTCGTCTTGACTCCTTTAGCATTCTTCACTAATTCTTTTGACACGGACGTTATGCACCTTTCATTAATGCTTTCGTCTTGAGTCTTTTGGCATTCTTCACTAATGCCTTGGACACAACACTTCTATGGAGAAAGAAAGAAGTATCAACAAGAGAACCCTAGTAGTCTTGATGATAACGAAGCATGGCAACTCATGGACTTAAGCTTTCCCGACTTCAAAAGGTGGTGATCTCGCCTTTAAGAGGAACCTAGAGAATCACACAAAAACAAAACTACATACATAGATCACTTGGATCTGAGGTTAGAGAGTTTATAACTCAAAGAGAAAATATATGAGAAAGGGGTGAGAAACAATGAAGAAATGGCTTACTATTTATAGAGGAAAATACAGCTATTGTTCCACGGATCCCACGGATCCCTCACTTGAGGGATCCGTCCAGTGTATTACTGGGGATCCGTGGGACGCTCCTCTTTGCCCATGGGTTTTGGGTCATGGGTCTTGGGTTATGGATCATGGGTATCTAAGTAGATACAATGTATCTACTAGATGCAATGCATCTAGTCCATGGGTCATGGATAATATCCAAATATGACATAAGCATGATGTCATGCAATGGGTTATGGGTCATGCTCCATGGGTATGGGTAATGGACTTTGGGTTATACCCAACTACATATTTGGTCAATGGGTCAAATACTTAAGTTTCTACCCATTTATAATTACCCATTATAGTACATACTAGTTATGTATATATTTGGCCAATATGTAAACACTAGTTGTTGTACATATGTATTACAAAATCATAAAATCACTTATACTTGTTTTAGTGTTTTATGTGAAAATGTAAGTGTGTTAGTAAACTATTGGCTCAAACCATTTACGTATTTTATTTGTTTTGTTAAAATGATTTTACATTTTGTTATCGACAAAACATTACAAGATCGTAAAATATAAATAAACGTTTTTACGGCTTATTTGTATTAACACCTTTTCATTTGTCGCTATGGCAAGTGGAGTTGCATTTGAATCATTAACAAATGAGGAACAATTGAATTTCACCGATATGATTGATTTTTATTGTTCTAATGAATTTGTGAGTGATCTTAGAGATATCCAAACGGAGAGGGTGTAAGGTTAGATGGATTTGATATTTTTTGTGCTTGTGTGGCTTATATTCTATAATCCTTGTTAAGATCAACTCCTTTTAGTGAGACCCTCTGGAAAATTTTCGAGAAAAGCTTCCTAAGCATAAACTATCAGTTGAATGAAATCATTGACTTGTCTACATCACAACTTACAGATAATCTTAGGCACCATGATCAAAAAGACCTAGTTTTTAAGAACATGGAACCTAAACCCAAACAAGATTGTGAGATGGTTAGAGTTAAACTACCTAGTTGCATGTGTGGGATAGATTTCAAAACATATGACATGCGTGAGGAATCCTTTAGGAAAATAGAACATAGTAGTCAAGTTTTTTATAACAATTCTTATGAATCGGACCAAGAATTTGAAATGGCTAAAGAAGGATTTGAGATACTTAGGAGTGTATTTGGGTTAGATCATACTAAAACACATGATGAACATTTAGGAGATCTAGATATACTAGAGAATGAGGTGGAAACTCCAAGCCCACAAGCCCTACCATCACTTGAGGAACACACACCGCCTATAACTTACCCGGAAGATGTAGAAGAGAATATAGGAACCCCGATTGATATAGAACATTTGGACCAAACACCACTAGAGAATGTAGGTTTAGATGCTTGTTGTCATGACCTCTCTCTTACTCCTAGGGAAGTTGCTAATTTTGATGAACCAGAGCCTCAACCAAAACCCTTACCCAATTTTTCGTCTTTAGATGCGAATCTAGGAATTGAATTAGGCCCCAATCCATCCATCAAAATAAACAGTCTGGGTAGTTGCGTGATGAAGGTAGTAGACTCTAGGCCATGTAGAGTCGAAGCTAATATAGGAGTAACCCATGACCTTACACACTTACATCACCCATTCATGGTTGATAACAAGAAACATTATGGGTTTAAACCGTGTTTATTAGGTGAAGATGGATCCTTAACTAAGAATCTTTTGAAGTTTATTGAGGATGATCCATTTCTAGGAGAAAGATTTGATTCACCCGCTACACCAATTGAATTAGGTAAGGCTAGTATGATAGGAGCACACCCCTTTGAGCATAAGTATCACCCATCACCCTCTCCTCACGTAGAAATTTTCCACCCTAAGGGTGTGTATCACTACTATCACCCGCACTTAAGCTTAAGTGTAGGAAAAACTTCCCCTTTATCCGTTAAATAAGGGTAGAGTCAAGCTCGTGACTCGAACAAAAACAAGCGCTTCTTGGGAGGCAACCCATTTGTAATTTTTTTTTCATTTTTATTTGTTTGTTTATATATCTTTTTCATTATTGTATGTTATCATGTTTGAATTAGTGAAAATGCTTTATTTTGTCTTTAACCTCGTCTTAATTACATGTAAAGGTATTTTACAAAAAGGATAAGTGTAGGGAAGAATACACACGTTTTCAAAATAACGTGAACATGAGAACTACAATTATTGAAATTGATATATATGTGTGTTTGTTAGAGTCGAATGCTTGTATCGAGTCATAATGGATGTTTTGTAGGAATTTTTCCAGATTTTAAAGGAGTAACTTTTCCAGAATTTTTTCAGGAAAACGAAGTAGACCATTTTCTGTCAGGATAACCTGAGGCCGTCAGGATTAGAACCTAACTAAGTCAGGAGGAGCATAAAAAGCTTATAAATTTCTTCTCGTTTTCTGTGCTATTTATAAATTTTTGGAAATTCTCAGGTCTTAATT
This sequence comes from Chrysanthemum makinoi, assembly GCA_910596185.1. Lineage (NCBI taxonomy): Eukaryota > Viridiplantae > Streptophyta > Magnoliopsida > Asterales > Asteraceae > Chrysanthemum > Chrysanthemum makinoi. Next base: position 38,795,622 of record OU343224.1, on the reverse strand, counting down.
TTCTAGAAAATCTGCAAACATCCATTGCACAAGCATTATATCCTAGTGTAGTTGAGTCATATATAGTTTTACTGCCAATTTTACGCGAAGGTTTTGTCTATTTTCTTAATGTGTACAGGTTTTATTTATCAAGAAGAAGAAACACAATGTTGGATGAAGCTTATCACGCATACATTTTTCTTGGGAGAGAATTTAACCACTAATTCACACGGATCCTACCGAGCTAATCAGGGGAGTACTAGTTTCTTTCTCTTTTAATTACCTTCTATTATCATAACTTTAATACTTTCGGCGAACATTGAGGACAATATTCAGTTTAAGTGTAGGGAGGGAGAGTAAAACGGGTACTTTAAAAATATGCTTATCCTTGAATATTTGTCTTGTCCTATTTCATTTGTATAATAAGCTATGAGAAATATTTGTTAGGGCAATTTTAGCGCCATATTTAAAAATTTTCATGACATGTACGGGTGGGACTTTAGTCTTAATAAAGCGTCTCGTTGATGTACCCATAGAACCCACTTCACCTCCTAGGAAGAGAATATCACCTAGTGCATTCACTAAGACTAAAGCACAAACTAGTTGGACTTGGCAGAGATGGTTACAAAATAAACCTGGATTTAAATGGATTCCCAAAATTATAAACATGTGTGTTTCATCTGTAACTGTAACGGAACCCTCTAACTCTTCGGGTTCCACCTCTACTTCTATTCCACCTTTGTCGTCTGTGTGTATTGTAGGTGATACAGATCATCCTTTGGCACATGATAGGCAATCTCAAACTTCTTACAAATTTTGTTTCAAAGTTCATTGGCACTATCAGGTTCGGGAATGATCAATTCGCAGCTATCATGGGCTACGAGACTACATCAATGGAAACATCAAAATTTCAAGGGTTTATTATGTTGAAGGTCTTGGACACGATCTTTTCTCAGTAGGCCAATTTTGTGATGGTGATTTGGAAGTTACTTTTCAAGAGAAAACTTGCTTCATTCGTGATCTACAAGGAAACAATCTCGTGTCTGGAAACTGCACATCGAGCCTTTATATAGTTTCAATGCAAGACATGATCGCTTCATCTCCCATCTGTCTACTTTCTAAGGCAACATCTACAAAATCATGGTTGTGGCACAGAAGACTTTCACATTTGAACTTTCAAACCATAACTAATCTTGCATGACACAAACTAGTTGAAGGTCTTCCAAGGTTTAGGTATTCAAAAGATCACTTATGATCAGCTTGTGAACAAGGGAAAAGCACTCGTTCTCATTTTCCTTCAAAGGTGGAAAACAGCTCTCAGTATGTTCTTCATCTTCTCCAGATGGATTTGTGTGGCCCAATGCGCGCGCAGACGATAAATGGAAAATGATACATTCTCGTAATCGTTGATGACTACTCCAGATGGACTTGGGTTTACTTTCTACGAAGAAAAGATCAAGCTCCACAAATGATCATCACCTTTCTCAGAAAAATTCAAGTTTAGCTTCGTAACACAGTTAGATAAGTCAGAACAGATAGAGGAACTGAAAGTGGGAATTGAGCATCAGACATCCATTGCACGAACACCAGAACAAAATGGAGTTGTCGAAAGACGAAACCGTACATTAGTGGAAGCTGCAAGAACGATGTTGATAAATGCAAAACTTCTAGATAACTTATGGGCAGAAGCCGTGTCAACTGCATGCTACACTCAGAACCGTTTTATGATAACAAAACGCCACAACAAAACACCTTATGAGCTTATCCATAACAAAAAATCAATCCTCAAAAACTTTCATGTATTTGGCGCTCTTTGTTACCCAAATAATGATCATGATGACTTTGGAAAGATCAAAGCCAAAGCTGACATTGGAGTCTTCGTTGGATACTGTGAAAACTCAAAGGGATACCGGATTTGGAATCGTCGTACAAAGGAAATTATGGAAACCATTCACGCTATATTTGATGAGCTCATAGAAATGGCTTCTGAACAAAACAGCTTGGAACCCGTACATAAACGTCTCAACTTCCCTCAATCATCAGCTGATCAAACCTTTCAAATCACTCATCGTCAGATGGAAATGTTGTTTTCTGCGTTGTTTAGTAAAGATTTTGGTCAACGTCCTCCAGATGTATCAAATGTTTCTGCTGCTCAACCTGATCATAATCCTTTACCTGATACACCTGAAACAACAACAACTTTTCATGATGCACCCCCGATTGAATCTCCAACAACAGCTAAACAAACCGCTTCTAATGACAATGACCCAACTGATGATATTATTAATCAAGATGTACCTGCACCTGCGGATTATGATGGAAATGCGGTTTTCAACCATTTCGTAACTGAAACGGCAAACACAGATGTTGCTGAATCTTCTACCAGCCATCTGAATCCACCTAATCTGCACAATGTACACCATCATCAACCCTCCACACACCGATGGACTAAAGACCATCCTCTTGTTAATATAATTGGCAACCCCAACCAACCAGTCATTACTAGACAACGCCTTTAGACTGACGAAGAACATTGCATTTATGCACTCACCGTTAGTCAAACTGAACCCAAAAACATTAAAGATGCAATGACTCACGACAACTGGATTGAATCCATGCAAGAAGAGCTGAACCAAGTTTAAACATTTAGAAGTATGGGAATTGGTTGAAAGACCAACATGGGTCTACGTCATTGGTCTCAAATGGATTTGGAAGAATAAGTTAGATGCTGAAGGTATGGATATCCGAAACAAATCACGTCTGGTGGCTAACGGTTATAGATAGGAAAAAGGTATTGACTTCGAAGAATCATTCGCACTGGTTGCTAGACTTGAGGCTGTATGGATTTTTCTGGCATTTGCGGCTCACTTAAACATCACAGTCTACCAAATTGATGTCAAAACGGCTTTTCTAAATGGTCAACTAAAGGAGACAGTGTATTTTAGCCAACCAGAAGGATTTGTTGATCCAGAGTTCCCTAATCACGTCTACAAACTGAATAAGGCTCTCTACGGTCTCAAACAAGCCCCTCGGGTGTGGTATGATGATATCATCTGTGGTTCTACCAAAAAAAAGTACTCAAACGCTTTTTCAAATCTAATGAAAACAAATTTTGAAATGTCAATGATGGGTGAACTTACATTCTTCTTAGGACTACAAGTTCATCAATCACCCCGTGGTATTTTCTTAAGTCAGTCCAAATACGCTCTTGAAATATTGAATAAACATGGAATGCAAAGTTTTGACACCTATGCTACACTAATGGCACATACCAACAAACTGGATGCTGATTTACATGGAAATTTGGTTAACCTTACCAAATACCTAAGTATTATTGGGTCTCTCATGTATCTAATAGCCAGTAGACCCGACATAGTATTTTATGTATATCTTTGATCCCGTTATGAGTCAAGACCAACTGAAAGACACCTCTTTGAGGCTAAAATAATCCTCCGATACGTCAAGGGAACCATTAACTTAGGGATCTGGTATCCGAAGGATTCTTGTTTTGAACTAATAGCTTTTTCAGACGCTGACCATGCTGGATGCTTAGATTCACGAAAAAGTAATTCAGGAGGTTTACAATTCATTGGTGATAAATTGGTGTCATGGCAATCGAAGAAACAAGATTGTACATCACTGTCATCAACTGAAGCAGAATATGTATCCATGTCTGCGTGTTGTACTCAAGTCATTTGGATGAGAACATAACTCAAAGATTATGGTTATGTGTTTGACAGAATTCCAGTGTACTGCGATAACAAAAGTGCTATTACGATCTCTTGCAACACCGTTCAACACTCAAAGTCAGAGCACATCGATCTTTGATATCATTTGTAGAAACCCATAATTTTTCATAAGGTAAAATGACTATTTTACCCTTTGACTTTTTACAATTTTACTTTTACTATATTCATCTCGTAAAATTTTTTATTTTATTTTA
>OU343224.1:38736226-38791600 GCA_910596185.1 Chrysanthemum makinoi | reverse complement strand
CCATAATGACAAGATAAATAAAACTCGATAAGTCGTCCTGACGACGTACGTTGAATCCATACAGAACTGATTTCACAAAACCGTGTCTAAGAACTACTTTAGGGTTTAAACGTCATTCGGGCATCCTGTTATGTCCATAAAACACTATAAACATTAAAAATATGTAATTCTACCATTCTACGACAATTCCACAAGTTTTGGAATTTTTCCTTTTCCAGTTCTGCGTTTTACGCGAAATACGCGTTTTTGACCCACATTTCCAGCTTTAGACAGCGTTTTAGCACCAAATGAGACTTATCACTCATTTTATATTTTTATATGGAGTATAATAATGAGTTTCATCATTCCTACAAGTTTTGTATTTTTACGATACCCTGTTTTACGTTTTATGGCTTAACAAATTACAGTTGGCATTTAACGGAACCAAAACACATCATAACACCAAGATATTATCAACACATAATATCTCAACCCACTAACTCAAAATGACAGCACATATGAGGTGAGTCACCCTTGTGTTGGCTTCACTTAGCCCTTTTGCTTGTAAACTCATACATGTGTCCTGTACTTAACCATGGTTAATGTTTAACCCAATACATGTTTAACCAAACCTTCCCTCCTATAAATAGCAAGTGAAAGACTTCACAAAAACCCTGATTCCTCTCCTCTTGGTCGTTTATAACACACACACCAACATACATTCCATAATTTGATTCATGACTACAAGTTTATGCTAAGAAGTTGCAAGTAACAAGTTACTACATCAAATCTCTAGCAAGTTTAAGTGACCTTCTTGACTTTAAATCCACTCAATTCACTTAAGACTTCATAACCAATAATTATATAAGGGTGCATTATTACAAGAAGTATAGAAAGCCGAAAAGTAAACTCATCACCACCACCACTCCATTGGGTGCTAATCAAATACATCTATATATATGGTGTGAAAAACTAAACATATATTTTTAATTCACATATTGTAAACTAGTCATATTATACATATTTGAAGCCATTTAAACCAACTATATATGGACTTGGTAACTTAAATATTACTGTAGACAAAATAAAAAGGAAAACATAGCAACTTGAATCACCCGAAACGGAAAAATGAGTCGAAAGCGATAGTAAAAAGAAGTTAGCAAAACCAAAACACCAAAACTGCCTAAAACAAGTCAAGCGGTAGGCATCCCAATTTGAAAGTGGTACTTCTGGTCCGAATCCTCAAAAACTTAAGACATGAAAGTTTTCCGGAACGATGTTTTACATCTACAACTTGGGAACTCGGCCTGAAAAGACCAAATGATATCATTAACTGACTAATATTTGTAAAACAATTTTTATCGGCAAAATTGGATTTTTACAAGTTAAAAATATAAAAACCATGTCATTTTTATAACTAGTTACATATTGAATGTTACTAAATTTTATTATTGAATATATTAAATAAGTTATGACCACTTGTAAACTTTGAGAAATTATAAAAACTAAATGTTTGTTAAAGATATAATAAAACTTTTTAATATAATAATCCCCAATCAAATTATATATTTTATCTACTAAAGTGCTACAATAGTAGGGAGCTTCATGTGAGGGGTTTCATTTGGGTAAAACGTATCGACGAGTTTGCTGGATTTACGATTTAAATTGTCCTAGCTCCTCGAACGTTTACTACATGACCTCTGAATTATGATGGCCCAAACGGTAGTACGATATTTATAAACAAAATACGTTTTCACATATTAAAAATGTTACTATAAACATCAAACTATAAATGACTACATCATGATCAACATAGAGACATATATAGGATGGTTTATGTTTTCCTAAAACGTTATTCCAAACCTAAGTCGCAACATTCCATTTTTAGGTTGCACGTAGAAGTTTCCCGATTTATTCATCACATCCGTTAAAGTACTTAACATCATCTAACTCACGGTGAGTTTATAGCCCCACTTTCTATTACTTAATTTTTTTACAAACCCCTGGGGGAGATACATGCTTTATTTTAAACAAAACACATTTCTTTAAAAATGTATACTTATCTGATTGTTTTATTAGCACTAAGTTACCGCATTTGCCAAACTTAAGTCCCTAAACGATGAATCAATAATCACGAGTGAAGTGGGCGCGAATATTGGGGATAGATCTATCGGGATTGACGAATTCCGTTTGTGTTAACCGGGTAGGCAAACAAACGCACTATATTTAAGTACATTAGGTAAAACGGCAATTTTACCTATTAGGGCACGTACCAACAGTTTCGCCAATTAATATTTGAGCAAGTTAACGCCTTGATTGCATGATGCTTAGTCTAATAATAACAGTTTTTTTTTCAACATTATGGGTGTATAACAAAGTAACCCACACAAACATTATTTGTTCAACTTTTAACAATAAACCTATGGATTCACTCAACCTTTGTGTTGACAGTTTTAAGCATGTATTTCCGGTCCATATTACGAGGCTGGCACGGAGGAGCACGGATACTCAAGAAGGCTATAAATTTTATTATCATTCGAAAACCCATTTTATGTATTTTGTAAACTTGGAACCATTTGGGACCTCATTTTGTAAAATCCGATATTTATATAAATAGAATGATAAATCTTTTAAAACGACTCCATTAGAGTTCGTTTTCTATTGTTATGACAATTGTGCTATGAAGTAACACCCATTTTGAATTCCGCTGCGTATCACGAAATTGGGGGTGTTACAGATTGGTATCAGAGCCATGGTTATAGAGAAACGGGCCTAAATTGAGACCTAAACTATAACTACTTTTACACAAAAACATTTTATAGCCTTCCGTTCTCCGTGCCTTCCATCCTCGAGAAAATTATGTGACTTTTAAGCATTTTAAGCTAGACAAACACACTAGTATATTGATATATACACTCGACATATTTTCAACCATAAACGATGTACTAAACATATCTGCGTATGCCTATTCTAAGGCATTACGGCATAATCATATTTTCCCAATCTCCCAATCATGCATCTACTCGTGCATTTTAGGATTACGAAACTTTATCCAAGACATTGTAACTGATTACAATGGTCTTTCCTACTTCCCAGACATTGTGAGATACAATGATCTCTACATCATTTCTCAAAACATTATGAGTTACACAATGATCTCTCCATCATTTCTCAAGACATTGTGAGTTACACAATGATCTCCTATCATTTCTCAAGACATTGTGAGTTACACAATGATCTCTCCATCATTTCTCAAAGATGTTGTAAGTTACACAATGATCTCCCATCATTTCTCAGACCTTGTGAGTTACATAATGGTCTAATTTACTTCATAGACATTGTAAGTTATACAAAGTCTCTATAAATTATCTTATAAACCTTATGTGATATTGTTTTACATGAAACCTGTCACAATCTAACGATTTCCCTAATGTAAATACAAGAAATAGGATTTTTAAAGGACAAACTAATTCATAATCAACAAAAGCTGAAGTTCGACAACTTTCTCTACATTCATGAAAGTCCTATTTTGAAACATTCATTGTTAAAAGTTCGTGATTCTAGCCAAGTATGAACTATTTTAGAATTACTTAAAATTCCCTTTCCACACGTATCTACGCATACTATCTTCTATGTAATGGAATGTGAAAACATAGGTTACAAGTCTTGTATGGCCGGGACTTGCAACTGAATGGTTTGATATTGCCTTTGCCTTGTGGATATTTTCTCAAAAGCTATGGATATATCACGAGTATACATAATTTAGGTATTTGGAAACTTTATCGAACCTCGGCTACATATAGTCTAGTCACCTATATTTAACCTAGGGACAGTGGAACATAGTCTGACTAACTATGTTCGACTTAAATTTTTCAAACACTGAGAATAGTTATACAAGGGTTATATTCAGGTTAATTTCCTACTTGAGCTTGATAAACCACCAAAATTCATTAAAAATATCTAGAGACATGATAGTGCCTTACCACTCAACGAGATCTTAACACTTATTTATACTACTTAATTTCATTCTTGAAAGTTTTCATTTATAAAATAATCCTAACCACTATCTTGGGATAGTCATCAAATCTTATCGTCGTTTCTTAGAAGTACTAGCCTATTTTGGTTTCAAGGCTATCATTCCACCATAATCCTTTACAATTCACTTATAATTTTAAAGCAAACTTAACATCTCTACCTAAGAATAATGGTAAACATACACTACACTCTTCTAATCATCAACATATCACTAGTAGACATAAACACTATACGATTTAGCCTTCATCTCGAAACCACCTAAGAAATGATCAATTTTGGAAAATGGTTAGGATAACCACTTGCCACTAGCAAGACTTTCCTACAACGACAATTATCACATCATTATAAATCATTTCACATCAACAATATCTTTCACCTTTGATTAAAAAACAGTTACACTAACAACAACAAAACTATTCCATTTAAGGCACTATATAGATGAGAGTGTTAGTCAACCATTTGTTGGACTAAGGTGTTCAGAGATCACCCACGAAACAACTAATGAAACCATACAAATACAAATTGTGGAGTCCCAAACGTTGGATCTAGAACACTTAGCTTGCAAACGTGTTAGTTGTATTAGATGGTTCCAAAACAACAATGAGAAACTTTGTTGTAGTTGCACACAAGTATGCGAAATCTACTTGAATGCACTTAGAATATTAATGTAAACACAGTATAATACCAACAGCTTCAATATTATTAAGCAATAATACGAGTACTCTCCTAATACTAGGGTTTACAACCTTGAAGCTCTTCTTAAGATGGCTAAAATATGAGATGTATGTTTAACCTAGCTAGGATCTCCTTTTATACACTAAGGAGATCCCTTACGAGATAACTATGCATTAAGTATATCATATCTTCTATTGGAATAGAAGATATGTTGTTACAACTCTTACACGACATTCCTAACATAGATCAGTACAAACTCTAACACTATCAGTACTAACATTTGCACTATCAGTACTAACTAGTTAATACTTATCATATAACGCTATCAGTACTAACTCTACTGAAATAAGTATTAACTCCAAAAAGAGTGTTTCCCAACAATCCTCCCCTAAACTTGTGATTGGGTTTCAGAATCACAAGTTTTCTTCAGTCTTTGAGGATTCTTCCAAACATCACTTTCTGCTAGGTCTTCCTGCCTGGTCATAGATCTTCAACAACAACTCCTTAGCCATTTCAACTGCATTGCCCATCTTTAGCCCTGCTGTAAGCATTTCCAGAAGAGTTCTTAAGGCAAGTGGGTAGGTTCTTTCAACTAGCATGTATATATCTGTCCCATTACGTATAGTGACCAAGTGTAGTCCACACGAATCAATCAAGGTCAAAGTTGGTATATCTTCTCCAGATTGATACTTCCATTGTTCTCCTGATGGATCTAGTTCAAAGATACGCAAGAACTCATAAAGTAATTCCAGATCCTTGTCATTATCTGGATCTCAATTCTTGAACCTGTTCTTGACCAGCTCCAATAGCTTGAGCAAATCATCCCTGTCGATAGATGCAAATAGATCCACTAGATATAAATAAGCGATTGTCCTTCCACCGCTCTTTGAATCTGCCAATGCCTCTTTCCATCTTCAGTGTAGATATCCCATCCAAGAATTGGATACCTAGTGTTGATAGGCTCTGAATATAATGCATCTTCTGGAGATTCAATTAACATCATCTGATTAAGTTCCTCTTCAGTGAGTCTACCTTCATCTTGAGATGCTTTCGGTCTTTTGGGTGCGAGATGAGGAACCTCCTTCTTCAGATGGTCTTTTGTAATTTTCAATGGGATCAATGGGTTGTGAGCTTCTAACAAAATCATCTTCATGCATAGGTTTAAAGTTTAACATTCTTCTTTGAACAAGTATCAGCAAGCTTTTGAAGAGTCTCCCAAGGTATTTGATTAAGCTGCTTCAATGTTCTCTTAGCTTCACCTTAATACTTGATGTATTTGCAGAGATACGTCTTTTGCTGACTTTTGTTAGGAGGTTTTGAGGCCTTTTCAACTTCCCTTTGCTGTCTGAATTGGCTCTGTCTTCTAGCCAATATTTCCTGAATAAATGAGCACGCTTCATTAACACTTTTCCCTAATCTTGTTGCAGCTTCGCTTTGTACCTCTGAGTAGCTTCAACTTTGCCTCTCATGTCATCCCATGTTTGCCAATCTTCTTCAATTTTAGCCATCTTTTTCTTTTCCTTTTCTGCAGCTTCTTTTTGCAATTCTTCCTCTGCCCATTCTGCTGAAATCTTTCTTGTTGCCTCTTCATTCAATCTTTCAATCTCTTTCTTCTTCTTGGGTACTTCCACCAAGATCCCTTTGCCTTTGTCTTTTGGATCAATCTTTGGAGCTGATGAAGTTGGTGATGGTGGAGAACCTCTTTCTCTGATAGTGACTCCTTTTTCTTTGGGCTTGGTTGCTGCTGATTTCGTTTTCTTTCTCAAATATAAAACATGAGGCTTCTTGTAGGTTAGAGAGATAGGGACTGATTTCTTCAAGCTCTGAAGTGCCAGAACTGCATGTGTCTCTCTATTTGATTCATCACTGTCTTCATGAGGATTGGTAGTGATGATGGTGGCCTATGTTGTTGTAGTTTGTTGTAGTTTAGCAGCTACTTAAAGGATTGGAGATAGTACTGATTGCAGAACACCAGGAGTACTAACTATAGTGATATCAGTACTAACTACAACACTATAAGTACTAACTGGGATAGTACTGATAGTGCATGTAGGAGTACTGAGCACTTTCTTCTGCATGTGTGTTTGTCTAAACATCTTCTTCATCATCAAGGAAAGGGCTTTGAAAATCTTGAACACCTTGACCACCTTGCCATTGACCAAATTATCTTCTTCCATGAATGTCAGAACTCCTCCCCTGTTTGGAAGAATTCTCTGTGGATGTGCTAGAGACTCTGAACTTGGACTTTCTTTTAAGAGATGTGGTGACTGGAGAGGCTTCTAAAGTTGGCTTGGAGAGTAGTTTAACTTGATGCTCTAGCCTTTTCATCTTAAGTAGCATTCTGGTATGAACTTTTGCAGCAGCTTTCTTATATTCATCCAAAGCAATCTCGGTGTGTTTACTTTTCGCATAAGAACCTGACAATTCCGTCATTTCATGAAGTGTCAAACTGCCCTCACCACTTCCACTTTGTTACTGCTGAGAGAGGTGGGTCCTTGGGTATTTGATATGCACTAACAGGCCTAGCCGGCAGATACACCCTCTTTTTAGCCTTTGCCTTGGTCCACCATGTGATTGCTCACTAGGTGTTGGCATGGATTGGGTCTTATTGATGTTACCACTTTCCTCACCAGCTTCTAAGCCTGGTTGAGTAGTGGGAGCCCTCAAAACTCTATCCCCTCCAGCACCTGGGATAGGCTCATCTCGTAAAATGTTAGGAGATGAATGGGGTGAGCTGTCCACTCTCTTTCTGGAGTGCCTACTGGTTGATGAAATTTTGTAGATGTGGAGAGTGTTCAGAATCGTGGGGTGTGTTGGGAGCCATCTGTGCTTGATGGTCCTTCACCCTCTACAATAAGCATATTTGGAAATAATGGCACTACAACCCCACAGTATCCTACCACAACCCTTAACATATTAGAAAACACTTTGGCTGTGAGTACCTTTTATGGATAAATATTTTTGTGAGGTTGCAAGTTTTGTCTCTGAAGATCCAAAAACATTTGTATAAACTTGGGATACATCAGAAACTTGGTTTTGCTAACTGCATTTTTAAGCATACCCTAAAAAATATAGTTTGAAAAGTTGAACAACCTACCTGTTGCAAGGCAGATCAAGGCTGTGGCTATGCTTGTGGGAATAGCATCCCAGCCAGTCCTTTTGCGACTCAAGCAGTGTAAGAGAGTATGAATTTGAAACCTCCATTGTGGGGAAAACTGACTTTTGTGAAAGTTGATAGTATTGTCATGTCTATACCCCATCAATGAGTTGTTCGATTATATCGATGTGGCAAAGTGGTAATACCTTCAGCATCTCTAAGATGAAGATTTTCTCTTAGAGATGCTTCAGTAATAACAATTCTAGTGCCATCCACTGTACCAATTAGCTGTTGGACCCCTTCCTCAGTTGTTGAGGCTATTGCAGTTTGCCAAAACTTTCTCACAGGGGTACATAAGATTGTAGGGTTTAAAAGTAAAGCAAACCTGATGCTGCTTCGATTTAGAAAGGCTACAATCTCTGCAAATTCATCATGACCATCTAGCAATTCCAAGCATGCCACCATGTTATGTTTGTCGACAAAATCAAGATGAGCCATGAATGAATAGAGTTAGGGTTATAAAAGTGGGATTAAGTCGCAAAAGCCTTTATTGTTCTGTGGTGAAAGCAATTAGAAAGTTATGCAATTTATAGAGATTCGGAGAATATTGGTTGAACCGCCTTATAAAAATTTATGGTAAAAAGTGAAGAGAAACCAATTAGGAAACCCTTTTATAAGGAAACAGGCGGTTAACAACTCTACTTGCAAAAGTAATCATTGCATAAAAGACTTTTGGAATAAGTACTAACGGCTAGTTCATCAGTACTAACTATGCTTATCAGTACTAACTTATAACCATCAGTAATAACTTTTACCCATCAGTATTATCTTAGATTTTGGAAATTATAATACTGAAACCCCAATTTGGAAGGGATTAAGTGTGGTGACAGACACTTAATTAAGGTCGGCCTCACATGGCCTCTGGTTTGGTGAAAACCAATGGTTTCAGTGCATAGCACTGCCTGTGGTGGATAGTCCCATTAAAAGGGCCTTCTTGACAGGGTTTCCAGCTCGTGGCAGATGTTGCCTCCAACACAAGTGTTGGATTCACGGTTTCCTGCTGTTCTCTATGCCAGATGCCCTTAGGCTAGTCACACCATCTGTAAACAGATAGAATGGCAAAGAGTGGGTTAGTGCAAAATGAGCTGACCAACTAAAACCATTAATTGATGTTCATTATAAGCACAAGATGCCACAAGTGCTTTGGCATCACACATTCCATTGTTACAACAAGTTCCATCAGGTGGTGGCTTCAAAATGAGCATAAGCAAGAGAACCACATGTGCTATAACACCTAATCACCAAACCATATCCATACTTCTTGAGTGATACCCGAAAAGCTAGTCCAAAACCAAGAAAACACAATCCAAGACATTTTCTTGCCAATCCGTATTAACTTAACACAATCAGTATTAACTTGATAACAAGCAGTACCAAGTACCAGCTTACAAAATTTTACAAAATAGAGAGAGATAAGACATATTATGGATGAAGCATTCCAATACTTGTGACCAAGTACTGAAACCTTCCCAAGTCAAAAGCTTTAGTTAAAAGATCTGCAACATTAAACTCAGTATCAATCCTTTCAAACTGAATGAGTTTCTTTTCATTACAGTCTCTTATAAAATGATGTCTTATCTCTATATGCTTAGTTTTAGAATGAAAAACTGGATTTTTAATAATGAATATAGTATTGTTGTTATCAATATAAATGACAGTGCCCATGATATTATACCCATAATCAAGCATCTGATTCTGAATCCAGAGAACTTGACCACAACAACTTGCAGCAGCTACATACTCATCCTTAGTTGTAGAGTTTTCCACAATGCTCTGCTTCTTGCACTGCCATTAAATCAACCTATCACCAAGAAACTAACATCCTCATGTGGTTGATTTCCTATCAAGACTTGCCCTAGCATAATCACTATCAAAGTAAGCTACCAGATCAAAGGGAGAGTCCTTAGGATACCAAAGGCCTAGTTGAGCATGGCCTTTCAGATATCTAAAGATTCTTTTAACAACATGCAAGTGAGAAAGCTTTGGAGAGACTTGAAATCTTGAACATGCACACACTGCAAACATAATATCTGCAGTGCAGGAGTCAAATACATCAATGATCCAATCATGGACCGTAGAGATCTGATCTACTTCTTCACCATCAACATCTGGAAGTAGTGGCTTATTATGCTCCATAGGAGTGCTTGCAATCTTTGTATTTTCGTAGCTAAACTTCACCAAAATCTCCTTGACATACTTATCCTGACTAATAAATATGCCATCGTCTACTGCTTGACCGTAGCCCAAGAAAGAAGGTGAGTTCTCCCATAGAACTCATCTGAAACCTGTCATGCATCAATTTCTCAAACTCTCTACATAGATCCTGCTTGGTTGAACCAAAAATAATGTCATCCACAAATATCTGTACCAACAGGATATCAGTCTTTACATTCTTGATGAATAGAGTCTGATCAATCTTCCCTATTCTGAAGCCATTGCCCAAAAGATACTTGGTCAAAGTTTCATACCAAGTTCTTAGGGCCTGATGCAGACCATAGAGTGCCTTTTGAACTTTTTACACTTTGTCTGAAAAGGTTGGATCTTCAAAACCAGGAGGTTGACAGACATACAACTCCTCCTCAATCTTCCCACAGAGGAAAGCACTCTTCACATCCATCTGGTATATTGTGAAGTCTTTATATGATGCATAGGCCAGGAAAAGTCTGATAGCCTCAATCCTTGCCACTGGAGCAAAGACTTCTTCATAATCAATCCCTTCCTGCTGTGTATACCCCTGAGCTACCAGTCTATCCTTGTTCTTTATTACTACACCCCTTTCATCCTTCTTGTTTCTGAAAACCCATTTAGTGCCAATAGCTCTCTTGCCATCAGGGAGATCCACCATAACCCATACATCTTGAAGTTTAAATTGGAGAAGTTCTTCCTGCATTGCTTCTACCGGGACTCATCTTCAAGAGATTTGTAGACCTTCTTTGGTTCTGCTTGGGAAACAAAACAGGCAAAGAGACATGTTTGTGAGGCACCATGATGTCTTTCTTCATAGATGGCACTGAAGAATCCTGTCTCACTATCTTTGAAATAGATCTTGTAGTTCTTTCAGCATTGACATCTCCAATGACACTTTCCAAGGGATGATCTTGATTGATTCTTCTGTGTGGTGTAGCAGGAACAACATAAGATGAAGCTATATTTGTCATATCAATCTCAGACTTCACCAAAGGATCAGGAACCTCTGTATTGACTGATGGAATAGTATGAGGACCATCAGTACTAAGATTTAGGTCATCAATACTAACTTGTGGCTTATCAGTATTAACCACGGTTGTACTGAACACTTGAGGTTCAATCACAATTTCATCTGTATTGATTGCATCTCCTTCAGCATTAGATTCATGGGTCTTTAGAGGCTGATCATCAGCTTTATTTGCCTCCCCTGAAAAAGTGCTTCCACCTGAGTTGTCATTACAAATGGGCAATAGAATGCAATCATCATCCTCATCAGAATCTGCATCAGGACCTTGCTTTTCTCCTACAATCATGTTAGAATCCACAGAAACAGGCACATAGTTCATAGATTCCGTTAGCATATCAATATCAAAAAGCCATGTTGGTCCTTGCCCCTCTACACTAGGTTTGTCCTCAAGAAACTCTATGTTCAGATTCTCCTCTATCTTTCTGGTTCTAGAATTATAAACCCTAAAGGCTTTACTATTCAATGAGTATCCAACTAGATATCCACTATTAGATTTTCCATGAAACTTACCTAAGTGGTCAATGGTATTGAGAATAGAGACATGACACCCAAAAGGTTTAAGAAAGTCAAGTGTGGGCTTTCTACCTAAAAATAGCTCATAGGGAGTCTTGCCATGAGGCTTTACAATCAGTACCCTGTTCTGAACATAACAAGCAGTATTAAATGCCTCAGCCCAAAATGTTGTGGGTAACTTGGAATCTGCTAACATAGTCCTAGCAGCCTCGATCAATGTCCTATTTCTCCTTTCAACAACCCCATTTTGCTGAGGAGTTCTAGCTACACTGTATTCTCTTTTAGTACCCTTAAGTTGACAGAAATCATTCATCACTTGGTTTTTAAACTCTGTCCCATTATCACAACTAATGATTTTAACTTTCTTATCAAGGGTTCTCTCTGCAGTTATGTATGACTCAAGGATTTCACTGGTCTCATCCTTAGTATTCATGAAGAAAACCCAAGTAAATCTACTAAAATCATCAGTCACAACCAAACAATACTTCTTAAAATTTAGGCTGCTAACATTAGTGGGGCCAAATAAGTCCATGTGCAGCATATGAAGTGGTTGGGTGAGAGAGTTAAAAACCTTGGGCTTACAAGAGGCTCTATGCTACTTCCCTTTTAGGCAAGCACTACAGGTCTGTTTATTTTCAAATCTTTTTGAAGGTAAACCTCTTACAAGGTTATTTTTAGCTAAAAGATTTATTACCTTAAAGTTCACATGACCTAGCCTTCTATGCCATAACATAGATTCATCCAAAGAAGCTGTAGCAACTAAACATGTAAGATTTTCTTTAGGCACTATGTTTTTCATATTGACACTGTACATATTGCTTTTCATAGGAAACTTAAGTAGAACCTGATCATCACTAGGAAACTTAAAGTTAGGAGATAAAACCAAGTAATCAGTATCTGTGAATAGAACAAAATTCCTCTTGTCACACATTTGTGACACACTGAACAAATTGTATTTGAGCTCTTTCACATAGTACACATCTTTAAA
This sequence comes from Chrysanthemum makinoi, assembly GCA_910596185.1. Classification (NCBI taxonomy): domain Eukaryota; kingdom Viridiplantae; phylum Streptophyta; class Magnoliopsida; order Asterales; family Asteraceae; genus Chrysanthemum; species Chrysanthemum makinoi. Next base: position 38,779,039 of record OU343224.1, on the reverse strand, counting down.
GTCCAAATTACCAGTCTTGATTATGCTTTTACCAGTAATTCTTCCACCAATTCCTCCTCCAAAAGAAACATATCCTCCATTCAAATCAGTGAAGTCTAAAAGATAGGATAGATTTCCAGTCATATGCCTAGAACACCACTGTCATAATAGCCAAGATCATCATTATTGTTGGAATGTCCCTGCACATAAAATAAAGGAAATTAGTTCCTTTTGGGGACCCAAGCCATTACTGACTCGGATCTGCCTCGTGCATCAATGTAATCATATTTCTTGAGAGTAACTGATGCACTATTGGGTTGAGTGGTCTTTCTCACCCAACAAGCTGAGGGCTTAACAGCATTGCCCTTGTTTCCCTTTGCAACATTCACTTTAGAGCCAGCTGGTTTCATTTTAGGCTTAAAAGTATTAACTTTTGGCCTATCGTATTATTTTTGGCTCATAAGTATTAACCTTTTTCTTGTAAAACCTGATTTGTTCATCATAAGAGTTAAAGGTTTGTGCTGATTTAAAGGACCTTGGTGAAGTAGATGATGATTTTGAAAAGTTTCTTTTAGGTCTTTCATCAAATACTCTGGGTTGTGGTCTAGCAGTATTAATTGGCCTTGCTTTATTCAAAGGTTTTATGCCAGTTTTGAGAAGAACTGCTCTAGGGGTCATGATGGGATGGGGTCTCATAGGGTGTGTGCAATGAGCCTGCAGATGAGAGAAGCTACCACACACAAAGCAAGATTTATTATACATGACAAATTCATCTCCTAGTTGCTCAGATTTTAACTCGTTCCTGTTTCTCTTGTTACCTCTAGGACTAGATAACCTGTTTCTATACATCTCAGCGTATTTAACTGGCTTATTAACAGGTTTTACAAATGGTCTTACTGGTTTAGTGGTATGAACTTGCTTTGGTTCACTAGGCTCTACACTAGACTTTTTATTTTCAGATACAGACACCTCAGGTAAGGAGGTGTCACTTGCACTTTCAAACACTTCATCAGTCTTTTCAGGAAAAGTACTTTTGATTGTAGGGCCTCGGATAAATGTGTGTTCCTGAAACTCTTGTAAGCCAGTGTGGGCAAGGTTTATACCAGGAGGTGAATGAACACCTCTGAATGGTGGTGGTACGGATTTATAACCCATACCTGATTTGGCTTTACCAATTAGATCTTTTTCAAGGTACTTATCAACTCTCTCAGAGTTATAATGTTTTGCGTCTTGAAGTTGCTCAACATTTAACTCTATATTATCTTTAATTGTAGTGACTGTCTCTAGTTCTTCTTTTAACACATTTACGGTTATGTCTTTAAAAGAGATTTCCCTATTAAGCACAGCAGTTGTTTCAGTGAACTTTGACTCATTTTCTTTATAGTGCACAATTTGTTTTTCTAAAACTGCTAAGCCTCTTTTATGATTTGCTAACTTATAACTGATTTTAGCAAGTTCTTCAGACACATTATCAAACATGGTCTTTAGCTCTAAATATTTGTTTAATGGAATACATGTATCTGAATAATTAAGTACCTCAGATACCAAAGCCATGTTGATTGGACTTTCTTCTTCATCAGCCATGAAGCTCGAATCATATCCAGCACCATCAACAGCCAGCATTGCATTTGAAGAGGAGTTGTCAGCATCATTATTTCTCCCTTTGCTCCTAGGACTTCTGCATTCTCTGCCAAAATGCCTAAGCTTGCCACATTTATAGCATTAAACCTTTCCCTTGTCAAACCCAGCAGTGTCTCCATCATTGATCTTAATCTGCCTTCCAGTTTTCTTCATGAATCTTTTTGCCCTCATACTGATTAGGGCAATGTTCCACTTGATGTCCAACTCTTCCATGTCATCTTCATGGATTTGTCTCAGATCATCATGAGTGATCTGGGATCCTTGACTCTGTTCAGCTATGAAATCATAAATTGTACCTTCAATAATGCCTGCTGCAGTGGTTACAGAGCCATCAGTATTAACATTAGTACTAGGATTACTAACATCAAAACCGTCCATGTCATTGCTAGTGACAGGGTGAACCACAAAGGCTATGTTTTGTGACCTAGAACTGGAAGATGTATCTTCTTTTCTCTTCATGTCTTGTTCAATCACCTTAAAGCTATTGAACAAATTGTCCAACTTCATGGTTTCAAAATCTGGCTTGTTCTTCCATACAATGACATGAGAGTCCCATTTTGGTGATGGAAGACTTCTAACAAACCTGAGGTTGACATCTTCCTTGGAGAGCTCCACATCCAATACAGCAAGTTGACTAACAAGTTTTTGAAGCCTATTATAAACTGAGTCAATAGATTTAGTTGCACCAGCAATAAAGTTTTCAAATTATTGCTTCAAAAGAGTCTTATGAGTTTTCTTGGTGACAGAATCTCCACCAAATTTGGTTTCAATGGCTTTGAACAAACTCTGAGCATCTTTGTGTTTGTTGAAGGTGTGTTGATGATCATCAGGTATTGCCATGAGTAAAAGACTTCTGACTTTGAGATCATTGCCCCTTAGAGCCATTTCTTCATTGGTGATAGGATCACCTTTTTCTTTAACAACGGTCTTACCATTAACTTATTCAGTGACCGTGGTTTTGAAAGAGTTTCCATAGAGCACAATGTTCCACAGCTTGAAATCAAGTACCAAGAAGTACTTCTCTATGCACATTCTCCAGAGTTCATATTCATTTGGCTGCAACTTAGGAACTCTGTTAACAACATTGGATTTGTCAAAACCCATTTCTTCAGATTTGTCACACAGGATCTTCTAAAAACAAAGCTTCAGGACACATGCTCTGATACCACTTGTGGAGTCCCAAACCTTGGATCTAGAACACTTAGCTTGCAAACGTGTTAGTTGTCTTGGATGGTTCCAAAACAACAATGAGAAACTTTGTTGTAGATGCATGATTCGCACAAAAGGCAATGCCAAACCGTCAAGTTATCTCACACAAGCTAGCCACTTGTGAATGACTAACCGTAAGAAACTTAAAACAGTTCGGACACTGATTTAAAAACCAATAATAGAAGAGAAGTGTAGTATACGGGTAACTCAAACGTGTTAGGTTTGAGCCCGAGAGATCGTTCGAACGAGGGTTGAATGGAGTTTCAACTCACGTCCCGATTATCGGGATTTGAATAAGAAGAAGGGATAATTTGAAGTTATCTAAACTACGGGATAAGGAAAGTAAATGGAAATAAAATCTAAGGGGAAAACCTAAGATTTAAGGCAAACTACGCAAATTTACACTAAAAAGCAACGGGATCGAAACGCGAATAAAATGCAATTACGTCTAATCTAAATCCTAAAAATAACCTAATATTACTTTTACTCTAAAAATGAAATTAGAAAACTATTTATGAATTAAAACTAATTTTTAGGATTTTTCTTGATTTATTTTGAATTAAAAACTAAATTTTAACCTTCAAAATAAAACTAATTATCTAAAAATTATGAAAAGGAAAGGGAAAATTGTGGAATTACTTTTATAAAATCTAAAATATCCTAAGAGAATTTTCAAAACTATTTTTTTATTTTTCTGATTAATTTTCTATTTTCTACTAATTTAAAACTATTTGAATCTAATTTAAATTGTGAAAAATACCAAATAAAAGGGAAAAAATAGAGAAAAATATTTTTTATGCTTTTTATATTTTTCTTAAACTGGGAAAATTGAAAAATTATTTTGGAACTTTTTCTGATTATTTGCAATAAAAGCTATTAAAAAGATTAAAACTATTTTTAATTAAGAAAAATAGTAAACAGATAACTAAAATTATGAAAAATGCAGAGAAATTCTAAAATATTATTCTAAAGCTATGAAAAATATAAAACATGATGCTTATGTGGATGAAAATGAAACTGATGTGTAACGATTATAAGCTATCTAAAAATAAGCTATAAGCTACAAGAGAGTATCAAAATGCTACAGAAGCTAAACTATGCTAAAATAAGCTTAAAGCAACTAATTATCTCTACTCCTAACTTCTAATCGTGATTACCAAGGGTTATAAGCTACTGCCACTCTTCCAACATGACTCTTACCTATGTTTGGTACTTTACAACTGCTATATAATAAGCTAAAATGAAAATCAAAAGTGGATATCAGTAGACCACCAACCCAAGACTCTGTAAACCAAGTTTCAGGTCTTAATGATCTAAATTGACTCTTGTGCAAGTCCTGCAAATTTGCCTAATCACACTGACACGAGTAACTTTTGACATGACAGGATTACATTTGACTTTTAAGAAATTTATAAGCTTCTAAATCACTTAAATTGATATAATAAGCTAACCTAAGACATGATTAAGCTAACTAGACTAACTCTAAACCTATATAATGGCTTATGCAAGTTTTATAACCAACGATGTACAGTGACCAATGGAGCGAATAGGCAACTAATGAGCATAATATTGAGCTAGCTAAATACTCCTAAGCATCAACCTGAAGAAAATAACTAAATTTAGGTGCACTAATAACTAATACAATTACGAACAAGCTTTAAATCAGTGAGACCTTCACATGGCTTGTGGAGCAAACATTTGGAACATGAAAATGACTTGTGAATTCAGTTTTGGAGTTGAAATTCTTTATGCAGATTCATAGGCTTTGAAATATTAATGAAGAACACCTTAAAATCACCTTTAACACTGAAAAACTCAAGTTAAAACCAAACTAATTCATGTAAACTACAAAATTAATCCAAATCCAAACACACCTCTTGAAAACTCAATTTACACTTAAACTTAAAACCTAGATGAACAATGACTTAAACTGAAATAATTCACTCAAACAACCATAAAAATCAACTCATTAACATATGAGAAACAGCAATCACTCAAAAACTGGTTTGACTTCTGATTTTTGACCAAAGTTGACTATTGTTGACTAAATGAGAAAACTGACTTTAAAGAACAATTCAATACACAATTAACTCACATAAGCTTATTAAAGCATGTGAGCTCTAAACAGAGATTAAGCACTTCTAAACACTAAATAGTCTTGAAAACAAATCTGAGAAGTAAATGGAAAAGCAGGAAATTTGCATTAATGAAAACTGAGATTACAAGACTGGATTGAAATACACTACATTAAAACAGTTAATGACAATTAAAGTAAAGTGGTAACAATTCTCTAAAAGCATGAGAAATTGGACAAAATTTCTATTGTGATGAGAGGGGTATAAATAACACAATTGAGGAGAGCTTGGGATCCTTTCAGAAGCTTCATGAATGTCTAATCTCAGCCTTAGATTCCTTCCCACATCAATCCAATCAATCTCATCCCTAGGATCAAATGTATGAGGTGTCTAAGCCAATAAGAGCTCTTCATTTGTCCACCACTGATCCCATGTGTGACAATACTCTGCCATGTCAGAGCCTTCTAGATGGTCACTTAAGTGGTAGGTAAAAGAGGGTGTGTAACTGGGTGAAAGGGATAAACAGTAACTGGGTTTACAGCTTGTTTGGGCGCGTTTGGTTTTTGTTTATATTATTTTGATTCAAGTTGACCGGGTTAGAGGGATTTGACTCGGGTATAAGTAACGGGTGTAAATGGGTATTCGGGTTGTATATTAAAGCCGGGTAAGTGTTAGCTGGGATAATGGACCGGATCTTGGATTTGGGCCAAGGGTTTTGGTTTTGGACTTATATATTGGATTTGGATAACAAGTGAAATATTTAACAAATACGGACCATCCATGTAGATTATGTAAAAACCAAGGACCAAAGGTGTAATTGTGAAGCAGGGTGTAATGGGAAATTATAATAAATGGGATATAAAGGGTGTATTGTGTAAATTTTGGATTTGTGATGGATGGAAATGGTAAATCATGGAAAGTTGAGGTGTTATCTGTGTAAAATGGTAAAGTGAAGGGTAAATTGTGAAAAATTAAATCATGTCCGAACTCCGTAATTTGATCTTTGGAGCATTTAAGTCCATGAAATAGCATCCCGGCATGGACGCTACACTCTTCTCTCTCGTGCTCGGTTTTCTTGGTTTTGGCTTTCTTTTTGTGTGTTTTTTACATATCCGTAACTGCACAAGCACAAACTCAAGAAAACCACAAATATTAGCAATAAACGGCTCTTTCTTGGTTATTTTGGGTCAGGTTTGATATAGAAAAGGTATGTGTTTTAGCACATACCAAAATACCCAGACAAAAACCATTGTCCTCACACAATGCAATCAACTCACGCTTCTAAAACCAAAGATTTCAATCTCTTTCTACTAAACCTATGAAGAAGTAACAAAGATTCCTCAAAAGAGATTAAGAACCCTTAATTCTAAAAACGCCCCGTTTAACTTTCAATTCACATGTAGATATTACGATTAAGCACATTCTGATTATGAGTGACGGTTAGTTGAACTTTCGTGTCGATCAATAACTCCAACATTTTTCAAACGACACGTTAGGATCACGGAGTAGAAAACACAACACAGCGTGAAGTGACCATACGGATAGAATACATCGTCCCTGATTTTTCACAAGTCCCAAACTAAGCGTAAAATCGAAATCATTGTTAAATACGACTCTAGATGCTAACACTACCCATGGAAGTTACTTGTGTGATTACCTTTTGTTCCCATTTTCCTATTTTCCTCTATTTATTTTATTTTTGTGAGAAATGAATTTCTTCAAATTCTCGTTTCGATAACTTTTATTCCGATAAAGATACAAAGCTAAGTCGATAATTAGTTATCCGCCTTCTCTCAAGAACCATTGTCCCAAAAATGAGGTCGACATCAAGGAATTTTTTTATTCACTTATACTTTTGACCTTTTTCATTTTTCATCACTTTTTTTTTTTTTTTTTCACATGAGCTTTTACTTGTATGAGCTATGAACTACGGACCTTCACGGGGTAATTCCAAGACTATAGGATTCATGAAATGAGGATCCCGGCTGGCTAGGCTAAGACCTCACTCAATCCCGGCTAAAGATCCAAGGGTCCGATCTCGACACCGACCTCACAACTTTACTTATTACTTTATCACTTATCACTTATTGCTTTATTTATTACGGATCCTTGATGTGTACCCAATTTTTAAAACAAAGATTCTGGTAAGAAGATAAACAACTAACTATCGCCAAAAACTCAACATCTCTAATTATTAGCAGATATGGGGTGAAACAATTTTGTGGGAACAAAAGCCATAAGTACCTTCGATGGGCTCTAAAGAGAACCAACTACTCCACGCTTAGCATCTAAACTCATAAGTAACTCTATCATTTCGATCTCGCAAATTTAAAATCCCAAATAATGAGATCCATGCGGTGCTTAGCCGATAATTTTAGATTATCTATGGTTAAGGGAACAAGCTAGGGCTCAACAGCGGTCAAGTCGAATTCTATTCCTACTCTCACACGTGAAAGTCAACAAGGTGCCAAAACATATATTAACTTAGCAAATGCTTCGTCTAATGAAATAAAGTTATGCATATTTAAAATCTCTAAGGGAAACTTGCAAATTCTTGGCCTTGTGAGCTAGAATTCGTATTTTATAGCTTCTTTTCTAAGAGACTAGCAAACTTTTCAATCAAAAAGACTTAACAAAAGCTTACAAAAATTTTAAATTTTTCTCATTTTTGCACAATTTCTCATTTTCTAAGGAAAAACGGGGTTGCGAGAGTACACGACGAAAAACAAGCAAGTGCGGTCAAATCAAATCGAAGATTACCCTACCCCAGACTAGAACGAAACATTGTCCTCAATGTTTAAAAGCAAGGGTATCAACGAAAATCTAAAAGCCGTTTATTAAGTATGCTAAAAGATAAACGTTAGTCGATAAGATTTAGGATATCGGATTTCTATCAGCATCGATCATGAAACTCTAGTAGAGAAAAGACAAACTTCGAGCACGAGAGTCTTCATATCGGGAACATCCTAAACACAACATCACAAACAACCAAACACGAGAAATCGAAGAGGCAAACCCCTTCACGTCACTTATTAGAGAAAATAGAAAGAAGATAGAGATAAGCATGGGGTGCCTCCCACGAAGCGCTATTGTTTTTGATAAACGAGTCGCTAGCCGACTCATCCCGTCCATTTGTCCTTGGGGAAGAAAATGGTAGAGATACCAGGTCAAACGGTGTCCTCATTCCTGAAAGAATGAGACTGGGTGGGTTGGGAGGGAAAGAAAATGTCGGGCTTAAGCACAAATGGGATAACTTCTCCCAAACTCACATGAGGTTTTTCAAGAAAGAGTGATCCATCATCCGGCGGTTTAGCGGGCGGACGAAGGGATGACGGATCAAAGAGAAACGACTCCATAGAAGAAGGGAGCTCATGGTATAGAAAGGTGTTACTCAAAGGCTCATCAACGAAGGCATCCAAGAGAGGATCCTTATCTCGAATAACCTTTTTAGCATAAAACTCATAAACGCGTATCCCGGGGTTGAAAATCTTGTCTTCACATGTGGGCTCAACGGGATAAGTGAGGGTCGACTCAGCAGAGGAAGGAGAATCATCATTAAGCAAGCTTTCAAGAAAAAGGATATCTTGTTAGTGTCGCAAGTCACTCTCAATACCCGACGGTATTGGATCATCAAGAAATAAGTCGATTTCTTCCATATCAGAATCATAAGGCGGATTATCAAGAATATCGTCTTTAACCACTTTAGTCAACTCATCAATCTCCATAATATCTTCAGTGTCGGATTCATCACTTTCTTCATCTTGCATAACATCACATGACGGGAGAAAAAGGTCGGAACACAGAGATGGGACAAGTGGTGTGCTCTGAGAGCTAGCAATATCCACCACTTCGGTTGTGGTCTCTGAATAGGACTCAAAATCTTTGTCGAAAAGAGGGTTAACCAAGGTATAGTCGTCTTTGAGTTCAAAAAGAGGATTTGAAAAAATCCCGGAAGTAACCTCGGAAATGTCAAGAGAATCACATAAAAGCGAATCACGGTCACTATCGATACATCCTCGGACTCACCTGGGATTGGGTCAAGGCTCTCAACACAAGACGATTCCGTTTCCGGAATAGTGCTAAAAGGCTCGTCCCCCATTATGAGAGAGTCAACGGGTTCAACAATGTTTGAAGAAATAGAATCATTGACCTCTTCCAAAAGACGTCACTTCTCTCGGCAGTGAGAGAAGGGAAGAAGTCGAAATGAAAGGCTCGAAACGGGAGTGGGTTGTTGACAAACTTTCATAATATTATTTCATTTGGATGGAATCCTCATCATCATCATCAATGTAAGTCTCGAGCCATCGGGCGCGTCTTTCAAGTGCTTGCTCCTCAATTCGTATTTCTTCAAGACACTTTTCAATCTTAGCTGCTCGTTTTTCTTCTTCGAGTAATTCTAACATAGATCTTTCGTTTCGAGATGCTCGATCTTGACAAAGTAATTCACCATACGTTTTTGATGATGGTCTTTTTCTATACCATGTTTATCCATAAATTCTTCGAGTATATTAATACATCGTTGGAAATTATCTTGAGGAATTTGCGGAGGTTGTTGTTGAATCTCTTGGTATTGTGGAGGTGGGTCATAAGAATAGTCATAATTATCACAAGAACTTGCTCTTAAACAAGCGGGTTCTGCATTTGACAATCGGATTTAAAGTGCGGACCTCCACAATACTCACAACAGTATGATTGTTGTGGCGGGTTTGGTGAAGTATATGGATAAGGTTCATAACCAAAGGTTGTATTGTTAATTTGGGCTTGACATTGAAAACCTTGGTGAGGACCTCTACAGTACTTCAAGAGTATGACTCCTTCTCATGGTATGGGGATTGGTTAAGGAAATCGGTCGTTTCATTGTAGGGATGTTGGTCGTAGACAAACTCGTTTCCCGTACTCACAATGCTACAACCGGGACAATTCCCACCATTTTGAGGTCCCCCACACCATTGACAACCATAATGGTAAGACGAAGACATCGAGAAGAATTATACGAATAAGAGGGTAAAGAGATAAAGAATTGACGGTTCAGAGGGTAAAGAAGAATATTTTTGGGTTTTTAGAAAGGGATTGAGTCGTAGAATAACAACATACTTTTTCAAGTGTCACATTCTGGTACGTGTACTTTTTTTAAGCCGTAGAATAGCAATGTACTTTTCATAAGTGTCCCGTTCTAGTACGTGTACTTTTTTTAAGTTGTAGAATAGCAATGTACTTTCCATAAGTGTTCCAATTTGGTACGTCCTACTTCCATAAGTGTTCCAATTTGGTACGTCATCCCACGTACTAAATTGGAACACTTATGAAAAGTACATTGCTATTCTATGACTTAAAAAAGTACACGTACTAGAACTTAGAACACTTTGGAAGTACATTGCTATTCCCTAAAAAATACACGTACCAGAATGGGATACTTGGAAAAGTACGTTGCTATTCTACGACTCAATCCCTTTTAGAAAACATATTTTGAAAAGGAAAATCTTTTTGGGTTTTTATAAAAGGGATATTCACAAAAATCAACGATAACTTCTCGGGGAAGGATCTTCAAATGCACGCGATTCGAGACGGAATATGAAAACTCGCTACAAGCCCTCCCCGGCAGCGGCGCCAAAAATTGATTCGCACAAAAGGCAATGCCAAACCGTCAAGTTATCTCACACAAGCTAGCCACTTGTGAATGACTAACCGTAAGAAACTTAAAACAGTTCGGACACTGATTTAAAAACCAATAATAGAAGAGAAGTGTAGTATACGGGTAACTCAAACGTGTTAGGTTTGAGCACCGAGATCGTTCTGAACGAGAGTTGAATGGAGTTTCCAACTCACGTCTCGATTATCGGGATTTGAATAAGAGAAGGGGATAATTTGAAGTTATCTAAACTACGGGATAAGGAAAGTAAATGGAAATAAAATCTAAGGGGAAAACCTAAGATTTAAGGCAAACTACGCAAATTTACACTAAAACGCAAAAACGGGATCAAAACGAAACGCGAATAAAATGCAATTACGTCTAATCTAAATCCTAAAAATAACCTAATATTACTTTTACTCTAAAAATGCAATTAGAAAACTATTTATGAATTAAAACTAATTTTTAGGATTTTTCTTGATTTATTTTGAATTAAAAACTAAATTTTAACCTTAAAAATAAAACTAATTATCTAAAAATTATGAAAAGGAAAGGGAAAATTGTGGAATTACTTTTATAAAATCTAAAATATCCTAAGAGAATTTTCAAAACTATTTTTTTATTTTTCTGATTAATTTTCTATTTTCTACTAATTTAAAACTATTTGAATCTAATTTAAATTGTGAAAAATACCAAATAAAAGGGAAAAAATAGGGAAAAATATTTTTTATGCTTTTTATATTTTTCTTAAACTGGGAAAATTGAAAAATTATTTTTTGGAACTTTTTCTGAATTATTTATAATAAAAGCTATTAAAAAAGGATTAAAAACTATTTTTAATTAAGAAAAATAGTAAACAGTAACTAAAAATTATGAAAAATTCAGGAAAATTCTAAAATATTATTCTAAAGCTATGAAAAATATAAAACATGATGCTTATGTGGATGAAAATGAAACTGATGTGTAACTGATTATTAATAAGCTATCTAAAATAAGCTACAAGCTACAAGAGAGTATCAAAATGCTACAGAAGCTAAACTATGCTAAAATAAGCTTAAAGCAACTAATTATCTCTACTCCTAACTTCTAATCAGCAGATTACCAAGGGTTATAAGCTAACTGCCACTCTTCCAAACAGCTCTTACCCCCCTATGTTTGAGCTGTTGCAACTGCTTATATAATAAGCTAAAATGAAAATCAAAAGTGGATATCAGTAGACCACCAACCCAAGACTCTGGAAACCAAGTTTCAGGTCTTAATGATCTAAATTGACTCTTGTGCAAGTCCTGCAAGTCTGCCTGATCACACTGACCTGAGTAACTTTTTGACTTTATGACAGATTATATATTTGACTTTTTATGAAATTTAAAAGCTTCTAAATCACTGAAATTGATATAATAAACTAACCTAAGACATGATTAAGCTAACTAGACTAACTCTAAACCTATATAATGGCTAATGCAAGCTTTATAACCAACTGATGTGCAGCAGAACCAGTGGAGCAGAACAGGCAACTAATGAGCAATATTGAGCTAGCTAAAAACTCCTAAGCATCAACTGAACTGAAAATAACTAAATTTAGGTGCACTAATAACTAATACAATTACCTGAACCAGCTTTAAATCAGAGTGAGACCTCTACATGGATTGTGGAAACAGGCTGTTTGGAACATGAAAATGACTTGACAGAATTCAGTTTTGGAGTTGAAATTCTTTATGCAGATTCATAAGCTTTGGAATATTAATGAAGAACACCTTAAAATCATCTTTAACACTGAAAAAAACTCAAGTTAAACCCAAACTAATTCATGTAAACTACAAAATTAATCCAAATCCAAACACACCTCTTGAAAACTCAATTTACACTTAAACTTAAAACCTAGATGAACAATGACTTAAACTGAAATAATTCACTCAAACAACCATAAAAATCAACTCATTAACATATGAGAAACAGCAATCACTCAAAAACTGGTTTGACTTCTGATTTTTGACCAAAGTTGACTATTGTTGACCAAATGAGAAAACTGACTTTAAAGAACAATTCAATACACAATTAACTCACATAAGCTTATTAAAGCTTATGTGAGCTCCTACAAACAGAGATTAAGCACTTCTAAACACTAAATAGTCTTGAAAACAAATCTGAGAAGTAAATGGAAAAGCAGGAAATTTGCATTAATGAAAACTGAGATTACAAGACTGGATTCGAAATTACACTACATTAAAACAGTAAATGACAATTAAAGTAAACTGGTAACAATTCTCTAAAAGCATGAGAAATTGGACAAACTTTCTATTGTGATGAGAGGGGTATAAATAGCACAGCTGAGGAGAGCTTGGGATCCTTTCAGAAGCTTCATGAATGTCTAATCTCAGCCTTAGATTCCTTCCCACATCAATCCAATCAATCTCATCCCTAGGATCAAATGTATGAGGTGTCTAAGCCAATAAGAGCTCTTCATTTGTCCACCCTGGCAGTCCCATGTGCTGACAATACTCTGCCATGTCAGAGCCTTCTAGATGGTCACTTAAGTGGTAGGTAAAAGAGGGTGTGTAACTGGGTGAAAGGGATAAACAGTAACTGGGTTTACAGCTTGTTTGGGCGCGTTTGGTTTTTGTTTATATTATTTTGATTCAAGTTGACCGGGTTAGAGGGATTTGACTCGGGTATAAGTAACGGGTGTAAATGGGTATTCGGGTTGTATATTAAAGCCGGGTAAGTGTTAGCTGGGATAATGGACCGGATCTTGGATTTGGGCCAAGGGTTTTGGTTTTGGACTTATATATTGGATTTGGATAACAAGTGAAATATTTAACAAATAAGGACCATCCATGTAGATTATGTAAAAACCAAGGACCAAAGGTGTAATTGTGAAACGGAAAGGGTGTAATGGGAAATTATAATAAATGGGATATAAAGGGTGTATTGTGTAAATTTTGGATTTGTGATGGATGGAAATGGTAAATCATGGAAAGTTGAGGTGTTATTTGTGTAAAATGGTAAAGTGAAGGGTAAATTGTGAAAAACGCCCAAATCATGTCCCGAACTCCGTAATTTGATCTTTGGAGCATTTAAGTCCATGAAATAGCATCCCCGGCATCGGCTTCTGCACTCTTCTCTCTCTCGTGCTCGGTTTTCTTCGGTTTTGGCTTTCTTTTTGTGTGTTTTTACATATCCGTACCTGCACAAGCACAAACTCAAGAAAACCACAAATATTAGCAATAAACGGCTCTTTCTTGGTTATTTTGGGTCAGTTTTGATATAGAAAAGGTATGTGTTTTAGCACATACCAATGCACACAAGTATGCGGAATCTACTTGAATGCACTTAGAAGATTAATGTAAACACAGTATAATACCAACAACTTCAATATTATTAAGCAATAATACGAGTACTCTCCTAGTACTAGGGTTTACAACCTTGAAGCTCTTCTTAAGACGGCTAAAATATGAGATGTATGTTTAACCTAGCTAGGATCTCCTTTTATACACTAAGGAGATCCCTTATAGAGATAACTATGCATTAAGTATATCATATCTTCTATTGGAATAGAAGATATGTTGTTACAACTCTTACAAGGCATTCCTAACATAGATCAGTACAAAATCTAACACTATCAGTACTAACTAGTTAATTCTTATCATATAACACTATCAGTACTAACTCTACTGAAATAAGTATTAACTTCAAAAAGCGTATTTCCCAACACAAATTATGTTGCATGCCGAACAATATCACCAGAAACAAAAATTACATAGATGTAAGGCGTTAATTTTACCAAAAACTCCATGTTAGAAATTAAGGTTTTGTTGAAAGCCTCAAATACAATAAGATATGATTCGTTTTGAGAATCGGGAAAAGCCAAACTTGAGGTATATTGGACTCTATAAGATTTTAACAAAACCCTTTAGATTATCAACTTAAGCCACCACCAAAAACATACAATGGTACATAACACATTCTATGACCAAAAACTTGAGAATGCAAAGATTAGAATTCGGCACATACAACCACATTTCCCTAGAGACTTCAGCATCGGATAACACACACTGAATTCCGGGGATGGAATTCCCTTAAGGGGTAGAGATTATAGCAACCCGTAATTTTTCATAAGATAAAATGACTATTTTTCCCTTTGACTTTTTAAAGTTAACCTTTGAATTTGACTTTTGACTATTTGACTTTTACAATTCATCCCGTAAAAATTTTTATTTTTATTTTATCATAATGACAAGTTAAATAAAAATCGACAAATCATCCTGACGACTTACGTTGAATCCATACAGAACCGATTTCACAAAACCGTGTCTAAGAACTACTTTAGGGTTTAAACGTCATTCGGGCATCCCGTTATGTCCATTAAACACTATTGATGAGTGCTTATTCACTCATCATTTTAGGTCAAATCTGAACTGCAAAACATTTAAAAACACTCCGAAATGCATCAAAATACTGAAAATATCTCAAAATTGTGTTTTATATGTTTCAGATGCAAAATTATTGAAAACAAATGAAAAACGAACAAAGTTTGCATAATTGGCAGTTTTAGTCCCCCGACTTTCAAAAATTGGCAGAAATAGTCCCTGAGCACGTATTTTAAAAGAAAAGTCACCAAAAGTCCTTTTGGAATCATAAATTGTCATAATTAGTCCTTTGGTGAAAAATTCCAAAAGTTTTGAGAAACTACAGTTTTGATCCCTGGATTTTTAAAATGATCATGTTTAGTCCTCGGAATTTCACAATTGGCAAAAATGGTCCTTAACTTATTTGAGATTTACAAGTTTGACCCTTGGACTACAACTTCAT
The DNA here is from genome assembly GCA_910596185.1 of Chrysanthemum makinoi. NCBI lineage: Eukaryota > Viridiplantae > Streptophyta > Magnoliopsida > Asterales > Asteraceae > Chrysanthemum > Chrysanthemum makinoi. Next base: position 38,763,697 of record OU343224.1, on the reverse strand, counting down.
AATTTTCAGTCTTGGTCCCTACATTTTCAGTTTGGCAGATTTAGTCCCTTAAGTATTTAATGGGTTTACATCTAATCCTAGTCCAAACCCACTAAACTGCTTAAGCCCACCCAAAGCCCAAACCAGTCAAACCCAATAAATATCCCAACCCGGTCAAATGATAAACGACCCAACCCCTACCCTGTCTTCCCCATTTCCCGCCCAAACACAGAACCCTCCTCCCTTTATCTGCTCCCCAAAAACCCTACTCCTCTTTTCCTTCTCCCCAAACACTCCACCTCCATATCATCCTTTTACCCAGAATCATCAAAACCCAAACTCACCCTTAATCCTCTTTACCCAGGTTTACCCAAATCCCAAACCCACTTATCTATTTTACCCCTCCTCCCAATATCCAAGTCAGCAATCCAAGCACATAAGACCCCCAGTGGATGGCTAAGATTCGTGCTCAATGGTACCTACTTAATCAAAGGCTAAGATTGAATTCAAGAAGCACAAAGTTTGGTTTTGGCTTGACTGCCCTCACAGAAGAAACTCAAGACCTTGAAGACCTAGGATCTCTAGTATAAATAGGATGTTGTAAGCCAGTTATAAGGCACCCTTTCTTAGCTTTCAAAAAAAAATCGGTCTTTTGTTTTTTTTTCTTTTTCTGATGTAATGTTACTTTTAAGTTAATGAAAATATTTACAGTTCTTTGGTACAAGTTTTTATTGCATTCAGCAGCACTCAGTTCTCAGAGTTATTGTAAACTAAGTTTTGTTTCAAGGGGTATCAAAGTAGTGTGATGTTCTGCTTGAAACCCATTGGTTAAAAGGAGTTTGGGTCAATATTGAGAAAAGGTCAAAACCAAGTATTTACCCGTTTGACTTATTGCGTCAAACCTCTCTTAGCAAGGGTCGGTTAGTTTTAGTTGTTTTGAATTTGTTTTATTAGTTTAGCCAAAGTTTGAAAAAAAAAGGTGTTTTTTAGAATTGTGCAGGACAGTGTCCTGCGCTGCTGTCTTGTGAAGTTTCTTGTGGGTTATTCGAAGTCTAATTTGTGCAAAGTTAGTGTTTTTCTAACCTTTATGTGCTCTACTCAGTATGTGTCAAATTGGAGTTGCAAATCCATGTCTTTCAGAAAAGTTTAGGTCCTTTTCAAAAGCTGCAATTTCATTTTTTTTTATATCAGCATACAAAAGTGTCAAAGCAATGCTGATCTTTGCTGATTTTTAAGCTGTAAACAGCTTAGACTTGGATCCCAACTCAGTTTTTCTTAAAGTCACTTATGCTAACATTAATTTTGAAGCTTGTCTTTGGTTTGAAGGTTTGACTCTTAGCTTAAAAATAAGCTCCAACAGGTCCTTAGGCTGTTTGCAGCCTACTGTAATCAGCTCAACAGGTCATCTTATTTCTTATACTCTTTTGCTCAACTGTGAGTAGTTATAGCTTAATTAGGGTGTCACTAGCTTATTAGTTTAAGTTGAGTAAGTGGAACTTGGGTAAACTCAGCTTAGCTAGGACTTTGTGTGTTTTCTAATTGCTTATTCTCCCATATCAGTTAGCTTAAGACTCATCCTTACCTTAGCTTATCTCATCAGTTTAGGATTCCAAAACAGCTTATGCCAACTGTCTTCCCTCCTTGTTATGAGTTGAGTGTTTGTTTGCAGCTTATTTTTAAGATAAAGGTCCATATGGGTTAGCTTAATTGTTCATTTAATTTGCTCGTTCCATTGCTTATCTGTGTTGAAAAGCTGTTAAAGGGGTGTTTGTTTTGCTTAATTGGCCAACTGTTTGGAATAAGCAGTCATAACTGCTTATTCTAAACTTTTCACACAAGAAGTTTTTACAAAATCTCCTTCTTTTGATCTCTCATAGTAGTTTCAAAAAGAAAAATAAAAAAAAATAAGTTTTGCAAAAAACTGGCATAGCTGGGACTCGAACCCACGCCATCCAGCTCACACACAACTCCTTCACCAACTGCCCTTGGGACTTGTCTCAGTCATATGTTGCACTATTTAATATATAAGGGTTCTTTGGTAGTTTTTACTTTTAAGCTATTTTAGCTTATTTGGCAGCTTATTTCCATAGCAACCCTCTGTTTTCTTAATTTTCTTAGATCCAGTATTTCTCAAAGTAGTTTTTGTGATTTTTCCAGATTTTTCCAAAATAGTTTAATATTTTTAATCATTTAATTAGTTCTAAATAGTTTTTAATTCGTAGTAATTATTTTAAAAGTCAAAAAAATTCCCGGCTTTTTTCTAAAATTATTTTTAGTCAAATAGAACGTAGGAAAATTGATTTCACTCCCGTAGTCCTTAAATTGCAAAACTTTTACGTTTATGGCTCGGGTTGTTTCCCGGTTTTTACGTTTTTGCACCCTAGGACTTAGTGTAGCTTCGTTTTATCATCCCTTAGGCTTAGTGATAGTTTATTTTTAGTTTATTAGGGTTCCCTTGCCTTAATTACTTTCCCGTTAATTAATTTGTAGAATTCGTAATCAAATCCACAAATCATTAAAACCAATTCAAGTTCAAATCACGAAACTCAACGAATCCTTCCATTCACACCTCGTTGGGACACGACCCGGGAAATCACTTTTCCGGTATCACTTTTATCACACCCGTGAGGTTTGGCAAGTTAACCCTTTTCCTAAAAGGTTGATTTGCCGAATTTTACGGTTAATTTGATATATTGATATTGTGTTTGTTTTCACCACTCACTTCACAACGAACCAACTATAAACATTAAAAATATGTAATTCTACCATTCTACGACAATTCCACAAGTTTTGGAATATTTCGTTTTCCAGTTATGCGTTTTACGCGAAATACGAGGTTTTGACCCGCGTTTCCAGCTTTAGACAGCGTTTTCTCACCCAATGAGACTTATCACTCATTTTATATTTTTATATGGATTATAATGATGAGTTTCATCATTCCTACAAGTTTTGTATTTTTACGATACCCGGTTTTACGTTTTATGGCTTAACAAATCACGGTTGGCATTTAACGAAACCAAAACACATCATAACACCAAGATATTATCAACACATAATATCTCAACCCACTAACTCAAAATGACAGCCCAGATGAGGTGAGTCACCCTTGTGTTGGCTTCATCTTAGCCCTTTTGCATGTAAACTTATACATGTGTCCTTAACTTAACCATGGTTAATGTTTAACCTAATACATGGCTAACCAAACCTTCCCTCCTATAAATAGCAAGTGAAAGACTTCACAAAAACCCTGATTCCTCTCCTCTTGGTTGTTTATAACACACACACCAACATAAATTCCATAATTTGATTCATGACCACAAGTTTATGCTAAGAAGTTGCAAGTAACAAGTTACTACATCAAATCTCTAGCAAGTTTAAGTGATCTTCTTGAGTTTAAATCCACTCAAGTCACTTAATACTTCATCACCAATCCTTCATTATTACAAGAAGTATATAAAGGCGCCAAGGTGTGAAAAGTTTGTTCAATCAAAGTCCTAATCCTTACTAGTTACTCCTTTCTTTAGAAAGCCAAAAGTTGTAAGCAACTCATCACCACCACCACTCCATTGTCTCATGTTTATAATTACTAATTTTGTCAAATACATGCTATATATATGCTTACTATGTTGATTCATGATGTACATATACTCAAACATATATTTTAATTCACATATTGTCATAAAAATAACAAACTAGTAAACTAGTCATATTCTATATATTTGAAGCCATTTAAACCAACTATATATGGACTTGGTAACTTACATATTACTGTAGAAAAAATAAAAGGGTAAACATAGCAACTTGAATCACCCGAAACGGACAAACGAGTCAAAAGTTAGAGTAAAAAGAAGTTAGCGAAACCAAAACACCAAAACTACCTTAAACAAGCTGTTAAGCAGCTGTCCATTTTGAAAGTGGTACTTCTGGTCCGATCCATCAAAAACTTAAAACATGAAAGTTGTCCGGAATGATGTTTTACATCTACAACTAGGGAACTCGGCCTGAAAAGACCAAATGCTATCATTAAGTGCCTAATATTTGTAAAACAGTTTTTATTGGCAAAATTGGATTTTTACAAGTTAAAAATATAAAAACAATGTAATATTTATAACTAGTCACATATTGAACTGTTACTAAAATTTCATTATTGACTATATTAAATAAGTTATGACCACTTGTAAACTTTGAGAAATTGTAAAAACTAAATGTTTGTTATAGATATAATAAAACTTTATAATATAATAATCCCCACTCAAATTATATATTTTATCTACTAGAGTGCTACAATAGTAGGGAGCTTCATGTGAGGGGTTTCATTTGGTGAGGATCATGACATTCCCGAGCCTCAAAATCAACCACCACCTCGACAATCATCTCAACCAGAATCATCCTCCCGCACAAAGAAGAAGAAGCAGTCAGTTGTCTCTTGGCTAGATGACGACAACACGGAGGAGTATGATTGGTTCAGCAAAATGGTTGAGGCTACACCCAGACTTCCTGAAGGCTAAGAACCGGTAGACGGTTGAACCATGGAACAGGTCAAGATTGTCCAGGATGACTTTAAAGTTAAGGAGATGATGAAACGGGAGCTACGCAAAATCAAGGACGATGCATTCAACATGTTGAAAGATAGAGTTTGCAGTGCAGTCGAGCTCGAATACCACTTGGACAACATTTCCCATGCAATGTCCAACAACATCGACTAGCTCAACCCTGAATCAAACATAGACATAACAAGGAAGGATAATACACCCTACTACACGGATTGGACCAAGCCTCTACCAAATATTGGTAAAACCGAACAACAAAGGATACCTTAACGTTTCTTCTTCAACAACGATCACGAGTTTTTCAACACGGTGGAAGCGTAAGTGATAACGCTCAAAATGAGTATGTTTTTAGTAGCGTTATTGTTGGTTTTGTGTATGATAATCGGCTATATTTACTCATAATTGTTGCAAAAGTGCAAAATAAGCGTATTTGTATGTGAATGTAGCCAAGTATCGTAAAGGTGAAGAAATGAAGATTTCATGCACATTTGGATAATTCCCGAGGAAGAAAGTCAAGTGAGGAAGCTCTTGGACTCAATGATTAGGAAGCGCAATGATTTCTAAGAGTCTACATCAAATAAAGATCAAGTTTCGTATTGGAAATCAACATCTAAAGCAAAGAAAAAGGCACGAATCAAGAAAAGTCAAACAAAGTCAAGATTGGGTATACGAAAGACTCCCAGCCGATCGGTCGGAGCCCGCAACTGGATCGGCTGGGGTGATGGACAAAATGCAACCGGATCGGCTGCGTTGCAACCGATCCGGCTGCAAACCCTGGAATTACACTTTTGGTCATTTATTATTGCCTTAACTTCTATTCATCATGAGAGGCCAATCATTTCCAGTTAATAACATGTTTGGGACCTATTTAGCCTGATAGTAAAGGGTTTTTAGCTATAAAATGCACCTAGACTTACTAGTCTAGTGTGACACAACCAAAAAGAGTAATAGTTTACACCAAAGCTATTACCAACCCTTATTATTCATCCCAAAAGTCTTGTATCTGCTGTAAAACATCCAGGAGAGTGGTGAGATAAATTCTCATCGATTGTGTAATCATTTGGAGTTGTACGGTTAGGCTAAGACGATTGGAGGCGTGCGGTTGCTATATTCCACAATTTCTAATTCTTGTAATCCAAATTTTAGGTATTGTACTGAACTTTGTCATGAATCTCTACTATATTCAATTATTTGAATTACCGTGTTACTACTTGTGTTATGTTATGATTGTCATGGAGTAATTCTTGAATATACTTGTGTGTAAGGATGTAGGAAAATGTAGGAGTGTTCTTATATGTGATCCATGTAAATGATCTTGTTTAAATGAGTTTGTTGGAAAAAAACTACTAGTCTTGTTTGATTTGTCGGTAAAACATGTTTAAGAAAAAGGACTGAAAGGATTTCTCTTATGTTTTATTCCAAAAAGTTAAGTGACAAACTAGTATGGGGATATGGTGATTGACACTCACCATGTTTACTTATTGAAACAAGACTAGAAACGTTTTCTTCACGAAAGGGTCGAAAGATTCGTAGGAACAAGTTTAATGAGAACCTTTTACAAACAAATGGATTTTCTTAAGAATAATCATTCGGATAAGGACCTAAAGGATTACCTATATGTTTTGTTCTTAAAATGATTTTACAAAACATAAACCATGGGTTGGAAATCATTTGCTTATGATTTGTGCATTACATCAAGAGTTTACATCAAGCCTTCATGAACACTCTCTATGATTGCCTATAGACTTCACACAAGTATATATTTATTAACTTTGATTTTCAATAAACCACAACTTTGAAGGAAGCCTTGACTAGCTTTCTTGTATCAAATATTTTACCAAATTAAAACGCAAATCTCTTGGGGCGATCTCGACTTACCCACCTTTGGTATCGCGAGCAGTATACTTGCCGTATGTGTTTATAGTAATTGCCGGAAAAATTGTGTTTATAAATTTTAAAACCTCCATCACGCGAGACACATCAAGTTTTTGGCGCTTCTGCCGGGGATTTGAGTGTTTTTTATTTTTTTTGATTTTGCAAAATTCGTAATATTTGAGTTTGGTTCCAATTTTCAAGTGAAAAAGTAAAAAAAAAAATTGGTTTTTTGCCCTAACCGATCGGCTGCACGAGCAACCGATCCGGTTGGTCGTCTCGGTAAAAATGTGTTTTTATTTTTCCTAGTTTCTAGTTTATCTATTGTTTTGTGTTTTAGTTTATAGCTTATTTCTTGTCATTTCTGATTTTTTAAGCTAGTTTAGAAGATTGCTTATGATTGTTTTTGTCATTTTTTAGATTTTTGGTTATAAGTGATTTTAGCTTTATTTAATTTTCTAATTAATATTGTCCTGATTAGATTAATTGTCTAGTTAATTTTCAGTTTTAGATGTTTAGTTAGTTTTAATGATTAGTTAATTTAATCTAGTTAATGTTAGTTTATGCTTAATTAGTATAATTAATGAATTTAATTAGTAGGATAATGAGTAGACACACTTATTAGAGTTTAAGTTTTAATTAATTGTCTTTAATTAGTTTTAATTAATTATTTTAATTAGTTTTAATTAATAATTTTAAATATTTTAAATATTTAAAAAAAAAGAAAATTTTGGAATTCACTCCAGCCGATCGGTCGGAGCCCGTAACCGGATCGGCTGGGCGAGTTTTGGTTTGAGACATACCACCAACCGAATCGGTTGGAGGGCCAACCGACCGGTTGGAGCTCTCGATAAAAAAAATTCTATTTTCTTAATTTCAAGTTTTTTAGCTTTTGTTTTTAGTCTTAATAAGTGTCTTTACTTGTTTAGAAAGTGTTTATGTAGTTTGTTTTGATTTTAACTAACTCTAGCGCTAATAATTTGGATGAGTGGTTTTGGTTTTGTTTTGTTTTGTTAGATAAGTTTGTTACGGATAGTTTGAGTTGTATTTCCGAGTATCTACGCAACTTGGATGAAATGTTTAAGGATACCGGTAACTCATTGGAGAAGATTGGAAACATCTTGGAAGAAAGTAAGAAAGAGTTAGCTATTGATTCGGAATGTTTGGAAGAAGTTGGAGAGAACAAGGTTCAAGTTCCTAAGAAGTTGGAGAGAACAAGGTTCAAGTTCCTCATGGGGTACGATTCACCATTTATGAGGTTTGGGACACCGTGTAGTGTTGAAGGGGTGAGCGCGTGGAATGCTCAATTGAACATGGCTTATAGGGACAACTATATTTTGGACAAGGTACTTGACAAAATTGGCCACGTTCATTTGGACTATTAAGCTTATGGGAGGAAAATTGTTAAGAATCTTCGGATCAATATCCATGGTCATATCTTTGAGGCCAATTTTGTAGTTTTGGAAGAAGGGAACGCGGATGAACCGGATGTATGCTTTGGACGTGATTTCCTTGTGACAACTAAATGTCAATTGGATTTTGCTCTAGCTGAGATGAGAATCAACATTACCGATTTGGAGGAAGAGAAGGAAGTGAATGACATGCTCGGAGAATTGTGTGCAAACATGGAGAAGGAGAATGTGGAGATTGTGAAAATGGGAAAGGCTAGTAAGAAGAAGACCTCATCAAATAAACTAACTCCCACCACCTCTACCACAACCAAGACCCATGATTACACACCATCACCACCAAATTCATCAAACACCTTCAAGCCCTTAACTCAAGAGCAAAAGGAAGCCATCCTAGCAAACCTAGAACAAAAATTCCTTGAGCTTAACAAAAAGAAACTGGTGATTGAAGTGTTAAAATATTATGTTATTTACCGCAAAAAGCTAGATGCGGTTATGTTGGCTAGAGCACAGTTGGAAGATAAGGATCTTTCGGATGAGGATAGGGATAGGATCTTATTTCGGGGTATGCCGCGGAAAGAGAGTGACCAGGGTAACTTCGTTTTACCTATAAAAGTTAACGGGATCACTCCGGTTTATGCTTTGGCGGATACGGGATCAAGTGTCAACGTTATGCCTTATCCACTATTCAATACTTTAGGACTAAGCAAACCTCAACCAAATCATTCTAAGCTAACCATGGCGGAAAACTCTCAAGCTAAGGCTATGGGGGAAGTGAAAAATGTGAGGGTACAAATTGGCTACCAACCTTATTTAGCCGATTTCCTAGTCTTGGATATACCAGTTGATAAAAGTCTACCTCTCTTACTTGGAAGACCTTTCCTACGCACATGTGGAGCGATAATAGATATGGGGAGGGGGACTATGACAATTGATGATGGGATCTCCAAGCAAACTTATTATCCCAAGCCTAGGGGTAAAGTGTTAGAATTTATGGAGGATTTGGAATTCTTTAATGGAGAAGATGATTTGACTTGCTTCGAAGTTGGGCGTGATGCCCAAGGAAATCCTATGTATGGGCCGCTTGCCCCACCATATTTTGATCTCGAAGATGAAATGGAACGTGCACTTGCTATGGAAGCCTTCTACAACCCATTTAAGAACATCCTTGTGTACAAAAATCTTATGAACTTCTTAGGATCTCTACCCGTACAATTGAAAATTTTGGAATGGGGACCCAAAGGAACGAGTGTATACAAAAGAGAAGAGGGAGATGGGGAATGACATGTTAAATTCGATATACTACACCATAGTGGAAGGAGATTTGTTAGAAATTTCAAGTCTCATGAGACATATCGTGGGTTGACTGGAAAATTCCAAAGCGAGGATATTTTGAGGCAAGAATATTTTGAGGGGTCATAAGGAGAAGAACATCTCCACAATAATAACAAGCATTTGTTTGCTTGATCTTCATCTTTTGATGAAATTTTATTTTATGCACTTAGGAATTTTGATTTCATTTGGTTTTTATTTTATTATTATTATGCTTTGAAGTTATTTTAATCAATTCCTTTTGAGTTTTAGTTTAAGTTTTATGATGATAAGTTTGATGATTTAGTCTTTGAGTTAGATGTTGTTGAAATTTGAAAATGGTTGGATGAATGTTGTGTGCATCTTTAATCGGATTTTTGAGTAAACAATTTTTGCTTGGAAGGTAAAATGGCCAAGTAAAGTTAAAAGGTAAAATTATGCAAAAATGCAAACCGAAACGGTTGTGTCCGTGACTGAATAGGTTGGATGCAAGTACAAGTACCAAAAATTCATTTTTCCAGAAAAACATACACACACACACACTAATCCTCCATCTGGGTTACACAAATTCGACCACTAAGAAGTTGTTTGAAGGTTGTAAGAGTTTTAGAAGATCATCATGGCACTTAAACAAGTAAGCATTTGCAATCAATTAACTTAATTAGGGTTTAATTTGAGTATTTCATTCGAATTGTAAATTAGGTCACCAAATTGGGGGTTTTTGATGGGATTCGAATTTAGTTGTAATCGTTTAGAATCAAGTGGGTAATTGATATAGGAATGCATTGCAAAAAGAATCGTAGTGATTGATTCAACATGGAATGAGTATTAGATTATTGAATTTTTGGATTCAATTAGCTTGTGCCATTGAATCAAATTAAGTTGCAATTGATGACTCCTAGTTGTTAGATGATGCATTTTTCAGTGAATTTTAGATGCCACATTGTTGTTTGAACAAGTAATTGAAAAATTGAAGTTAAGCTTGTAAGTTCTAAGCATGATGAACAAGTGATGATTGGAAGTTGTGAATGCGAATTAAGAGCAAATTGAGGTTGTAGAAATCATTAGTGATGTTAAAATGAAGTTTAGGAGTGAATTGGAATTGGAAAAATCTAGTGGAAAATCATTTGGAAGGCCATAGCCTTATGCAGATTTGGAAACCTATTCGGCTGCGAAACGCAACCGAACGGTTGGACCAAGGTCATGGGAGGATCGGATCGGCTGCCTCGACCCGAAACGGTTCCCGTGTTCGATGTCGAAAAATGCAAATTTTGAACTAGACCCTAGAGGCTTCTATAAACCTTATCGTTGGTTCTAACACTCTTATATTAACTTATATTTGTGATTTCTATAGAAAATGTTGTAGGTTGTTAGAGTTCGACAGGATTCCACCAAACCCGATCGTAACCAAGTATTGCCAAAGGAATGCAAGGAAGAAGGTTACATATAGCTTGAAAGCTGAAGGGAATGAAAACTTGAAGTTTAAAGATCTTACCAATGAGGAGAAACATGCTTTTAGGGAACGTTTGTCAAACTTGCAAACATAACTGTTTTCGGTTCGAGGTTGGTAGATTGGGATTTGTTTAATGAATATGAGTGTGAGAATGAGTTGCGGGGTATGATGCGGATGTCTTGTGTCTATCCGATTGATGGAGATTCGTTTGAATATTTTTCATGGGAGAGAGCTTTTAGCATTAATGAAGAAGTTTACCTTGAATGGTGTATGGAGTTCTTTTCGACAATGTACTTTCAAAGGAAGGTTAATGTTCGGAACATCATGAATGAAGTTTGTGTTTGGTTTAGGCTTTGTGGGCAGGATCACGCATATACTTTGCCGGGTTTTGCTGTTGCTCTTGGATTGTATGAACCGGATGAGGTTAATCATCGATTATTTGAAGCTCATTTCTCAAGGCTTAGGAGATTTGAGAAAGATTACCCTAGTGTTCCCGCGTATTGGAATCGCGTGGGAGATCCTTCTTGTACTCATAGGAATTCTGCAACCCTTAGGAATCCATTGTTGAGAGTGCTACATAAGTTGCTTGTATGGGGGCCGTTTCACAGAATTAGGAGCCGGGACAAATGCCAAAAGCCGGACTTATGGATAATAATGTTTTTGGAAGAGACCAAGGATGGGAATGCGGCTTGGCTCATAGACGAGTATTTGTCTAGGAAAGCCCCGGGTATCAAGGGTAATAGCAACATATGTGGAGGTCATTATGTGACGAGGTTGGCAAAGAATCTTGGTAACTACAATAGCAATGAGTTGGCTAAGTGTGGAAATCCAAAGGATAGTGAGACTTGGGATGTAATGAGTTTTGGAAAAGCTTTGAATAGAAGGAGAAAGACTTTGGGAGCATGGATTGAACTACCACCACCACAGCAGCCGGGCAATGCACCAATGGGCAATGTGTCAATGGGTAACGTGAAAATGGGTACTACTAGTAGTTTTGACTTAGGTTGGGGAGATTGGAACCGGCATTTGAATGAAATTGAGTGTAGGGATATTTGGAGAGATTCGATGAAGTTGAGGAACAACTACATTAATGATTATTCGATCTCGTTCTTTCAACACATGGGTCAAGAAGCCAATTATGAGTTGCCGCCCTACAATCCACCTAATGTTCCACCATATCCTTTCCCCTACACCTCGTATCCTGGACCGTATCCGTACCAATATCCTGGCTATGCACCATTTCCCGACCCAGTGCTTGAGTATGGTAGATTACCCGAGGTTGGAGGATCTAGCTATGATGTTGGAGGATCTTCATCGGGAGCTGCAGGAAAAAAGAAGAAGAGAAAAGTTTACACGGTGTTTGATGAGGAAGAGAACTATGAGACCGAAAGTGATGAAGGTGATGAGATGAGCGAAGATGACGAATGATCGTGGATCATTCTTTGGATTGTTATTTCAAAAACAATGCTTATGTGTGTCGAACAATATTTTCTCTATCTCTATCTCTTAACTATTTCTTTAGGATTATTATCATGCTTTGTTTATTTTTATTTTTATGTAGCGTTTGGTTTGTTTGTAGTTTGTTTGTTTGTTTTGTGTGTTGTGTATATTTTGCATTTTTGTTTACAGGATGGATGTGACGGAAGCTTATTGTTGGTCAATATTTGGAGTTGGATAACTCACATGTGTGCCTATGACCCAATATGCACATTGCATATTCTATCCCGTGGTATTTTTTTTTACTATTTCTTTTTCCCATTTCCTTTACTTTGAAGTTCATTTTATTACATTTAGGACAATGCAAAACTTAAGTATGGGGGAGGGAAGAAAATAGAAAAATGATACGATTTTTAAATTGTTTTTAGTTTTTAGTCTTATTTTTTATTTTTAGGTAATGTTTTTGGATTCAAGTAGCAGTAGAAAATCGCCCTTGATTGTCTAGTTGTTTTCACATGTTATTAAGATATATTTAAAAAACAACTTGAGTATTTCAATGGTAAAATGAGGTTTTTGAAATTTTTTGATTTGGACCAAATTACGAAAGTAATTCATTTTGGATTCGATAATATTTTCTAGCGCGCATTGTAGCCTTTTTCCACTAAATTGTGAGATTCTTTTTGTATAAAACATATCTTTTTGTTTTTTATTTTACTATGAGTTTGCCGATGATTATGTCGATTCTAGAACTTGTACTTGTTATGCATTACGGTTAGAATCACTCTCGAGTGATAAAAATATGTTCAAATGATAAGAGGCAATCGTAGGATTTAACCCAGATGGCCTTCCTATTTACATCTAATGATTTTTGCTAACCACATGGTTAGTTAACCACTTTATATGGACCCATTTGTTAGTGCTCTTTTTTAGCACTAGATACCCTTAGTTGTACCCTTCGAGCCAATCTTTTCATTTTTGTTAAATCCAGAAAAATACAAAAATATTTTACACCTTAAACCTTAGCCAACCCATGTCAATGTCTATTGGTTTGTTGCTAGTTGTTTGGAGTGTTGGATTGTTTTTGATGATTATGAAGAAGCTAGACTTTGTCATTTGTGTGTACCATTCTCCAACAAAGATGAAGGAGACGTCTTTCTCATTTGTATTTTTTTTGTGGTGTAAGCTCATGCTAAGTGTGGGGGAGTTATAAAAAAAAGTTATATTATGGTTAAAGCCAATGTGATATATGGAGTATATTGATTATCCAATGAGTTAAATTGAGTTATATATGTTTGGAGATCGATATGTGAAGAAGAGGAGATTATAATCATTTTCGGGAGTGTGGTTTCTGTGATGGCTAGCAACATGGAGGTTTAGACTTGACTTTATTTTTCTTTTAAAACCAATTTCATAAACTATCCCATGCCTTATCTATACCTTTTATAAACCCAAAGCCTTAACATTATAACCCGAATAAAAGCCCTCTTTGATGAATTTATTTTATTTGTCTTAATACTTGTACAAGCTTATGGTAAAAAGCATTAATCATGACTAGGCATTGAGTGATTTACATATACCCACCAATATATGAGTGTTGAGTGAATTCTTAAAATTATTCGTGAGCTGATTAGTTATGTTATCTTAAGTCATTTGGTTCATGTTAAAACTTTCACATATTAAAAGTAAATTAAACAATTATTTCTCTCGAGGTGACTGTTAGATTTTTGGAACTACGATGTCGAGACCACTGAAATCGATTTTCATAAATGATAGACCTACTTGAGGGCGAGTAGAACTTAAGTATGGGGAAATTTGATAACGCTCAAAATGAGTATGTTTTTAGTAGCGTTATTGTTGGTTTTTGTGTATGATAATTAGCTATATTTACTCATAATTGTTGCAAAAGTGTAAAAGACGTATTTGTATGTGAAATGTAGCCTGGGTATCGTAAAAGGTGAAGAAATGAAGATTTCACGCATTTGGATAATTCGAGGAAGAAAGTCAAGCGAGGAAGCTCTTGGAATCAATGATTAGGAAGCGCAATGATTTCTAAGTGTCTACATCAAATAAAGATCAAGTTTCATCTTGGAAATCAACATCGAAAGCAAAGAAAAAGGCACGAATCGAGAAAAGTCAACCAAAGTCAAGATTGGGTGTCGAAAGACTCCCACCGATCGGTCGGAGCCCGCAACGGGTCGGCTGGGTGATGGAAAAAAGCAACCGGATCGGCTGCGTCGCAACCGATCCGGCTGCAAACCCTGGAGTTACACTTTTGGTCATTTATTGTTGCCTTAACTTCTATTAATCATGAGAGGCTAATCATTTCCAGTAATTGAAAGTAAAGGGTTTTAGCTATAAACGCCCCTAGACTTACTAGTCTAGTGTGACACCCACAAAAGAGTAATAGTTTACACAAAAGCTATTACCAACCCTTATTATTCATCCCAAAAGTCTTGTATCCGGCTGTAAGACGTCCTAGGAGAGTGGTGAGACGAATTCTAATCGATTGTGTAATCATTTGGAGTTGTACGGTTAGGCTAAGACTATTGGAGGCGTGTGGTTGCTATATTCCAAAATTTCTAATTCTTGTAATCCAAAGCTTAGGTATTCTATTGAACTTTGTCATGAATCTCTACTCTATTGAATTATTTGAATTACCTTGTTACTACTTGTGTTATGTTATGATTGTCAAGGAGTAATTCTTGAATATACTTGTGTGTAAGGATGTAGGAAATTGTAGGAGTGTTCTTATATGTGATGCATGTAAATGATCTTGTTTAAATGAGTTTGTTGGAAAAAAACTACTAGTCTTGTTTGATTTGTCGGTAAAAACATTTTTAAGAAATAGGACCGAAAAGATTTCTTTATGTTTTATTCCAAAAAGTTAAGTGACCAACTAGTATGGGGATATGGTGATTGACACTCACCATGTTTACTTATTGAAACAAGACTAGAAACGTTTTCATCACGAAAGGGTCGAAAGATGCGTAGGAACAAGTTTAATGAGAACCGTTTACAAACAAATGGATTTTCGAAAGAATAATCATTAGGATAAGGACCGAAAGGATTACCTATATGTTTTTGTTCTTAAAATGATTTTACAAAACATAAAGTATGGTTTGGAAATCATTTGCTTATGATTTGTGCATTACATCAAGAGTTTACACCAAGCCTTCATGAATACTCTCTATGATTGCCTATAGACTTCACACAAGTATATATTTCTTAACTTTGATTTTCAATAAACCACAACTTTGAAGGAAGCCTTGACAAGCTTTCTTGTCTCAAATATTTTAACAAATTAAACGCAATCTCTTGGGACGATCTCGACTCACCCACCTCTCGCTATCGCAAACCGAGTATACTTGCTCGTATGTGTTTATAGTAATTTTGCCGATAAATGGTTGTTTATAAATTTTACAACCTCCATCACGTGAGACAGATCAAGTAAGCAAGAAGTATGCTACTTCACTCACCTTCAACATCCCAACTGCAGTATTCTACGACAACATTGCCATTGAAGAAGATGTCGCCAACTTGTATGTTGACAATGTGGTGGAATATGACATTGATGCTAAATATGGCATTCATTATTGGCCAGAGAGGAGGAGCCCGTATTATAGGAGCTGCCAAGTACAAAGTCAAACAAGAAGGTGCATAATGAAAACGAATGAGTTTTGCGTGATGGGGTAACACTAGAAACAAAGTGGGGCTACTCACTCTTGTCCAAGATCAAGGTCAAAAGATAAGATGAACAAGAGTATGATTTCACTGAAGCTGAATTCTCGGAATTGTTATTGAACGAAATCGAAGACATGTATCTCACAAAGGTACAAGGAAGGATGAGATAGTTCTGAACAGAAATTCAACTCAAGTTCATCACTGCCCTGCTAGCCTTCATCCACAACAAAGTTATTCAAGAACGTGCTGAAGATTTGCAACTCGGGGTCGAATCATACCGAGAAGCGATTAATCTCACAAAGCCGCACTACACTTTAACTTTACAACTGCAACAACAACCTCAGTACACCATTCTACATAAACCGAAGTTTGGGATCGTCTACCGCAGTGAGCATCATCACACATGTTTCATGGAGTTTGACCAGATACCGAAGTTCTGTGATGCAACGTTAAAGATGGTTCGTGATGGGTTGGCATATCGGTTAAAGGATATTGAAGTTGGTATTGGTCCAAAGACGAGATGGAAAATCCATTTGTTTGTAAAAGGTTCTCATTAAACTCGTTACTACGAATCTTTCGACCTTTCGTGATGAAAATGTTTCTAGTCTTGTTTCAATAAGTAAACATGGTGGGTGTCAATCACCATATCCCCATACTAGTTTGTCACTTAACTTTTTGGAATAAAACACAAGAGAAATCCTTTCGGTCCTTTTTCTTAAAACATGTTTTAATAAGTAAACATGGTGGGTGTCAATCACCATATCCCCATACTAGTTTGTCACTTAACTTTTTGGAATAAAACACAAGAGAAATCCTTTCGGTCCTTTTCTTAAACATGTTTTATTGACAAATCAAGCAAGACTAGTAGTTTTCCAAAAAACTTATTTAAACAAGATCATATACATGCATCACATATAAGAACACTAGTATGATTTCCTACATCCTTACACACAAGTAAATTCAAGAATTACTCAATGACAATCATAACAAAACACAAGTAGTAACAAGGTAATTCAAATAATTCAGGAGAATAGAAATTCATAACAAGTTCCATAGAATACCTAAGCTTTTGGATTACAAGAATTAGAAATTGTGGAATATAGCACCACACGCCTCCAATCGTCTAGCTTAACCGTATATAACTCGAATGATCAAACAATGGATGAGAATTCGTCTCTCCACCCTCTGGGCGTTTTACAGCAGTAACAACACTTTTTGGATGAAGAATAAGAGTTGGTAATAACTTTGGTGTAAACTATTACACTTTGGGTTGTGTCACACCTAGACCACCAAGTCTAGGTTCATTATATAGCTAAAGAACCTTAACTATCTGGCTAAAAACGTCCTCTACAAATTAATAACAGGAAATGATCGGCCTCCAATGATTATGGGGAGTTAAGGCAACATTAAATCACAAAAGTTGTAACTCTAGTTCAGGCAACCGGATCGGTTATGTGTTATTCACTCCCCAACCGATCGGTTATGGGGCTCCAACCGAACGGTTTGACGCCTCTTGTACCCCAAATCTTGACTTTTGTTGACTTTCTTGATTTGCGCCTTTTTTCTTAGCTTTTATTTGATGATTTCCAAGACAAAACTTGATCTTTACTTGCTGTAGATACTTAGTAATCATTGCACTTCCTAATCATTGAGTCCAAGAGCTTCCTTACTTGATTTCCTTCCTCGGAAATTCTCCAAATGTGCATGAAATCTTCATTTCTTCATCTTTTGCGATAACCTGCTACATTCACATACAAATACGCATCTTTTGCACTTTTGCAACATTTATGAGTAAATATAGCCGATTATCATACACAAAACCAACAATAACGCTACTAAAAACATGTTCATTTTGAGTGTTATCAAATTCCCCATACTTAAGTTCTACCGCCCTCGAGTAGGTCTAACATTACAAAAATCGATTTCAATGGTCTTGATACCTTGGTTTCGAAAACTTTAAATATGTGAAAACTTTCTTTAGATAACACAACTAAACACCTCACGAATGATTTTAAGAATTCACTCAACACTAATATATTGGTGGATATGTGTAAATCACTCAATGCCTAGTCATGATCAATGCTTTTTACCATAAGCTTGTACAAGTATCAAAATAAATAAAATAAATTCATCAAAGAGGTTTTTATTGGGTTATAAGGTTAAGGCTTTGGGTTTATAAATGTTATGGATAAGGCATGGGATGATTTATGAAATTGGTGTTAAAAAAAAATAAAGTCAAGTCTAAACCTCCATGTTGCTAGCCATCATACAAACCATAATCCCGAAAATGATTATATTTTCCTCTCCTTCACATATCGATCTCCAAACATGTATAACTCAATTTAGCGCATTGGCTAATCAATATTCTTCATATAGCACATTGGCTATAACCATTTTTTGTCATAAGAAGTTCCCCCACACTTAGTATAAGCATACACCACAAAAAATACAAACGAGAAAGACGTCTCCTTCATCTTTGTTGGAGAATGGTACACACAATAGACAAAGTGTAGCTTCTTCATAATCATCAAAAAACCATCCACACTCCAAACAACTAGCAACAAACCAATAGACATTGACATAGGTTGGCTAAGGTTTAAAGTGTAAAATATTTTTGTATTTTTCTGGATTTAAACAAGAATGTAAAGATTGGCTCGAAGGGTGTAACAAAAGGTATCTAGTGCTAAAAATGAGCACTACAAATGGGTTCATATAAGGTGGTTAACTAACCGATGTGGTTAGCAAAAAAAATTAGATGTAAAATGGAAGTCCATTTCGGTTAAATTCTACGATGCCTCTTATCATTTGAACATATCTTTATCACTCGAAAGTGATTTTAACCGTAATGCATAAAAAGTACAAGTTCTAGAATCGACATAATCACCGGCACACTCATAGCAAATATAAAACAAAAGATGTGTTTTATACAAAAAGAAACCTCAAAATTTAGTGGAAAAAGGCTATAATGCGTGCTAGAAAATGCTATCGAATCCAAAATGAATTACTTCCGTAATTTGGTTTATATCAAAAATTTTCAACAACCTCATTTTCCCATTGAAATACTCAAGTTGTTTTTAAAATATATCTTAATAACGTGTGAAAAAAACTAGACAACCAAGGGCGATTTTCTACTAATTACTTAAATCCAAAACTTTACCTAAAACAGTCAAATAAGACTAAAAATTTTAAAAAATCGTATCATTTTTCCTATTTTCTTCCCTCCCCCATACTTAAGTTTTGCATTGTCCTCAATGTAATAAAATGAACTTCAAAGTAAAAAAAATGGGAAAAAGAAATAGTCAAAAAGATACCACGGGATAGAATATGCAATATGCATATTGGGTCATAAGCATGTAGTTATATCCAACTCCAAATATTGACCAACAATAAGCTTCCGTCACATTTATCCGCAAACAAAACATCAAAATATGCACAATACACAAAACAAAACAAACAAACAATCCAAACGCTACTTAAAAAATAAAAAATAAACAAAGTATGATAATCACCCTAAAGAAATAGTTAAGAGATAGAGATAGAGATAATATTGTTTGACACACAATAAGCATTGTTTTTGAAATCAAAATCCAAGAATGATCCACGATCATTCGTCATCCTCACTCATCTCATCACCCTCATCATCATCGCTTTCGGTCTCATAGTTCTCCTCCTCATCAAAGACTGTGTAAACCTTCCTCTTTTTCTTCCCCTTTGCAACTCCCGATGAAGATCCTCCAACATCATAGCTAGATCCTCCAACCTCGGGTAATCTACCATACACAGGGCAATGGGTCGGAAATGGTGCATAGCCAGGATATGGTTACGGATAAGGTCTAGGATAAGAGGTGTAGGGGAAAGGATACGGTGGAAAATTGGGTGGGTTGTAGGGTGACAACTCATAATTGGCTTCTTGAGCCATGTGTTGAAAAATCGGCATCGAATAATCATTGATGTAATTGTTCCTCAACATCATCGAATCTCTCCAAACATCCCTACACTCAATTTCATTCAAATGTTGGTTCCACTCTCCCCAACCTGAGTCAAAACTACTAGACGTACCCGTTTGCACTTTCCCCATCGATACATTGCCCATTGGCACATTTCCCTGCAGTTGTGGTGGTTGTTGTTGTTGTTGTTCAATCCATGCTCCCAACGTTTTCGTCCTCCTATTCAAAGCATTACCAAAAACGATTGCATTCCAAATCTCACTAACCTTTGGCTCTCCACACTTAACCAACTCAATGCTATTGTAATACCCAAGATTCCTTGCCAACCTCATCACATAATGGCCTCCACAAATGTTTCTATTACCTTTGATTCCCGGGGCTCTCCTAGATAAATACTCGGCTATAAGCAAAGCCGTATTTGCATCCTTAGTTTCTTCCAACAACATCAAAACCCACAAGTCCCACTTATGGCATTTGTCCCTGCTTCCAACTCTATGAAGCGGCCACATACTAGCAACTTGTGTAGCACTCTCATCAACGGATTCCTAATGGTTGCAGCATTCCTTCTAGTACAAGAAAGATCTCCCACGCGATTCCAGTAAGCGGGGATACTAGGTAATCACTTTTTTCAAACCTCCTAAGCCTCGAAAAATGAGCTTCAAACAATCGATGCTTAATTTCATCCGGTCCATACAAGCCAAGAGCAACAGCAAAATCCGGCAAGGTGTAGGCGTGATCCGCCCCACAAAGCCTAAAACGAAACACAAACTTCCTCCATGATGTTCCGAACATTGAACTTTCTATCAAAGTACATAGTCGAAAAGATCTCCATACACCATTCACGATAAACATCTTCATTTATGCTAAAAGCTGTTTCCCATGATAAATCATCAAACGAATCCCCATCAATCGGATAGACATAAGACATCCGCATCATATGCCGCAACTCATTTTCACACTCATATTCGGCAAACAAATCCCAATCAATCAACCTTGGAACCAAAATTGTCCTATTTTGAAACTTTCATAAACGCTCCCTAAAAGCATGTTTCTCCTCATTGGTGAGATCTTTGAACTTCAAGTTTGAATTCCCCTCAGCCTTCAAGCTATAGGTGACCTTCTTCCTTGCATTCCTTTGGCAATACTTGGTAACAATCGGGTTTAGTGGAACCCGTGTCGAACTTGAACAACCTACAACATTTCTCTGTAGAAATCATAAATATAAGTCAATATAAGAGTGTTAGAACAAACGATAAGGTTTATAGAAGCCTCTAAGGTCTACTTCAAATTCTGAAATTCCCACAACAGAACGTGGAACCGGATCGGTTGAGGAGCAACCGATTCGGATCCTCTCTCGACCATGATCCAACCGTTCGGTTTCTATACGCAACCGAACCGGTTACCTAACCTGCAGAAGGCTTTAGCCTTTTAATCCATTTCCCACTAGATTCTTCTAATTCTAATTCACTCTTAAAAGCGCATTCTAACATCATCAATGATTTCCACATCCTCAAATTGCTCTTAATTCGCATTCAAAACTTCCAATCATCACATGTTCATCTTGCTTAGAACTATCAATCTTAACTTCAATTCTCAATCACTTGTTCTAATCAACAATGTGGCATCTAAAATTCATTAAAAACGCATCATCTACCAACTACGAATCATCAATTGAAACTTAATTTGACTCAATGGCACAACCTAATTAAATCTGAAAATTCAATCATATAATACTCTTTCTATTGTGAATCAATCACTGCAATTATTTTTGCAATGCATTCCTATATCAATTACCCACTTAATCCTAAAAGATTACAACTTAATTCGAATTCTATCAAAAACCCTCAAATTAGTGACCTAATTTGCAATTCGAATCAAATACTCTAATGAAACCCTAATTAAGTTAATTGATTGTTTAGGTGCCATGATGATCTTCTAAAACTCTTACAATCTTCAAACAACTTCTAGTGGTCGAATTTTGTGAAACCCAGATGGAGGATTAGTGTGTGTGTGTCTTTTTCGGAAAAATAATTTTTTGGTATTTATACTTGCTTGCAAACGTTTCAGTCCATGGACACAACCGTTTTGGTTTGCATTTTTGCAGAATTTTGCCTTTTTCTCTTTACTTGGGCATTTTACCTTTCAAGCAACAATCGTTTACTTCAAAAATTCGATTAAATATGCACACAACATTCATCCAACCATTTGGAAATTTCAACATCTAATCTCAAAACTAAATCATCATGCTTATAATCATATCTTTAAACTAAAACTCAAAATGCATTGATATAAAATAAATTCAAACCAAAATAATAAGAAAAAAAAATCAAATGAAAAACAAAAATCCTAAGTGCGTAAAATTAAAAGTTCATCAAAAGATGAAAATCAAGCAAATAATTGCTTGTTATTTTTGTTGCATTGTTCTTCGCCTTATCACTCCTCAAAATACTCATGCCTTAAGATATCCTCACTTTGAAATTTTCCGGTCAATTCACGGTATGCTTCGTGAGTTTTAAATTTCCTTACAAATCTTCTCCCATCCGGGCATAGTATATCCAATTTGACGTGCCATTCCCCTCTCCATCTCTCTTTTGTAAACACTTGACCCTTCGGGTCCCTATTCCAAATTTTTAAGTTGTACCGGTAGAGAACCTAAGAAATCCATGAGTTTCTTGTAAACAAGGATGTCTTTGAATGGATTGTAGAATGCTTCCACCGCGAGTGCACGTTCCATCTCATCATCAATATAAAAATATGGTGGAGCTAGCGGTCCGTACATAGGGTTTCCATAGACATCACGTCCAACTTCAAAACAAGTTAAGTCATCTTCCCCATCAAAGAGTTCCAAATCCTCCATAAATTCCAACACCTTACCCCTAGGCTTGGGACAATAGGTTTGCTTCGAGATCCCATCATCGATTGTCATCGTCCCCCTCCCCATATCTATAATTGCACCACATGTGCGTAGGAAAGGTCTTCCAAGTAGAAGAGGTAGACTCTTATCATCCGGTATGTCTAAGACTAGAAAATCGGTCAAGTAAGTTTGGTAGCCAATTTGCATTCTTACATTTTCTCACTTCCCCATCGCTTTTGCTTGGTAATTGTCCGCCATGGTTAGTTTGGAGTGATTTGTTTGTGGTTTACTTAGGCCCAACATCTTGAATAGTGGATAGGGCATAACGTTGACGCTTGAACCCGTATCCGCCAAAGCATACACCGGAGTGGTCCCATTAACTTTAATAGGCAAAACGAAGTTACCCGTGTCACTCTCCTTACGTGGCATACCCCTAAACAAGATCCTATCCTTATCTTCATCTGATAGATCTTTATCCTCCAACATTGCTCTTGCCTAACATAACCGCAGCGTCTAGCTTCTTTGCGGTATAGAACATAATCTTGTAGCACTTCCATTCCATTGCGGCTTCTTCTCATTGAGTTCGAGAAATTTTTGTTCAAGGTATGCTAAGATAGCTTCTTTTTGGTCTTGGGTTAAAGGTTTGAAGGTGTTTGGTGAATTGGGTGGTGAAGGTGTGTAATCATGGGTCTTGTTGGGGGACGTGGTACGAGTTAATTTGTTTGATGAGGTTTTCTTTCTACTAGCCTTCCACATCTTTACAATTTCCACATTCTCCTTCTCCAAGTTAGCACATAACTCCACAAGCATTTCATTCACTCCCTTCTCCTCTTCCAAGTCGGTAATGTTGATTATCATCTCTCTAAAGAAAATCCACTTGACATTTGTGGTTTACAAGAAAATCTCGCCCAAAGCATACGTCGGGCTCATCCGCTTTTCCTTCTTCCAAGACAACAAAATCCGCTTCGAAAATATGACCATGAATGTTAATCCGAAGATTCTTAACCATTTTTCTCCCGTAACCTTCATAGTCCAAACGAACGTGGCCAATTTGATCAAGAACTTTGTCCACAATATAATTTTCACCATAGGCCATATTTAATTGTGCATCCCACGCACTCACCCCTTCGACACTACAAGGTGTCCCGAACCTCATAAGTGGTGAATCGTACCTTAATGGTGCTTGCGTGAATATCACAACTCTACCCCCTCTTAGGCACTTGAACTTTGCTCTCTCCCATTTCTTCCACACATTCCGAATCAATAGCCAACTCCTTCTTACTTTTTTCGAAAATATTCCCAATCTTCTCCAACAAGTTTCCGGTGTCCTTAAACATCTCATCCAAGTTATGTAGGTACTCAGAAATTCCGCTTAAACTATCCATAACAAACTATCTAACAAAACAAAAACAAAACCAAAGAAAAACATCCAAATCATTAGCGTTAGAGTTAGTAAAAATCAAAACAAACTACAGAAACATATACTAAACGAGTAAAGACACTTATTAAGACTAAAAACACAAGCTAAAACTTAAAATCGAAAAACTAAAAATAATTTCCGAGAGCTCCAACCATTTTGGTTGGCCCTCCAACCGATTCGGTTGGTGGTAAGCTTCTAGACCAAAAACATCCAACCGATCCGGTTGCGGGTTGCAACCGAACGGTTGGAAATGATTTTCCAAAAAAAAAAAAAAAAAAATTTACTGTAATTAATTAAACCTATTAATTATAAAATAACAAAAGACCATTAATTATACTTAAACTCTAAATAAATGTGTCTACTCATTATCCTTATTAATTAAAAATATTAATTATGCTAATTAACCAAAAACTTCATTAACTAGATGAACTTAACTAATCATTAAAATTACTAAACTCATAAAAACTGAAAATTAACTAAATTAATTACTATAATAAAGACAAGATTAATCAAAAGTTAATAAAACTAAAAAATGACTTAATACCAAAAATCTAAAAATTACTAAAACAAGAACAAACAATCTATAAGACAATCTATAAATAAAAGCTGACAAGAAATAAGCTATAAACTATAACACAAAACAATAGAAAAACTAAAAACTAGAAAAATCAAAGATGAAATTTTTAACGAGAGCACCAACCGTTTCGGTTGCTCGCAGCGACCGGTTCGGTTGGTCGCTAAAACCAATTTTTTTTTCTTTTTTTACTTTTCAATATGAAATCTAATTTTAATATTACCAATTTTATAGAAATGAAACTAAATCAAAGCTACTCAAATCCCGGCAGCGGCCTAAAAACTTGATGTGCTTGTCATGTGCAAGTTTTAAAAATTTATTAACACGAATTATCAGGCAATTACTATAAACACATAACGAGCAAGTATACTCGTTCGTGATAGCAAGGGTGGGTAAGTCGAGATCATCCCAAGGGATTTTCTTTTGAATTTGTTTTAAAAGATTGGTAACAAGAAAGCTTTGTCAAGGCTCTCTCCAAATATTGTGGTTTTAGTGAAAATCAATATTAAGAAACATATACTTGTGTGTAGTCTATAGGCAATCACGAAAAGTGTCATGAAGGCTTGGTTTAAACTCTTGATGTGATGCACAAATCATAAGCAAATGATTTCCAACCCATGGTTTATGTTTTGTAAAATCATTTTAAGAACAATAACATATAGGTAATCCTTTCGGTCCTTATCCTAATGATTATCCTTTAGAAAATCCATTTGTTTGTAAATGTTCTTATTAAACTTGTTCCTCTACGATCTTTCGACCTTCGTGATGAAAATGTTTCTAGTCTTGTTTCAATAAGTAAACAAGGTGGGTGTCAATCACCATATCCCCATACTAGTTTGTCACTTAACTTTTGGAATATCACACAAGAGAAATCCTTTCGGTCATTTTCTTAAAGCATGTTTTTACAAATCAAATCAAACAGACTAGCACTTTTCCAACAAACAAGACTAGTATGATTTCCTACATCCTTACACACAAGTATATTCAAGAATTACTCCATGACAATCATAACAAAACAAAAGTAGTAACAAGGTAATTCAAATAATTCAAGAGAATTGAAATTCATAACAAGTTCCATAGAATACCTAAGCTTTTGGATTACAAGAATTAGAAATTGTGGAATATAGCACCACACGCCTACAATCATCTAGCTTAACCGTATAACTCCGAATGATCAAACAATGGATGAGAATTCGTCTCTCCAACCTCTTGGATGTTTTACAGCAGTAACAAGACTTTTGGGATGAATAATAAGAGTTGGTAATAGCTTTGGTGTAAACTATTACACTTTGGCTTGTGTCACACCTAGACTACTAAGTCTAGGTTCATTATATAGCTAAATAACCTTAACTATCTGGCTAAAAACGTCCTCTACAAGTTAATAACAGGAAATTATCGGCCTCTAATGATTATGGGGAGTTAAGGCAACATTAAATAACAAAAGTTGTAAATCCAGTTCAGGCAACCGGATCGGTTGCAACGCAACCGGATCGGTTGCGTGTTATTCACTCACCCAACCGGATCGGTTGCGGGCTCCAACCGAACGGTTGGGCGCCTCTTGTACCCCCAATCTTGACTTTTGTTGACTTTTCTTGATTGCGCCTTTTCTTCATTTGTTGATGATTTCCAAGACAAAACTTGATCTTTACTTGCTGTAGATACTTAGAAATCATTGCGCTTCCTAATCATTGAGTCCAAGACCTTCCTTACTTGATTTACTTCTTCGGGAATTCTCCAAATGTGCATGAAATCATCATTTCTTCATCTTTTGCGATACCTGGCTACATTTACATACCAATACGCATCTTTTGCACTTTTGCAACAGTTATGAGTAAATATAGCCGATTATCATACACAAAACCAACAATAACGCTACTAAAAACATGTTCATTTTGAGCGTTTTCAAAGGAGTTGAATATTAAAAGAAAAGTTAAAGAAAAGGGTGAAAAGAAATAGCCCTCCAAATTATACAACTTAGGGCAGAACCTGGTTCAATTCATATGCTACTTGGGATGTCACAAGATGATACCGTATTGAAGACAAAGCGTCATGGACCCAATGGACGCAATGCACTAAACCTTCTTAACCACTTAAGTTCTCTTAAAAGAGCTTGTTTCATTCTCACAGGGAATCCTACGTAATCTATCGACTTTCTTTTAAAGATTGTTGGTATTAAAGAAGGAGACTCTCTCCCTAGTCTCTGCTTAGGAAAACCAAAGCGCACTATTAAGTCTAGAGCCACGAGATTCATCAAAAGATCTCTTAGGAACACTTGAGTTTTCATCACTTGTCATTCAACAATAAGAACACGAGTGAATCATTCTAGAGTCCTTCGCAGATCTTAGGAATCGCTTGAGAACATTTATGAGGGGATTCACAAATGTGATCCTTAGTGATTGGATGGAAACTCCTGCCAGGGTCAACATCAAATAGCCTTGACAGCAAGTCACTTCGGTAATCCCTTGGGGTTACGCTGGTGTTCCACGGTGGTTTCAAACGGTCTACAACCTTGGAGTGATAACGGTATAAACTCCGGGACTCACAGCGACAGAGTAACGATATGTTTACGGGGACATGCCTGACCATCCGGTTTGAGATTCCTTCTAAGACCGCGCCAGTGAATTGGGATATGCCTGTACAAAATATACGAACTTTTACGCCGGGAACTTTTTTGCTAACTGTCTACATGCAGGATTGGAGATCCGAAGTTCCTGGGAGAAAAGATCATGCTGATTCTCCACATGCTCATACCAACAACAACACACATGAAGTTCTCTCAAATGACAACTCAAAAGTCAATACGATTCTTCTTCAAAGTCAAAGAATCTACAAAGTTTAAAGACTTGAGAACTACATCACATCTGAAATCCAAAGTCAAAAGACGTGTGAGCATGGTGGAGAAAAGACGTGAAACACCTAATCAAACGAAGTTGATGAATGGCAGACAACAACATACTATCAAAACATCCATAAAATAACAAGAA